>OY735227.1:2442734-3042734 GCA_963457665.1 Thysanoteuthis rhombus | reverse complement strand
TCAACGTAAGAAATTCACAGGAACAGAAATAGCGAGTGCAACAAACAAAGACATGAACCAATTAGTATTTAAGCTTGTCAGTTTTACCCATAACTAAATATTTACATACCAACTGTTACTAATGGGACTAATCCACTGAACCTGTTATTAGCATCATGGGATCCATTCTATTCCAATCTGTAACCTCCTCACTTTCACCTTTCAAGACGTCGATATGGAAGACAATTACTTATTACTTACACCTAATTTACCAACCAATTAGATTATCAGATATAAATAGCCTGGCAGCTGAGGTCAGTATTTATGTGCCAGTGTTTGTTTCTGTCAGATGGTCCCAGCAGAATGCTTCCAGTGACCAAATGATTATGGTTATCATCTTGCTTCTTCCTAAATCAGCCAAACGGCTTCATCCGTGTTTTGTCCACTCTTTGGATTACTGTACACAGCTGAAGATTTTTCTTCAGATTGTTTTATACATCTATTCCTTCAAGCTGATCATGCAATTCATTTTACTATATCAGGTAATTGGTCTACATCTTTATTTGATGTTAAGGTACAAATATCAAAAAGCCAATAAGTGACTGAATGGAATTTTTGCCATTAAAACATCCATTTTTGTATCAGACAAAATGACCCTTCTACATCTTGGTTATTACTTGGTAAATTCTGATGCCAGGAATCAAATCTAATTTCAAAAAAATTGACAAGAATTTTTTGATGATAATCACTCAGATTATTGAAAGCTAAATCATCATGAAGACTTCTTTCTTATAACTCAAAACAAGACTAACTTCAGCTACCTAGCTACATAAGTAAATCAGACAAATATTTATTGTGGGGAAAAAATTTTTAAATATTTTTTTTAATTTATTCAAAAGAAAAAACAATTTAAAGAGAGGAGAGACAGACTTGATACTTTTTTGCCAAGTATTTTATAATAAACTCTGAAAGTAAAATTATAGTGAACAACTGGTATTTCAATGAGCATACCCAGCCCAGCAGTAACAAATTTCATATCTATCATTGATAAGTAACCAAACATAATTTAATTAGAACAAAATTTGCATCATCTAATTTGCTGATTTAGCCATGCATTCACAAAGAGAAAAAAGAAAAAAAAAAGTCAGTATTTACTTTTTGCAATTGCATTGTACTCTATAATATATCAAAAACATGTTGCTCTGCAATTTCTTGTTTACATTCAATCAGAATGAATTCAGATTTTCATACCTAGTAAGAAAACAAAAAAGCAAAAGGGAGACTACTGTAAAATTAGCGTTTGATATTTATCTCCCTACACAAATTGAACAGATATAAAATAGTCATGAAAAAGCAAAAGAGAGACTACTCCATTATAAACATTTGTCTCCCATGAAAAATATTGGCCAGAAAATATTGTTATACGAGGGGCATATTATATAAGCAAATCAAGTTACAGGAGATTGAACACCATACGTGTCGGTCGAGAATCTATTAATCTACCAGTGAGCTACCAACCACAAATACTTCATTCATCATTCTAAACAATTTACGACTGAAGATCAATAGGGAAAAAATCAATCAACGTCAACAAGCATCAGCAGAACAAGTGTTTCATCAATGAAGAAAAACTCAATCAGCAATACAAGTGTGTCATCAATGAAGAAAACAGGAAACAAAAGACAGCCAAGCAGAAGATCAATGTCAACATAGATTCTTACTTAATTAAATCTTGCACAATAGCCGGCATACACATACAATCTTGCACAATAGCAGAGACGCACACAATTTCTCTGACGTTTTCTTTTTATAACAATTGATAGAATAAAAATAAAAATAAAATGCCAGCACTCGAGAGCTAATCGTCGGAATTTATAATCCGAGTAGAAAGACTAGTGTTTCTGCAATAGGCACAAGGCAATGGTTTTCTGTGTGTTTATACACAGATTGTCCACAACTAAAGATTTTTCAACTTATGATCCCATTTTCTGTTCCTATCCTCTCGTTGGTTGAATACAGATTTTTAGGAACTGAGGTCCTGGTCCCATTCTTTAATATTTTCATTCATAAAATATGGCAAAAATAGACACTGAATTCCTTCAATTGTTTTATTAAGTGAAAGAAAATGAAAGATCACTTCACAGAATGTAATAAAGTGAAATTAGTTCAAATTTTTTTTTAAATTCCCAACTGTGGTCAGTTAAAGCACTCAGTTCCAAAGGGTCATCAATGTACATCTCATATGTACTAAAATATTGGATGTCAATTGTCTAAGGAGCAAAAGAGGTCACCTTTAAAAATATATACACAGTCAAAAATTTGCTTTGGGGGCGGCGTTTTTATCATCGTACATTTCCTTGTAGCATGAAATGGAGCACTCTTGTTTATTCAGTGTTATAGGCTGATTACCCCTTTTCAGAAATGCCTAGGACCAAAAGTATTTGGGATTTGGGAATATTTGCAAATAGATTACGTGATTCTCCAATAGCTTGAATTCCTGTGCTTCAGATAAACAAACACCGGGTTTTTTTCTTATCACCGTCTCTTGTGTTTTGGGCTTGTTTTGTCTTCCACTGTTAGTACTGTAATCATGGTTTTATTTTTCTAAACAGTTACACAAAGATAACCTAACTTTAACTGTATTCAGAATGAGTTAAATGCTTTGGAAATCGACCTTGTATCTCATCTTTGTATCATACTTCACTGAGGTCAAGTGTGGGATTTTTCTCTTGTGACATGTTGGCTTTCAAACAGTTTTAGATTTCGGAATGTTTCAAATTTCAGAATAGGGGATAATCAAACAGTATTTGCAATTTTAAAGAAAAAAATTTGGTCGCAAATTAAAAATATTTCAAGTTGTGGAATATATTATACATATATATATATTTGTATATATGTAAAAAATAAGTAAATTGATCCCCCTCCCTCCACTTCCTCAAAGATGACTTAATGAGCAGAGACTACCTGGTTTAGTTTTATTCTCTAAGGAAGAGCAAGCTGAAGATGCCAGGCTAGAAAGATTCAAACAGGTGCCAAAAATCAGTTTCTAACATATCAGGGATGGACCAAACAACTGACCTACAGACCCTCTTATAGAGATGCATGTGGACACCTCTAAAAAGAAAATATGCATCACTGCCTATAAGGCTACTTCAATGTGAATCGAAATGGCCAGAAAACTATTTTTTTCTTTTCAAGAGAGTCTTTTGAATATATGTACGTGTGTGTCATATTCACAGGCTGAAAAACTATTTACCCATTATAACTAAAAAAAATAGTCTTTGTTTTTGGAAAATCCCCCTTCTCTCACAAAATAAGTTTTTAGTGAGTGCTCAATTTACAATGTAGATTCATGCTAAATTGGTCCCTCAGTTTGTGCCTGACAACTTACATGATTTTTTTTTTTTTTAATTCAGTGATCTTAGAAGAAACAAAAAAAAAAAAAATCATACATCGATCACTCATTTTTTCAATTTTTTGATTGATCACCAATATGGCATGCTGCCTAAGATGCTGGTCACTTAACAGTTTCAAACCAGACCAGTTTCATTTTTTTCAGACAGGTTCTGGTGGAAATATTTATTTGAGCTGATTTTTTTTTTCAAATGAAAGAAAAAAAATGAAATATATGACAATTCATTATGAAGAAATCAACTAAACAGCTAAGTCCTGGCAAACTTTGCTGTTTTACAATCTATTGATATAATAAGTGTTTTCGAATTCTTGAAAGACTATTGTCAGATTAGTTTGTAGCCAGATATTATTTTCAGAACTGAAAATAGCATTCCCTTAAAATAACGCCTCCTGAAATTTGACTGTAAAAAGATAATAAAAATTCATTTTTCTCTGCACTTTTTGGTTTCACATCATTAATACACTTCATATAAAACCCATCTATTAAAGAGGCAAATTCATTTTAAGACACTTAAATCCCAAATGGTGCCGTAATAACAGAAGTCTCATGTATTTTGTTTGGTTGGTTCACCTTATAGACTAACAACTTATTAGAAAACGTAAATGGCAATGGGCTGGTCATGTTGAAAGAATGGCAGACAACCAATGGTTATCACGACTCACAACATGGATCCCCAGAGAACACGTGTAACCAAGGCCAGCAGAATACAGGATGGAGAGACGAACTAAACAAATTCAGAACGTATTGGCTCCACGACACCCATGAAAAAGAGGTGTGGCAAATCCTGAGGGAGGGTAATGTCCAATGACAAACATTAAAAGACTGATGATGAATCAGAGGACACCAAGGAAGCTATCAATACACTATATTCACATTTCTCCAACCAAATCATCACTGGCCCATCCGTGAAAGTTAGATTTTACAAGCATCTACCATTTCTTTGTATTAATAAAACTTGACACTATCTTGTACATGAAAAAATGCTAAGTAGCAATAGAAAGAAAAATATAGAATTACAAAGCAGTTGATACACAGCAATATAGGCATGAACACCAATACAGCTATACCTTGATTAGTGCGATCAATTTGTTTCAAAATTTTATGTTCTGTTTAGAACAGCACTGTTCAAGGAATTATAATTCAAGTCTTTTTTTTTTGGGGTCCAGCATGAACTTAGTTACATTTGTAGATTGATGCCTTAATCATACTGAATCAAAAACTCCATTATTCAGGGTATTGCTATATAAATAAATAGCAACAGAAAAGTCATTTAACTAAAAAGTAACCATGGCAAAAGTGGCCATAAAAGTTTTTGCTTTGATCAATAAAGCATTAAGAACCATTGAATAAATTTTCAATCACTATTTACCTTCATCTTGATTTTTTAAGTTGTTTTTATTACAACTTCAACTGAGACTGTCACTTCTATTGCTGCGTGAGTAAACATCACGGATCAGAAATAAAAGGGTTGAAGTTGTAATAAAAACAACAACTCGGAAATTAAGATGAAGGCAAATAGTCATCAAAATCAATTCAATAGATTACAGTACTTCATCTAATAATGAAAATAAAAACAGATCTGGTTAATCCCTCAATAGAAACTATCACGGGACTAATTTCTTTTGGAGTAATGCCATGTTAAGGGTAATCAATTTAAAAAATGGAAAAGGAGCCAGTAATGGATAAGTTACTTCTCTCACCTTTTGTTGGGAGGAGATCACTGAAGAGTGAATTTTGAAAAAAAAAAAAAAGCATGAATGCAGCCAGACACAAAGAAACCAATCAAGCATAAACTTACATTATAAATTAACCCCTTCACCCAATCCTGATTTTTTTTTTCTTTCTTTCTTACTTACTAGAGGAGTATGTTCAAATTTTCAACCCTCTGGCCCTATTGGAGTGACCTGTACATATGAGACAGGTTTCTTGAGTTGAGTGCTTCTAGCTTATGTTGACAGTTTTGGTTGATGGTTTCTATCATTAAGATTTTCAATACAATTTCTCCAAATAGCTTTATTTTCTGGTCAATAGAAAAAGCAATGCATTTTTTGTGTTGATTTTTTTCCAAGATAATCCAAGTTCCAAAAAGCAGCAGATGTCTCTGAGAAAGTCTTCAACTCCAATCAAAAGATGCCCAACTGTCTGAACTTTGCTGAATGGCTAACGAATGTATTGATTGTAAATAAAAAGGAAATCATTCAAGCAATAATCAATCATTTCACAAATAGAGATGGATTTTCTTTTCGCTTGTTAACATCAACCCATTAGCTGCAGATGACAAACATTTCCCTCAAATATCCTTAAAATATTTATAAAAGGGTACGAAGTAGAATTTATCCTATCTAGTCTGAAAATTAGCATCATCAGCCTATTAGCATCTATCATTGGACATACAACTTCCATAAGATTTGCCAAACCTCTCTATCATGGGCATTGCGGAGCCAGTGCTTTCAGGATTTATCTAGCTCGTCAAGCCATCTTACTTTCTGTCAGCCACAATTCCACAAATCTTTGGGGATCCAATGTGAATTGTAATGTCCAGTGGTTATCTGCTGTTCTTGCAACATAACCAGCCAATTGCCATTTGAGTTATCTAATGGTTTCTATAATATCTCTGATAGCTGTTTTTTCTCTAATATACTGTGCTGTCTTACAAACCTCTGTGTGAGGTTGAGCATGACTCTCTCCTGTGCCATTGTAATCTTTTGGTTAGATTCTATGTTTCAGCTCCATAGATGAGGAGGATGCATTGGTTGTAGACACCCCCCCCTTTTTTCTTTTTAGGACTAATGGAATTTGTGTGTTCTTCAAGTCTGGTTTGCTCTACTGAAAGCTTGCCAGCCGAGTGAATCTTTGCTTTATTTTCTTTGAGGATTTCATGGAGACTTCTTGTCCTGAGTAAGTGCAGTGGTCTATTTTCTCCAGCTCTGCATTTTTGATCATTATGTCTTTGTCCCTAACATTTGTTTTGCTGAAGTTCAAGGCCAACTTTCTGGCTTGCCTCATTTAATTCATCTTGCATTATTTGGAGATTGTGAAGGTTCTTAGCAAAGAGAATGATGCTGTCAGCAAATCTAAGGTTACTTTGGTACCTGTCATCTAGTCTGATTCCTTTGTTTCTCCACTCTAAGTTTCAGAAGATTATCTCAAGGCAGGGTTTGAAGGGTTTGGCTTGTCTCATTCCTTTTTTAGTTGAAAGTCAGATGAAGGAACTGCTGTGTTAGTAGATATGTTGCAGTATTCTGACATATACAAGGCAGAAGGTCTATATCTTGTATTATTGTGTCAATGATTTCAGTATTTAAAAATATTCAATTTATGAACTTTTAGAATTGGGGAATACTTTGAGTGCATATCTATGCATAAAACAAGTCTGCCTGCTGTAGGGTTAAACTCCACTACAATTATGACTGAAAATGATTACTGCAACTTTGATATTGTGTACATAAATCTTTAAAGAATAAAAAAATAAAAAATACATAAATAAATCAGAAAAATATACTTTTTTTTAGTTCAAATCTAAAAATCAGAATGAAATAAGCCTGTGCATATTTATAAGATAAATTTTCTTAGATATGCAAGACTTGAGGGTTCAGCTCAGTTGGTAAGCCTGCTACTGATGACTTGGCCATGATTTCAAATCATGGTAGGGAAGTTAAGTTTATAAAACTTATTTATTAGAATGTAATAAGCCTTTGCGTATTTCTAGCATAAATTTTGGTTGATATGTAAGACTTGTCAATCTAGCTTAGATGGTGAGACACACGATTACCTATCAGTTGGTCAGGATTTCAAATCTATGTGGGGGAATGCTAATTTTTCACTCCCCTAGATTGAGGAAGGGTTGTTATTGTACAGCAGAAAAACAAAGATGAGTTTTGGACAAAAGTTTCACAATAGAAATAGAGCAGAAAAAGATTTAAAAATCAATCTTACAAACATTTTTAGATAGATCTACCTGTTGACAAATGTTACAGACAAAGAATATAAAGATACATGTAGTGCGTTGTACGAGTAGAGGAGTCGTTTTTTGTCTTGATTTAATCTTGTTTCAAAGATAAGTTCAACAAAATGAATTAGGCATCATAATTAGAAAGTACCAGAAGATACCTGGTGACCCTGCTAGCTTATACCATCCAAAATTGCCTAACCAGAAATATCTTTCTCCTAATTTGAATCTTCTAGCTACTTTTCTGTTCGGCTACCAACTGACACTCACAAACTTCATATCGATCAAAAATATAAATACACCCCCCCCCCAGAAATGAGAAAAGGTTTAATTTTTTTGATGGCATAGATAAACTAGTACATTTAGACTACCAAAACATACCGAAAAAAAAAAAACAAACAAACATCTACTTAGGAAAAATTCATATATTTCGAAATGAAATCATTCAAATATCAAACTGACTGACATTTTCAGGATCACTGGAACATTTTCCCCAGTCTATGGATCAATCCTTTAATTACTTGCTAGAAGAGAAACATTTTTCAACATTAAGTAAAATAAAACTAGTATTCCAAGGGAAATTATGAATCACCACCTCTTATATATGCCGCTTTTTACCTCATAGAATAAGCAATGGTGGTGGTAAAATCAAGTTATGAAAATACTGCAAGTATGATTTGAATCAAGTTTGATTTGTTTTTTTTCCAAAACAGATCTGGTTAGTCACCCAATAAGGTGATCAATCAAAAAATGGTAAAAGAAAATGATCTATTCTCATTGAAAGGGAGATTGTGTCTATCTAGCTAAATTCTAGATCTCTAGCTACAAAGCACTGATTTTGCAACTTATAGGTCACAATACAGATAAACAAAACCAGACTTAATATCATATATATGACTAGAAGAAAACCATTACCATGGTGAGCTTGAATGCAGATCTCAGTCTGGGAGGTGGGGGGGGGGTGTTCAACAACTAACTTGCTAAAAACATGCCTGGGGATCTCATAATTACTCACAGAAAATTTCAGGAGTATATATTGTGTGGCTAATGAGTTACACTGTCACATACAGACATCTGGTGAAATAAGGAAGGATACACTGATTTATTTGAACTTGTGTCTTCATCTTGGTTGCTACATAAACCAAGATGAGGACAAAAGTTTGGATAAATTAGTCTATATCTATGATACTTCCTCATCTATAGAAATTCAGACAGAAATGGCCAAATTCATGTTCTTTGCAAAAGGCAATATGCCCGATTATTACACTGAGAGACCCCTAACGGTTTTAGCTCAAGAGATAACATCTCTGCTCTCACACAATCTACTCAGATTAGCTCAAGAAGCTTCAGTGCCAAATAATCTCCATAAGTATGATATACAAACAGAAATGGCAACAAATCAAAATCTATTTGTATTTTCCGATCAACACAAAACCGTTTCTCCACCAATCATTTTCTAAAGCCTTGAATGGGTCAGTGTAACAAACGCACCAGTGTTGTTTCAATCGATGAAAATTGGTCAATAAAGTTGTGCAACATACAAAACACCTCCAGTTACCAATTAAAACACTAATCATCAATATATATAGTAATAGCCCACAGTGCAACCCAGATATATGATGATGAGCCCCAACAAGTTGGAATGGATTAATGCTGAGCATCTCATCTGGCAGCTGCTTTGTGAGGCTGGTGAAATATTACCAGGTGTTGATGCATATAGCCACATGAAAAATTATTGTGTATGTATTTATTCTCAGAGACATAGCATATCAACTGAAGTGTGAAGTATTCAGTAATATCAGAGACTTTTCATTAGGCTATCTTTTATTATCTACTTTGGAAATCTAGCAAAACTAAATCCATTATGCTAAATATTTGAAAAAGTGTTATCGCGAATTGGTGGTAAATGTTACTCAAGGCAGCGCTAAACACTGTATTACAGGAATCAGAATTTTGATTTGTTCTATAAATCATCTACAATTATTTACTGTATGTGCCAGTGATTTAGGAGACTTTTTTGAAGCATCAAGTATTTTCCCTAATGGATCATGATCAGTTTAGACCCTACGACCTTGACACTCTAATGGACAAGATGCTGCCTTGTGTTTGAGAGTCAACTTTTTAAGCATCAAGTATTTTCCTTAATGGATCATAATAGTCAATTTAGACCCTATGACCTTGATACTCTGATGGACACAACGCTGCCCTACTATATTAGAGAGTCAACTTTTTAAGCATCAAGCATTTTCCCTACCTAGTGAATATTGGCCTAAACTTGAACACCTTAGTTTTGAGGACTCCTACACCAATATTTATGGTACTCTTTTTTAATGTAAATTTTTTTTGTGTGTGTACACATGGCATATTAAACCAAAGTATACAATACGCAGTTATCTCAGAGACTGTCCATGATGCAGTCTTTTATCATTATACATTTCAGAATTCAACGTTTCTAAATTTATCAGGAAAATATTCAAAATAGCCTAGAGCAAATTGGCACTAAAGAGGGTTGCACTAAGCAGGGTACTACTGTATATTGATGATTTTAGTTTTAGCTGGCAACTGAAGGTGTTTGGTATGTTGCACAACTATATTGACCTATTCTTATTGATTGAAACTCTGCATTGCTGTTGTTACACTGACCGACTCAAGGTTTTATAGGAAATAAAGATTGTCAGGGTAAGAAGTAGGGAAAGAGGATTTAGGCATCGATTTTGAAAATACAAAAAGATTTTTATTTCCTGCCATCTCTGTTTGCATATCATACCTGTGAAGATTATTTGGCAGTGAAGCATCTTGGACCAATGTGGGAAGGTTGTGAGAGTGCAGAGATTTGCATTATCTTGGGAGTGGAAAACCTTGCAACATTTTGAAATAATTAGGCATTTCGTGCTGAGCAAAGAACATGAATTTGACTATTTCTGTCAGAGTTTCTGAACATGAGGAATTATCTTTACAAGCTGGAAATCCACCCCACAGGCAGGATTTTCAGATAGATGCTTATCTAATACAGTTAAACCAAAAGATATTTAGTTTAGCTAACCTGACAGACACAAAAGAGGGGTCAAGCTTAGAATTAAACTTACATTGTAAATTGAACAGCTTTGGTACTAAGAACTTTGAAAGTTTTGGAATTTTCAAAAACTAATGCTAAAAGCTTGCTCCAAGGTTTCATTAGTAGCCACAGAAAATTTGGTAGCCATAGATCTAGCCATCCTTAAATTATGCACAGACAGATGGAAATTTACAGTAAGACAAGCGTATACTTGACAAAAATGACTTGTGCATTGACCAGCTATTTCATTAGGGGATTCATTTTTTCAATAATTCAAAAATTCTAATTTCAAGTCTCATAAGTCTCTACTCAATATTAAACATTTTTCAGTCACTTACATTTCTTAATTCCAAACGTTCAGTGACATATTATCCATTGTTATGTCACGACAGACTATCTCATTTTAACACAACCCTTTGTTTTTCTCAGTGTTTATTTATTTCACATGGACCAATTTATTATAACTGAGATTACAACAGGAGTCGGACAGAATGGATACATACAGCTGAATAAATGTGCAATTGAACATACTAATTCAGTCCTCTTGGATAGTGTGTACTGGTAAGCATGTTTGCCTCACACACATACGGTCCTGGATTCAATTCCCAGTATGAGCAAAGAATGTAGAAACTCTTTCTTAAGAGAAATTTCTCAGCACACTCAGCAGCTAATTGAGTATCCTCTCAGCTGTGTGATTAGGATGGAAGTATCCATTTGGCAGATTTGTTTCCTGCCAAAAAGGTGGTCATAAACACTTTTAGATATAAATTTCAGGTCTCAACTAGTCTTGAGACTTGCAAGGATCATTAAGCTGAGACATGCAACAGGAACTGTGACTGTTACCCACCATCATACTCTATTGAGTTGTCAGAAAAATGTGACACTTTATCCCCCCCCTCTCTTTTCCCCCCAAACATACTAGTTAGTGAAGATGACTTACATGGGTGAATACCAATTGATCTAAACTTGTGCATCTTAGTTTGGATAAATAATCACTAATCTTTCTAGCATTTAGTAACAAATTAAAGCAAATGAAAACATTATCATAGCTTTAGATGTCGTGTTTTATTCATTTCAGAGAGCTTCCTTTCCTTCCCTGATGACATTAGAATACATGAAAGCCTGGTACCGCACCCTATACCGGCAAATGTGATTAGTAGTATATGTACCGACAGTTGTTTTGATACTGGCTACCACACACTGGCGTTTTGTACAGCATACAGTCAATGCTTCATTCAAGATAATACCTTGAATTAATTCAAATGATTCAGATTCAAATAAAAATAAGGAAAACTATCAAGATTTCTGAAACCTTAAAGCAATAGCTTTTGAAAAAGAGAATAAGAAACAATGAAAAGCATGTACAGTCAACATTGAGTGAGGAGTTACAACAAATATCTACATGACGAATACAGGGAACCATAATTAAACTTATATTCTATCAAACCCAATTATTTCATTAGGACACCTGTCAAGTCTCAATATCTTTCAATATTTTTGGGTTACTGTTTACATAAGTTTATGTACATAAATCTTGACAAAGTTTTTATTGGCATATGTGTTCAATTCACCCAAAATTTTTAACACTGAAGTTTTTGACAAATCTAAAAAGGCATAAGATTATTTTGATTGTACCTAAAAAGGTTGGCATCTTGGTTTCCTACTAAATGTTAGAAAGAAAATGTACCAGGCTATTATCCACATTCCCCTCCAACACACACTCTTTACCTGGATAATATTTTGCATACAATACCTGGCTTTCCTATAATTTTAACTTCTGCTACTTTGAATAATAAAACTGAATATCTTCCAATGTGTCATGTCAAGCATTGACTAGGTGAACTTATTGATCTTCTTGGTATCTATTTTAAAATGATCACTAGTCTTTGATATCAATATAGTAGATATCATTGACTGATATAATCGTTCCAACATGTGCATATGCTAGGCACACTGGCAAACCTGTTCTACACCAATGATATCCATGTATATGGACTGAAGCCTCCATGGTTTTTTTAGTTATGCTTTCCTTGGCAACATTTCCTCCCCTGAGATAAAATGTGGCAGACATAATCAATACAATCATTTTCTTTTTACAAAGCTTTAACAGGAAAGAGAAATAATCAAATATTCTGGAGAGGGAGAAAAAAAAAAATCAAAAGAGAAAATATACATACAATGAAGATAAAGGAAATTAACCAGAAAAAAAAAAAAAAAAAAAAGAAAGATCACCCATTTTGAAAAGTGAAATTATTGTAGAAATAACTAATCTCTAGAGAGAAAGAAAAAAAAAATTAAGCAAATATACTTGAATTTCTCGACATTTTGTTTTAAAATGAGAAGAAACTACTGAACTCATTTCTGAGAAAAATTCCATTTTTTTCTCCCTTCCCCACCCCAAATAATGGGTACATGAATTTTTTTTTCAGCAAGACAGTTAGCTTTAAGTGGAAGAGTCCATTTTATGAAATAGTGGGTAGGAGAAATTCATATCAGCTAGACTGCTACCTTTGAAGAGTAGGAAGGAAGAGTCCATTGTTAGACACAAAAAAAAAATCACTGTTCATTAAGTAAATAAATTCCATTCCACCCTCGATTAATTTATTTTTTTCAATTATACGAAAGTCACATTACAAAGACAATGAAAATATAACTTAAACAACAAAGCAATTCTATGCAAACTAAGTTGTCCTAAATATGGTACTCCTCCCCCTTTAATGTGGGTAATCAAAAGTCAATCACATGTACCAAACAAGTTCAGTGGTGAACAAAGGAATTTTTCATTACAAAATGGGAAGAAATCTTGTGTAAAACATGACAAGTTGATTGCTAATTGAAGAAATTTACTATTCAACCCATAATGCTGGAACCTAGAACCAGCCCTGCTTGCATATCTCACGCATGTTCATTAATTACAATCAACCAGTTTAGTCATCAAAGTATATTTGAAGAGCAGTTTTAGCTCCACAATTTGAATTACTGCTGTTCACACTCTACTTTCACAACAAGGATTCTGATTTGTCTACTACAAGATCAACATTCCCAAGTACTCAGTCACTGGAAAAACAAGAAATCCTGTGGTCCTAGAAGCTAGTTTTGTTTTTATAGTCATACAAGGCCAGACAGCGGTTATTCAAAATCGTAACTTCACACCTTATTTATGTGGCAGGTCCCTTCAGGATATGGCCAATCATGACTCCAGTTTTATTTGTTGCTTCTAGCTTCTTTATGCTTTCTGGTATTTGTTCAGTTATCCACTAGCTCAAACCCTTCAAGAAGGTTACCTACTGCCTACTTCTGTTTCTCTGGCCTTCTATGTGACGAGTGAGCATTGTTCTCGAAGCGTTCCTTCCTTCATTGCGAATCCCAAACATTCCAACTGTCTCTTATTGTTAGCAACAGTTTCTTTGTAACTTTTTCTCTACTTGAAACTTCATCTGTTTTATGACAAGGATATTCTTGACTCCATAAACAGAGCACAAAATAGTAATAAACAAGTAAAGTCTTGTTCAAGTCAGGGAAATATAGATAATGACAATCAAAGGTTTTTATCTCACAAGATAAATGTAGATAGCTTCATTACTAAAAAGACTGAAGATAAATCTACACCTAGAGTAGACACAATTTACCTGAAAGATAATCAAGCCGTCTAAAACTACAAAATAAATAGAATAAATCAACTATTTTCAAGATGCAGCATCCACACAATTCATCCTTGATAAAAATAGAAAATGACCTTCAATTTTCGAAGTGTTGAGGAAATCATTTTTTGTTGAAAAATATTCCTCTTCAGCATTGTCAGCCTCCTTTACTTCACTACACTGAGTTAGCTAGCTGAAAATCCTCTCTACAGGTGGTATTTTCTACCGTTTCCTGTGGATGGCCTAAATTGGGCTTTTGGTCCTCATAAGAGATCATTCAGGGGAACCTTGATTCATTACCTCTGGTTACAAAGCACCGGTTTGACTACTTGAAAATGATGTACAGATAAACAGGATTAGACTTTTAGTCATCATAGATGATGACTTGGCTCCAATTTGGAGATCAAGGAGGGGTTTTCAGGTCCCAAGTCAATGAGGCCTGTATGTGAATAGCCAAAAAGCCCACACAAAGGAGTTCCAAAGTGAAATGCAACATGCACACAGCCGACCCCTTCCTTTAAACCAAGGGTCTACATGTCATGGTCCACAGATCATTACCAGGGTGAGCACAACTGGAGACCCAACATTATTTTATTTTGGAATTTTTATAAACTTGCTCAGAACATGTCTGGCAGTCCCATTGGTGTACACAGATTATTTCATAGAGATACTTTGAGAGGTTACCGAGTTATGTGGTCACATACAGACCAAAAATTTGGTGAATTGGAAGCAATGTCCTGGCTGTAGAAAAATGCAACATAAGTGTGGCAAGTATGTCAGCACCTAAAAAGTTTGAGATGGGCATCGTCTCTGTATATTTCCATTAAAATAAAATCACAAACACATCTTTGAATGAACCATCTTAGGAGAGTCATTTTTGAAGATTGTAGTCATAAGAATATTGTTTCAAGAGTAATAATGAAGGATTATTGACACCATAATGTTTTCAGGGACCATAAATTTGATTTGACGTAAAGAGTTATTGTTATGGATTTTAATAATATCATGAATTGTTTTTGTTATGAATAACATGACAATTTAGGAACTAAATTTTTGCTTGGACTGAATTATTTATGGTATTGAGCAAAACAATGATGATAATCGAAAAATAAAGAAAAGGCTCCAGGCCCGTGGTAGGTCAAGTGGTCAGAGCAGACCTAAGCAACATAGGCATTCCCATGGAAAAATGGTGGTTGTTCAAATCCCAGCTGAGTCTTATTTCTTTATTCACAAATCATCGCCATTGTAATTAGTTCTAAAATTGTCATTCTTCATTCACTATGTCAGATACTAAAATCCATCAATCATGTTATTGTCATGTTGATGGTACCATCATTTAATTGAAACAATAAAAATAGTCTTAATAGATTCTCTGGATTTTTCTTACTTCCTCTATGAACAATAGAAATTAAATCAGTTTTTTTTTCATATATATATATTTATTGAGCAGAAATAGGAAGAAAAAAAAAAGCACAATAGCGATGTAACAATTACATACCTTTGAATAAGGTAAGTAAATCATACTGCAACTGTTTTGACTAAATTTATTTTCTATTGTTTAAATAGAACAAAAGAGAAAATTCCAAACAAAGAATCTGTAAAGACTTTCATTGTTTTAAGCAAATTATACCATCAACATACCACAATCTTCAAATCTATACCAATAACACTTTACGTCACAAATGGTGTTGCCCGAACTATGACCCTTTCAGCAGCATGAAAATGTTTTTACATCAGATTATACATTTGGGGGGGGGGATCAACATGGATTCTGAAGCAGACAAAAGTTTTTTAAAAGAGAGAAGAAATTGTGACAAAAACGGTGACGGGCTGGACACACAGCAAAAAGTCAACAGATTGGTACACAAGGGGTAGTAAATACAGACATAAGTTAGAGATAGAGAAGTTTGCCAGTAAGACATGGCAGGGGTTAACACAATCATGGTCAACATAGGAGCTGAAAAAGGCCTTTGTCCAGCAGTTGACCTATTATGGCTGATGGTGATTTTAATATTTTCATTGCATCTTTCCATTGAACTGTTTTCCTTTTCCTTTTTTTTTTCTAGAAAGAAAAAAAAAGGGGGGCAGTCATTTAAGGATTCTACGAAAATAATCCTAGTTTACGAATGCTCAGTACAGGCATCTGTAGAGTAAATTTAAACTTCTATTTCGAGACTTCAATACGTCTAGCCTATAACTCCGAGAAGAGTCATTAACATACCATCTCAAACGTGAATAGTTTTGGGGGAATAGCTTGGGTGTTTGATTGACGGTATGGCTGAATATGTATACCAAACACTAGGTAGTTGGTACATTAATGACCATTTTATTCTCTGCTCAGAGAACCAGACAGAATTTTTGTTTAAAATATAAGAAAGTTTCCATGTTGATAATAATGGAAGATGCTGCATTACAAGGAGACTCCATTCCTTACAGATAGAACATTTTACATCTGAAGAGAGCAGTAGAAATGAATCATCCAAAAAAAACAACAAAAAAAATCAGGATTACAAAGAAGAGTTCAGACTGGAAAAAAAAAAAAAAAAAAAAAAATGGGTAAATTCAATGTTTACTTCGAAATAAATCAGCCTAATTGAACATTCGACTGAATGAATCAACACTTGAAATTCAATAGAAAAAAAAAAGCCAAAAAGTTTTGAAATTTCCAGCAGTATAAACAACATTCAAAGAATATAAAGTCTGTTATGGCGATTAGAAATAGGACTTTCTCATCAAAAAGTATAGAGCCAATTAGTCAATGCAGATATACCATCCGTCAAATCCAGTGTTCTAACAGAAAAATCATCCAATAAGCCGCCATACAGAGCCTATAAAACCTCTGGGAATAAAAACATGGTCACATTCTAGTCACAATGTATGACCATTATATGGTCAAAAAAGTGATAAATCAGGACAGACGACAGGTGTTGAGACTTTTGCGAGATGGATTTTCTTCCTTCTTTTTTTCATATTTGTTACACAACGGAGTAATAAGTTAGTAAAAATTCAGGGTTAAGACTCGATTTAGCAAACCCCCGATATGGAAGTTATGATAGGTCTCTTAAATCAACCTACATTTTAAAAAAAAAAAAATTTTTTAATTCCAAATACCTAGCAACACTTTCTTGGAAGAACACAAAAATAAAAAAATTCAGATCTTCAGATAACTTTGATATTTATCTAACAATACCCATTATCAAACTTGTAACTGATTCATCCAAGGGTGAATAAAATCATTTTGGGGTTGAATAACTTGAATACTGTACTGCCATTAAAGTGGTTGTAAGCTCTTATTGCTTTTTTAAAGTAATGGAGCTGGAAATTTGCTTTTCTCTGTGGGTTTCTAATTTCAAAGAAGCAGAACATTTCCCAAATATACTGAAATATAACCCTTTTAGGGGAGATCGGATACAAACTGAATGATGTATAAAATTGCACACGAGGGAGAAGATGACAAAAATGATCAGAGATAAGTAATTTTACATGTAGGGGAGAAGCATTTTGCAATAAAGGTTCAAGCATGAATAACACTGAAATAGATCAAAAAGCACTGACCTACACAAATCATCATGCCTTGATACAGAAGAAAGAGAAAAAAAACTCCCATGAAATACTGTAATATTTTATACAAGCATATGACTCCAGGATGAAAATTTCGTCCCAACCCAGCTGAAGAATCATCTTGCTGAAGAATCATTTGTAATCATGGAAAATGAATTGTACAAGTTCAAATAAACTACCAAATTTTAGGAATTTAAAACTTGAGACTTTTAATCATTGGTAGGGATCCAAATTTCTAGCTTGATTGATATAAACAAACATCAAAAATGAACAATTTGTACCAAGTGAAACTTTATTGAAGAGAAAAAAAATCAAAATTTATGAAATTTTAAATGCCTTTTACCTTACCAAGTCCTATTTGATTGAATGTAATACAGTTTTTTGAAATCTGTATGAGCAAAAAATGTGGAAAAGAGTGAATAGGACATATTTCCTGTACACTTAAAGCTCTGTGATTGGGGTGGAGGTACTATTCAGAGATAAGAGTCACACCCACCCCTATCCAAGAGTACAGTAGCAAAAGAAAGAAAAGTCTTTGGATCGCCTCCGACAAAGGTCAACTGTTACATCAATCATTAGTAATAAATACAAATACTTAAAAGAAAAAAAATATATATACATAATTTATATTCTGCTTCCAACTACAATATATATAAGAAACTGTCAAAAGGTTTCTTCAAAATAAAACCTTGGCTAGCGATATATGTATATATCTTACATACAGGCCATACCAATCAAACTATGTCTATGTTTTTGTTTAATAACCCCGTCCATAATAGGTTGAGGCAGGTTTGGTTCTGCATGCTAAATGGATCTGTGTTTTAGCAGTATTCACACTTGTTTTTGAAAATTTGGACTGTTTAATGATTCAACAAAATGCAAGAAGAGTAACTTATTCATTGATCACCCCTTTTTTTAATTGATTAACCCCCACAATGCATACTGCCAAACATCCTTGGTCATATGATAGTTTCTACTGAGTGACTAACCAGACCTATATATATATATATAAGGCATAGCTCCTGATAGTGGAGTATTGTTCCACAGGGGAACTTCAAACCCTAAAAAACACATACTCACACACCACTGAAGATGGGAAAAAATCCTGAAACATGTCTGGACCATTAACATCTAAGGATTAATAAACCTTACCCCTGACCACTTTACTCCCGAGTCTGTCTCACTTTTTACAGTTCATATTATATATATATGTGAGTGTGTGTGTGTGTGTGCGTGTATGTGTGTTTGTTTGCAAATGCATCATTATCAAGATATTTTTAATTGTTGATGTAACAGTCTACTATTCAACACCTGATTAAAGTTGAATAGATACCTGT
This sequence comes from Thysanoteuthis rhombus, assembly GCA_963457665.1. Lineage (NCBI taxonomy): Eukaryota > Metazoa > Mollusca > Cephalopoda > Oegopsida > Thysanoteuthidae > Thysanoteuthis > Thysanoteuthis major. The sequence continues at coordinate 3,023,797 of OY735227.1, read as the reverse complement.
ATAATAACACTAGGGAATATGCAAAATTATCTGTTAAAGAAATGACAGTTCGAAAGCTGGTAATTCAATTCAAGGTTTGCATAATTTATGAAATGGTTCAACAGAAAACAGACGTAACAGTATCAAGTTGTTTGAATATCTCAGATGAAGTAGGATAAAAGATAAACAAGCCAATTAAAAATTTATTAAGTCTCCTATTCAATTCAAATACATTGAAGTTGAGACAAAGCCAGGGTCCGTCGAAAGAGACAAAGCCAGGGTCCGTCGAAAGAGACAAAGCTAGGGTCCGTCGAAAGAGACAAAGCCATGATCCATGGAAAGAGACAAAGCCATGATCCATGGAAAGAGACACCAGATTTGCCATGTATCACAAAATAAATTCCTGTCATTTGCAGTCAATAGGTTAAACTTTCGAGAAACTAAGGCAGATGAAGAGATGGTAAAGCACATGAAAATTTTCTGATTATTCACTGGGAGAATATCGTCCTGCATCCTTTAAACTAGCAAGAGACATTGTAAGCTTCAAAGATTTAAAATCCCAAATTTAGAAAGGAAGAAAGTAGAAGAAATTTTTTTTCTGGTTTAAACATTGACACTTATTTAGGACCTTCAGTGTACTTAACAAAAAGGTCAGGCTTTAGGTTATCGAAACAGATCCCAAAATTCCCTGCTTTTATTTACTTTAACATTACCCCCTTCCGCAAGAGCAGAATCAACAGTCGCACAAAACTTGGATTAAAAACATTTCGTCAAGTGACAGGCTGCTTATCAGCTGTTTAAGTTCTACTCAAGTTAGGGTCGAGATAATTGGGTTGAAATAGACATGAACAGGGAAATAGCTGTTTGATTTAGAGTGGGATGCTTGTTTGAATAGAAGTAATGCTCCTCACTTGCAGACTAATCTAAGGTAAAGATCATAATGTACACCGATGTGTGGTCAGAAAAATGTCACGATTTGGGTACCTTGCAAGGAAAAAAGTCACAGGGAATTTTTTTCAATGAAATGTGTATTCTTTTTAGGGACAGGGGAGTTAAACATTAACAATTCCTTATTCAAGGGCCTTAATCAAGTGTACTTAACCGGAAGTCCTGCATTATGTTATCAAAATAGACCACCAAATTCTGAGCATTTACATACTTCAACATTTCCTTTATTTCGAGTGGGCTGTTGGTCTGACTACAAATAACGCTCTTTCCTCCCTTGCAGCCTAGAAGAGAATCAACAAAATAGCAAAAACTCTGCATTACCCAGAAATGTTGTATTGGAAAACTCTCCAAACATGGCAAAATAATTGACCCTTTTAACTCCCAAGTCTCCAAAGGATAATAAACTAATCCAACTAAATAATACGTCAAATGTGTGTTTATACATATTTTGTCTTTAAAATCCCAAGGGAAAGGACTTCTATACTTTTATGCAAGAGTTGATTCTCTTGAAAGAATTTCTTATTTGCAAGAAAAATATGATTGTGCACAATAATTGAATTCTGTGACAATTTCTCAAATGAGCAAGCTTCACACCTCTTTATATTCTAAGCTTTTACATAATTGCAATTACCAAAATAATATTTATACCACCATCATTCTGACAAAGGCAAACTGGTATGCCATAAGAGGTTAAGATAAATGATTTTGTCTATTTAAAAATAAATATCCACCGGTATAACAACTACAAAGACAAAATTACTACATGTGTAAAATTCTGTTAGTCATTTTGAATCCTGACACTTATTAGATATGATTGATCTGATTGAAATAAATCTGTTCTTGGCAGTAAACGAGAGTTGGATATGAAAATCCACTGGATCTGTGTTGGCTACAGAATCATTTCTTCACAGCAGACACAAGAAATTAGAGCTTCTTTCAGTGGCAATAACTTTTTCTGTCATATCAGACATTGAAAGGCTGACAACATTTCTCTCAATATATCTAAAACAAGTATCAGGGCAAATAATTGTGTGTGGATTCAACACAAAATTTAATCAAATTCTTCCATAGCTCATTGTCCACCCATTGACAAAATTCCATATTAGAAATATTGTGAAATTTGGGGGATGTTGTATGGTCTGGATATATAACTAGTTAACTGGGCATGGCTCCATCCCAAAATTGGATCACTTCTTCCAAAGCCAATCATCCATCTAACTACAGCGATAACCTTTTCTTTCATTTTGGTCCTTAAAAATTTACAAGAATATTGGTTCTTAAAATAAGGTGTATGTACATGCGTGAGCAGGCACAAAATACAAACCATCAACTTGAAATTTTCTGAAAACATGTAAATGGATTCTAAGGATAAAAATTATTTTGTCAAAAAAAAAAAAAAAAAAAAAAAGTACCTTTTTTATTAGTGTATAATATGCACACCACACCCATCCATCACCTGATGATAGCTGTATTTTCGACCATCAAGATGGAGAGGCCATCTTTCAGAGCATCCCCATGCAAACATCCCAAATACTCCGTCATGGTGGTTGAAAATACACCCACTCATCGGCAGACAAATGTAGGATACAACGGGCAAGATGTTGAGTTCAAAAAAATCAACAGAAATAAACGCCTGCGAAAAACTTGATATAATATTCCCTCACCTAAAAACTCAGACAAATAGTCATGTGTCACAAAAATTATCATTTTTGAATACTACATACACATGGAAAGATAGTTATGATACAACAAACAAGCAGATCAGATTGAGCAAAAGTCTTTTCATCCGACCTTTTGACTATGCCTATTACTTTTAGAATACTTTTAGAACATGATCGATATTGCTAACATACTTGCTTGGGTTGAATCTTATGCTAGCCAAATGCAGTTCTCAAAGTTTTGAAGTGTACTGCCCTCTACCAATAAAGCTACGGGTTTACCAAACGACATGCTAAGAAGTGCTGTTTAAGACCCGTGTTGAATCAGATGTTTTTAATTTGAATACACGGCCTTGGACAGTGCTTTTACTTTCTATAACAAGGGGACAGTCTACATAAGACATTAAGCTAGATCAATAAATATGAATGAATGTAATTTTTGACATTTTGAGAGAGAAAGTGAGAGTGTCTTGTTCATAGAATCTAAGGCAATTCAAGATGCAACCATTTGTTTAAAATTCAGCAGTTCAGTGAAAGTAACTGTATGGAAATCAAAGACATTATATCAGAGAACAAACAGGGGTCAGAGATATGAAAAAAACATAAGGAAGCTTAAATGGCAATGGGCAGGCCATGTTGAAAGAATGTTAGAAAACTTAAACATCACAACTCACAATATGGATTCACCAGAGATCATATACAAAACTACTCTTCATCACCCGTTGGAGGAGATTTGCCAGACCTCTCTATCATGGGTATCATGGAGCCAATATTTTCCGGATTTGTCAAGTTTGTCTCTCTATCTTGTATTCTATCAGCTTTGGTTGAATATGTAATTTCTGGAGATCCATGCTGAGTCCTGATGTCCATCAGTTGTCTATCATTCTTGCAACATGAACAGCCCATTGCCATTTAAGTTTTCTTATAGATTCTAAGGGGTCTCATACTCCTGTTTTCTCCTTGATATACTGTGCTGTCTTGTGATCTCTCCATATGAGGTTGAACATGATTCTTTCAAGTCCATGTTGCATGCTTCTCAGTTTGAGGGCCAGTCTCTTGGTTAGGTTCCATGTTTCAGCTCCATAGGTGATTATCAGGAGGATGCATTGGTTGTACACCCTTCTTTTTAGGACTAATAATAGGTTCTTGTTTTTGGAGGTTGAGCTTGCTCTGCCAAAGGCTTGCCACCCTAGAGTGATTCTTCACTTGATTTCTCCTTTTGGGGATTTCATGGAGATTCATTGTCCAAGGTAGATGTAGTGGTCTACTTTCTCAAGTTCTGCATCTTTGATTTTGATCTTTGTGTTCTCATTTCCAACATGATTGTTGCACATGATCTTTGTTTTGCTGAGGTTCATGTGAAGGTTAACTTTCTTGTTTCCTTCATTTAGTTCATCTAGCATTAGTCGGAGGTTGTGTAGGTTCTCTGTGAAAAGGGGGATGTTGTCCGCCAATCCAAAGTTGCTCAGATATCCACTGTCTATTCTGATTCCTTTATTTTCCCAAGCTCGGTTTCTGAAGATCATCTCAAGGTAGGCGGGGAAGAGTTCAAGTGAGCTGGTATCACCTTGTTGTAACCTTTTCATTATAAATTGAACAGCAGAAATTTTAATGGAGATCTCACCAACATTTCAAAGATCCATGGAGAAAAGTTCAGCATCAGATTTAACTACACATACGTACCATATAATTCAGCAGATATAATAATGCTTGAAACATCCAAGAAATGAGTTGTTCAATAAGCCAGTCTCAAAAACAGAGACAAATCTGAGCTAAAGCCATGAAACCCAGACTGTAATTGGGGTCTCGTCTTATCTGAGGGTCACCTTATCTGTCAAAGTATATAGTTATATATAGAAGCTGAACTTTTTTTTAATCAGGCCACAGTGCATACGTACGTGTATAAGTTAATTACCATAAAAATTGTGAAAAAAAAAAAAAAAGAAGAAAATAACTAAGTGGCAAAAAAAATATTTTTAGGTCAATGAAACTAAATTTTTGTAAAAAATTCTTACAGTTGAACAAATAAATGAAACAAAAATTAAGAGAAAGGAAAAAAAAAAAAAGTGCTCAACTATTTTCAAAATAGAAAACTGTAATATTTTTACAAAGTGAGCAAAAAAATTGCAATTCTTAACTACTTAGACTGACTTAAAATACTAGGTATCCTGAAAGTTCAATTTTCAGCTCAAATTGCTTTCAGTCATTAGCGGAAATAACATTGTCACATTTAATCAAGAAATTTAGTTCAAAAGTTGAAGTGGTTAAATAGCACTAGTAACAATCAACATAATATCAGTACCAGATTTAGAACTGGTGATTTAGAAAAATCAACCAATCAGTCAACAAGTGGGACAAAAACACATTCATGCAACAAGTAAGATTCTTAATTCATGATTCATTTAAATTTTACCAGAAATTGTCAACCAAGAGACACAGTCTGCAATACAATGCTAGTTTGGAGAAGTACCTCAACCCAAAATTAAATCCCTCTTTGAAGTGTAGAAGGGCAGAAGAGGAGATGATTTCTGGGAAACAATCAGAACGTATACCTCAGTCAATAATGCACACGAAAAAATGAAAAATTAAAAGAGAGAGAGAGAGAGAGAGAGAACTCCATACAAATATTGAGTTACTTCCCTTAAATTTTAAAGCAAGCCTTTTAAATAACTGTTTTGAACCTCTTTTCCTGCAAAATAAAAACATTGCTCAATCGAAAACAAATTCCAGGATATGTCCCCAAATTTAAGCAATTCTTCCACAGTACAAGACCCATCCTTCTATAAATTTTATCAAAATGCATTGATGACTTTTGGAGATATCATACGGATGAAGACAGGAAGGCAGACACACACAAGTAAAATATACACCTCTTCTAACTTCGTTGGCAGAGGTAAATGATGAAATATTGCTGAAATCCTGCGTATATTACGTCTAATACATGTGCTTACAATAAACAGAAAATACAATTTCTTCTTGTTAACAGAACAGAGTCTACCTTGTAAGTTATTTGGCAAGATTGATGGTGCAGCAGTCAGAGTTTAAATGCTGGAAAATCTGTCAGGAAGAAGATTGTAATTGAAAGAAGAGACAAAAGAGATAAGAAAACATCAGGCATTCTTAGCTTTCCTAAAAGTTTTTTTTTTTTTGACAAATCTTCCTTGTCCAATGACAAAGGAGAATTTTACCCATTCTTCATTCACAAAGAAGAGCTTAGTTAAATGGTAGAAAGATACTTGTATTTTTGATAGCAACCATTAATCATAGCCAGATATACAGATGTGTGAGAGAGTTTCTTATGAGATGCATTTTGTCAGAATGCTTTTTAGTGTTTGTGTGGTATGTTGCTTTACAAAGATTGGTCACAATCATGAATTTTGGATCACCTTCAACTTAAATATCTGGGGTGATTAAATAACTAAAGAATTTTAAAAAGATTTAATATACTAAAACATGCTACAGGGTCATCGGTAACCATAGCAAATTTGCTGGCCATAGCTCTAATTGCCCTGGAGTTATGTGATCACAGACAGCTAGACCAAAAGACAGACATTTGGTGAATTGTAGTGAGAGAAAAAAAATTGTCATTTTACACTTATTCACAGATAGGCTGTACAATGCTTACAGCCAACCACCTGGAAATCACACCATGAGAGAAGGTTAGAATGAATGACGTGAAAAATGATATGTTTGGTTTGTAGTCACTTAAAAAACGCTCGTGCAACCAATATGTTTTGGCAGCATACCATGTCAAGGGTAATCAAGTAAGAAATTAAAAAGGGAGGCTGAATGAATGAGTTACTTTTCTTGGGAAATGATCACTAAAAAAGTCAAATGTGGACAAAAACTGAGGGACCGATTTAGCATAAACTTACATTGCAAACAGTAGACCCCGTCTCAAAACAAGCAGGAAGGAGGGTGAAAACAGTTTTTTCTAGACATAAGGAGTGATTGTTTCAGTTTTCAGCCCTCTAGCTCCATTGGTATGGCCAATACACAGCAATATAAACACTAGGGTAATCTACTGGAGTCAAATGTACGTAACACACACCTAACAACATTGCAGCTTTTACAGAGAACACCAACAATTTTGATTTTCTCCTGTATTCTAACAAAGTCAGGAGTACATATTCATACCCTTTATATTTTAATTAGCATAGTACTTGTCAAAAATGACAGAATTTCAACAAATATGATTCAAACATTGTTTTCAGTCACATTAGTCCAAGTCTCACTCTCTTCCTCTCTCAAATCAGCCTTAAAAAGAGAAGCAGAGTAAAAGTTATGTTTTCCTGTAAAACTTACAAACACAGCAAACTTACACAACTATTGCAGTCAGTCACACTTTAGCTGCTGATCACATCAGTCATCCCCTCTATAATCAGCTATAAAGAAAGGAAGAAAGTAAAACTTATGCCTTCACCATGACATAAACAAACATGAATAAACTTGGTGACCACAGTCTGTATATGTATGAATTCCTTTTTACAGTATGTATTTGAATTCAATGTTAACTGTAGAACAGCATCAAAATTTATTTTCTGAGATTTCAAGTGCACATTTCTATAATTTTCCATTCTACCATAGAGATATATCTCTATGATTCTACAGATCTTTGTAGTGAACCTGGGGCCCAGCAAAAAAATGTTCCCATCCCACATAAGATGGGCCCTAATCCCCAGATTATTCCCACAGAGGGAAACAATGAGAAAAAGTGCTTGCCTGGACATACGAGGTGCTAAAATTAAACTGAAACAATTCTTATATAGGATAAGCAGATGGTATTCAAAAGGAGAATCTGTCCTTTTTCAACTGAAATATGTCGTCCTTTCATCATAAAATGTCCCAGTTTTTCTGGTTTACAATGCTTTGTCCAATTTGATTGTCTTTCAGAACGACTTCAAATATGCAGATTTTATTTGTATTTCTGCTCATCAAGCAAATGTTGAAAGGGTTTTTTTTGGTTTTTTTCTTCACTGATAAATACTCAGTGGACCAAAGAGTACAAGGGACCTGTGGAGGAGTCAGTGAAAGCCTTGATACTCACCCTACAATTTCAAGGCTTTGACACGCTCGGATTTTTACAGTTATCTTTTAAGAAACAAAGAACTATTGTCAAAAATAGTCAGCTCGAACAAGTCTAATTATAAATAGATAGTATCAGCACTGTGCTATGAGACTATTTTAAGGTTTTCTTTTGTAATAAAAGGTAAAAAATGTCCATTTCAGTAGATTTCTGAATAGATTGTCCTCATTTTTCATTTTTGCATCTGTTACCCTCATCTTACTCAAGTGTAAAAGCAAAATTTTCTTGGTTTGCATATTCTATGAACGGTTCGATTGCTATCAGGTCACATATCACCAAAATTTAAAAAAGATTTTGAAAAAATGTTAAAAAATACCTATTGATATTTTTTAGAGATAAAGATGTGATGGTGAAAGCTGATATAAAATCTAAGGCTGATAAAAGAATTGAGAATGTGACCAGAATAGTCTTGTACTAAAGAAGATTACTAGGACGAACAAGTAGGGTTTCAAGTTTACATCATCAAGATACAAAGCTTATAACACCTAATTAGGAAGATTATTCACTACTGAAAAAATAGTCATAAAACTTGAAGTATATGTACTTATGAAAAATATTTCATCAGAACAAAAATTTTCCAGACCCAATTATACTTCAGGACGGTGTCTATATTTTGAGTATTTTGACAGCTGACAGATCTCAATTAGATATGAAAGTAATTGTTGCAAATTTGCAAGCAGGTATCTGGAGATAATGTATTGGGCTGGGAAATCTAAAACTGTTATTCAGAACTGTCAATGCTAGAAAAGCAATTGTTAAAGAAAAAAAAAAAAAAAAGTCATTTGAACAATATATAAATATATGTATATATATATGTGTGTGTGTGTGTATGTATAAAGAAAGAAATGGACATATATGATCCGACAGAATGACAATAAATTGTTATGATAGACAATATAGAAACACAAAAGTTTGAAAACTGGATTGAATTTATTTCCATTTTGTGAGACTGCCGGGTCAACCATTGAATTGGAAAAATGATAAAATTTGTTTGAAGAATGGTGGTGATGGGGGGGATATGATGCAAGGTTATTGTTTTCCTAAATTATTTTATTGGCGAAAAAAGGAGATGTCTCCGTGTCAAAGTAGAAACCATTTGTGTACAAGTAAAATTGAGAAGGGTTTTGTAGGTATATATGTAGTTTAGTCTAGTGACTTAATGAGAAAAATGTATGGATGTGAGCGTGTGTAAGCGTACATTATTGTAGATGTATTGTTGAGGGGGTGTGGGTCTATATTATCATATTCTGAGTGGATATGAGTGTGGGTAATCCAAGGTTTCACAAAAGTGTAGGTAGTGTATTTTTATTTAGATTTAAGATTGGTTGGTTTTGTATTTGATTTTTGTACTAACCGATTGGGCGAAAATGTGTCCACATTGTTTTGTAGTGTGATTATGAGTGCATAATGTGTATAATGATACTAACAGGAAATGCAGCAGTGATTAAAGATTCTTACATCATTGTAGACACAATCAGTTTAACTTAGTTTTAATCTTCATTTAAAAACTCTTCAATTCATTTTCATGTTTATTTGTTCTAATGTTATTAATATGTGTTGAGGGTGGGTAGGGTTTCCTTGGGGTTGAAATGAAAAAGCATTTGGGGTCTTTGGTGTATATCAATCTTTTGGTTTATAGGTGTATGTTAAGGCTTGTGAGCAGTTAGGGTATTTTGTTGTGATGGTGATAATTTTGTGGGTTGGAGTTGTGTGTCAGGTTGTTTAATTTGAGATTTAGTCCATTAGAGGAAAGAGATTGTAGAAGTGATATTCACATGATTTCATGATTCTCAAGAATTTTCGAGGCCTTTTGACGTGTTATCTTCTCTATCCTTTCGATAATTGTGAATTCAGCATCATTGTGAAAGTTATTTGCTAGGCGAAAGTGCTGCTCTATTAGGAGCAAATTGTTATAATTGGTGGATCTAACTCGGGATCTGGAATTGAAAGACCACTCAAATTTCCCTACGTACTGTATTTTGCAATGTTCACATCCAAGAGGGTAAATAATGTTTCTACTTTTACTGTGGTAAATATTGAAGGTATTTTTGGAGGTAGAACTCGTGAAGGAGAGTACAGCTCTTTCATACATACAAATATAGTCTAGAAAGCTTTAAACTTTTTAAAAAAAAAAATTATCTAATATTTTTTGAGTCACTTCAGTCAATTATTTTCAATATCAGCCAATGCAATTTTCGTCAGTGTTTTTCCCTGTTTCTCATATACTTTGTTATTATGGTAAAATGTATAAATTTCCTTTTGTTGGGATTATCAGTTGTTTACCATGTAACTTTTTCGGGGATCTTGAAAACAAAACTAAGGCGGTTATTAACACAGTACTCCAGCGGTGTTGATCAAACACCACCTCCCTTCCAGCTATGATTTTAATATATAGCTTATGTCAAACATGTAGTTTATTCTTTCAGGTAGGATATTATCATAATGTTTTCTACACGGATGTTATTTTATAATACACACTAAATTTTTCTGGATACAGGCCTTACTTATGTAGGTTACCAGAAAAACGTATTAAACGATGAGGGATCAATAATATATCTCTGAATTTTTTCGATGAGGTACCATTATTATTTCTATTATTATTCGGACCATCCTCATCTTGGTTGTTTTTCATACAACGTTTCGGCCGTTGTACTCTACAGCTTTCATCAAGTAATCTGATGGTTCTAGGTTCAATCCCAGTGTGAGACAATAATAATACTACTAATGCTAAGAGGGGAGTGCAGTCAATATACCCCTCGTCGGTTAAATAAAAGGTTCGGTTCGTTACTTCCCCACGCCTACCAGATGATACCTGATGAAGGCCGTAGAGTACAACAGCCAAAACGTTGTATGAAAAACAACCAAGATGAGGATGGTCCAAATAATAATAGAAAAAGTAGAAATAGGGATCAATAAATATAACAGACTTGACTCACAGTTCGTGTCACTTCTATTGAGCATTCACCCACGTCAATATTGAATCTGTTATGTTGGTTTTAATCTATGATTGCATACAAACAAACTTATGTCTTCAAGAATTTTAATTACATAGAAAAACTTAAAGTTGATTCTCTAACAACATACTCAACCAAAGAATTCGACAATTTTTCCCACTAACCTCAAAGTTGACATTTCCATCAAACGGTTTTTCCTTTTTTCACATATATATATGTGTGTGTGTGTATTAAAGTGACATCCCTGAGAACTGACCATTTTAGTCCCAACCCCCTCCTCTTACATCTTATCCAAGACAAACACTCACAGAGACAGGAAAAGAACATCATCTGACCCCTCCTCTCACACCAATCTAGACTCTCACCTACAGATACAAACACCTCCCCTTACACTCCTAAACAACAGAAATATCCCCATTTCTTTCCTCAACCATGTAAATAGCAAAATTTTCCCTGAAAAAGATGGCTGGCATCCACTGAAATGCATCAAAACATGCCTAAGTAAAAGATTTTGGGGGATGTAACACCTTTTTTCAAGTTTTTTTTCTTCACCTTTCAATTATCACTTCAACAAATACACACATGTGCTTATGCACAGTAACATAATTATGTTTTAGCAATATTTTTTTTATTCCCTGATATACGTGCATAAACTAAAGTAATATAAGATTGGTGCAAATATAATGTCTACAGCAGTCAATCTCAGCTTTGAATAAAAGTTATTGATCAAAATATGAACTTTCAGAATCTATACATTTTTACCAACAAGATCATTTATTCTGAAAGGATAGATTACTGGGATTTTGGAACCAATGAATTCTTCAGCATTTTAAGCTGCTGCTTGGTTAAAGAAGACCTTCCCTTGCAGGAAGTGGTTGAAATGTTTGCAAAAGTGGTAATTGGTCAGAGAGTGGTTTAGTATGTAATCTAGGCCACATAGGGTTTCATAACTTATTTCCTTTGATTTCTGTAGGGTCATTTACGTGACACGTCAACCCTTTCCTAATTTGATACTAATATTAAACTACAGTTGGATGGTGAATATCTAGTTCTTCTGCAACCTCTAGAGCTGTTTTGTGTCACACTGCCTCAGTAATGGCCCTCAATTGGATGTTGTTAATCACATGACATCCATTTCTTCAAGGCTGTCATCTCCATTTTGAAATTTTGGGAACGACTGTCCCCTGGCCAGAAACTTGATTGATATTGTGAGCAGTTTCTGCATTTTACATACCATTTTGAAATTGTGATTAACTACCTAAAATAAATCAGAACAAATAGAGAAAAGAAAACATTCAGTTCAAATAAAGCAAAATTCACTTTAAAATGGTATATTCTACAAACATATTTCAGGATAAACTATTTTACTACACACCAAAGTTTAAAATAACAAAAACCACAATTATTTTTACACCAACCAAATGGAATGAATGAACAAACATACATACATACATACATACATACATACATACATACATACATATTCAAATGTGATATCTAATTCTTTGTGTAATATATATGAATGTATATAACATGGTCTGAATCTGATTCCTAATATATTTGCTCTGATTAATTGAAGATAAGAATCAAAGTGCCTGCTGGCTGTTTATATTTCCACCAGGAATATACTAATTAGTTTATTTATCAATAGTTGCCTAATTATTTCTAGAACTTTTTCTTAGAAAATATAGAATGAGGAAACATACAATAAATCATGAAAGAATGGAGAGAGGAAAAAAATGGCTCAAGGCCCCGATAAGGATTCTGAAATACAATTCAAATTTTGAAATAATTATCGTGCTAAAAGGAACACGAAGCAACTGTTCAATCCCACACGTGCCAATAAAATCTATAATATGGTGGTCCCCCGCCTTATTATGCAGATGTTGGGGCACAGGAAAGGCAACCATATGAGTAACATGGATTATCAAAAGTCAATTACAAATTAAGAGAACAAATGTGTTTTCATCACAAAATCAAAGAAATTATGTGTAAAATACAATGCAATCATGTTAATTGATTACAAATTGTAAAAACGTGTTTTACTCATATTGATGTTGGGGTGCACCAATTGACCACCTTACACCCTGAACTGCAGCATATAGAGCCGTGCTATATTGAAAGGCACCTGTATTTGTTTGTTTTTTTACTTTTTTTTTTTAAAGGCCGCAAATTTTCTTCTCACTATAGACCAGTTTGTTTAAGTAAACCATACTCACTTAGTAGACACATTAAAGAACAAGTTTTTAAGACCATAATCTTGTCAATAGCTAGAACAGATTCATAGATGGCAATCCAATAACCATCCTCTCTTGTATCGAGCTATGGTCCTCTAGCCTTTACTTGATCAAGAGTCAACTACAAGGCAGCAACTAACATACCCTCCATCCTGATCATACAGTTTAGGGTGTACTCAGTTAGCTGCTGAGTGCACAGGGAAAAACTGAAGAGTTTTAAACACTCTTTACTCATACTGGGACCTTGTATGTGTGAAGCAGATATGCTAACCATAACACCAGATTAGAAGTAAATCAAAAGACAGTCTTGTTAAAAAATAATGAAGATATAAAGAAAATTAATGAATTGGTTTATATGGTTAGATTCGATCTTCTGCCAAATATCAGGTTTCACAGATCACACAGAGCACTGATCTTCATAAGAAAGGCTTGTCGAGGTGAAATGGGTGTAAGCAAGTCTTGCCATGAGCTATTTCTTTATTTCCAATCTGTTCTGAGTAGCCTCGATGAAGAGCAGTTGAAATTAAGATGAAAAAATAATAATGGCAGACAATGCTTCATCTAATGAGAATCCAAAATTATGATGCAGTTTCTTGAACTGTGAAGGTTCAAGTGATTCACAACATCTATCAGCATCTTTTGTGATGTCTTTGTTTTTGAGACGTCAGTGTTGAAATCATTGGAAAGTATACTCCTTAGACCTTCACACATATACTCTTAAAATAATTCTGATGATAAAGGCTTCTGTCTTGATAGGCAATGGAATGATACTGGAGCTATCTCTTTATTGCGCAAGCCTCGACAAAGCATATGGAGATCCTGGGGAGGTCCAAACAACGGAAGCACCCTTGTCAGTGTAGTCTAAAGGAAAGTAGAGCAGGATATTTTTGCATCAGCCTGGCTGCAGAAACTTCCAAAGTTGGCATTCAACTTCACTACTGATCCTTGAATAAGAGATGTCCTTCCCCAACACTATTTGCTTTCCCAAGGCTAGAGACCCCAGTCAGTCCTGAATGGTACACAAGATGGAATCATGCTTTCCCCAAACCCCACCTAAGGCCATTAGCAGAGAGTGATGGTGCCAAAGTAGGAAACATTTTCTCATTATTTTAAGTAGATGAAAATCCTTCCTGCAGAGGACGTAAATGGAGCCTTTGGCCCCAATTGAATCGTGAATTGGAATTATGTATTAACTGAATCATACACTATCTGAACATTATGATGAACTCTTGAATCCCATTTAATTCAAGTACCTAGGGGAAGGGGGAGGTCCACAAAAAATTCCCAATACCCACATATTTTTTTTTCAAATCTAGATTTTTTATTTGAAATTTTCAAATCTGAGTATTTTTCAATATTTTGTGAAACCATTCCCCTGGAAACATCTCATATTCAGGAGAAAAATTCCGAACGGACAAAATTGTTGAGGTTAAAGTAAATGAAAGACATAAATGAAAAAATTTTTTAAAAATTAGAAACAACTGAAAAACATTTGGGGGGTGAATTTTTGAAAAAATATTCAGTTAAAAATATGCTCCAGTGTCCCATCATTAACCAAAGAAAATTTAGCTGAAGCCATTCTCGAGTTATGCAATGACAGACAGACACTTGCTGAATTACAGTAAGATTAAAATTGCAAGATGGCTCCAGCAGCATTCTGTGCTAAATTTCTATTCAATCTACTGCTTACAAAAAGAAAACCCGACAGATGATATGAAGTTGACTATTTCTATTCTTATTTGATAAATATGAAAGCAAATCTTTTAGATTATTTACTGACTGACAGGTTAAAATACAAAAAAAAAACGGCAAATTGATTGATGTTAAGAAAGTGGGGGAAGAGACCAAATGCAGAATAGGTGCTGAGGCAATGAATGAAGATGAAGGAGAGAAGTACAATAAAGAAAACGTTGGAAGGAAAAAAAATGACAAAAGGCTATAAAGGAAATTGAATGATTGAAAAAAAGAATTCATCAAGAAAAGAGAAATTTCCGATTCATCCAGAAATCAAGATAAGCTGAATTCACATGTTTTTTTTTGGTTTTTTTATGAATGAGAACATTTTCAATATATACAGGTATCGTATAGAGTACTTTGCGACATAGGGCAGTTGATTGGTAGAACCCCCCCCCCAACAGGTCTACCAGTATTATCACTCATCCAGAAAACCCTTGAATAAAAACAAAATTTCATCAAAAGACACAATTTGACTAAAAATGCTGAATTTCTTCAATTTTCGGTTGATTAACATTATGACAAAAGCAACACCTTCATTCCCCGGGGAACTTGTCATTGATTTTTGATCATTCGCCATTCAGATATAGTGTGGTGGTCTTTAATGGACACAATGCCCACATCACAAAGGGGGACAACTGTACAACATTTTTTTTCCTAATAAAACCATTTATACCATGCAAATATACTTTGATAAAACTAGTTCAGCAAAAAGCAAACTTTCCACTTTATTTATTTATTTATTTTTTAAACATCTTCATTTTCAATTGAAACATTTCACTATTCTATACAGTTTTACTCTGACTAGTATCCTTGTTTCGGTTGCTGTCCCATTCAGCCTTCTTCAGATATCTGTCATAGTAACCTTCTTGGAATTTTCAAACTGGGAGAAGGCAAGGGAGTAAATTGCCCAAAATGTAACCATGACAACCAAGATGAGAACACTCGTCCAAGTACATAAGCATAAATGAAGAATTT
This sequence comes from Thysanoteuthis rhombus, assembly GCA_963457665.1. Lineage (NCBI taxonomy): Eukaryota > Metazoa > Mollusca > Cephalopoda > Oegopsida > Thysanoteuthidae > Thysanoteuthis > Thysanoteuthis major. Next base: position 3,008,223 of record OY735227.1, on the reverse strand, counting down.
CTCATACCAGAAATTCTGACAAGTAAAAATTCACCTTCTACTATTTCAGTCAGTAAAGTCATCTTACAGTTGTACAAATATGAACTTAAGTATACACGCACACATTACATAGTATACATTTTTTTAAAGCAGGTCTCGCTCATATACATTGAAACAGCCTCAATTCTTCTAAATTTTCACTTCCCTATGAAAAGATGTTACTAAAAAAAGATGGACAAAGAAAAAAAAAGATTACCCCCATTTTTTTTTATTTTTATAATTGCTTACTTCAAGTACAAAAACAGTAAAATAGTTTTTCCACTTCTCTACCAACAAACGAAACCAAAGTCAAAACGACATTTCTGATCCACCCAGATTTGACTGAACAGAAGGTTGGTTTCATTGAGGCCCTTTATAAAAGATTCTGAACTTCATATGTGTGATGGTATGCACATTGCAATTCCCAGTTATGTCATCAAGTTTTCAAATCCAAAGCTGGGATTAACATGTAGACGGATTTAAAAACGTAAACGTTTATTTCAGCTGGAATATTGGGCAAAAAGAAATTTAAAAAAAAAAAGATCATGAAGCTCTTCAGGGAAAACTAAGGTTAAGGTTTTCAGCTAAAATCACAACAGTGTTTCTTATTCTATGAGAAACAGTCAACCAAAGCTGTCAACATAGGTTTCTCCAGTTTTCAGATTGGTCTAGCCAAGTTGCTATGTATGAATATATCACGTGTACAGGCTGCATCAGTGGAGCCAGAGGGATGAAAGTTTAAACATTTACTCTTTAAATTTAGAGCGGATTTCTGGGAGGGGGATTGCCCTCTAAATTGGTTTTCAGTGGAAGAGGGTGAGGTTTCAATTACAGTGTTTATGCTAAACTGATTCCTTGTTTTGTATATTTGTTTCCTGAAATTCAGACTTTTCCAGTGATCATAGCCCAATAAAAAAATTGAGAAATAACTTATTCATTGATCACCTCTTTGTATTAAAATTGATCAACCCCAACACGACATGCTGCCCAAAAACAGTTTGTATTGCATGACTAACCAGACCCATTTCACTGTAATTTACCCGAGAGTATTTATTACTAAGTTTCATTCACTCAAGACCAAAAATTTTTTTTGTTTTTCATCATTTTATTTTCTCTTGCGTATAATTTTCTTCCTAATTCATTTCAAATTGGGAATTAGTCTGGTCTCCGGCAGAAGATACAGGGAATTTGGGAAATATCTGGATCCTTTAAAAGAACACCATAGGTAAAGAAACCTATAAAATTTATTAACTTTATTTCCATTCAGTAACTAGAGCTTACTAAACAGTTTAACAGCAATGCCTTTTTTAAGTATAACTCCTTCACGTTTTGTTAACCCTTTCAGTTTCATTTACCCAAGCACTGCATTACAAAGGAGACATGACACTGAGGAATTAAAGCTGATGATGAAATATTCTAGAGATATTTTGTCAAAGGATCGTACTATAATTAAAAAAACTCAGAATAAATCAATTAGTTACATTTTTCCAATAGTTAAATCAGCACTTTTTTTGTCCGCTCAACTGACAACACATCTTTGCTCTTGGTCGATCAAAAAGCTACAGATTAGATAGACAAGACTGGCTACTTCAGGGTGAAATCCACTCAGACAGAAATTTATGACATTTGGACTTTTGTAAAAACATTTTTCCTTCAGCTGAAAAAGATCTTTAAATTTGGCTATGGAAGTGGATTCAATAAAATAGTATCTAGATATTTTTCTGGATAAATTATGTTAAATTCTAGATAATTCTAGCTGATATTGTCATCTGGTAGCTACTATACAGAACAGGTGCAGTACCACTAAGTGATGAATTATTTTGTATGTAGATATTTCTATTCTCATACACATGGCACATTAACCAAAGTGTACAGTATTAAAATTCACCTGGTATCATACGTAGAAAATAAGTTATAAGGCTTACTCTACTATTCTTGATTCCTTCATTTATATAACTTAAATGTTCTAATTCCTCCTAAGTGGGTAGCTTATATATATATATATATATATATATATATATATATATATATATATCAATGGAGGCAACTTGGATTATCCATGATTGGCCAATGACTCAGTAACACACATCTATCCAGATAGACTCCAAACAGTCAATTACCAAAGGGGACATAACTCAATACTGAGAGATACAGTTGATTTGGAGACTGTCAACAATCTCATTTTAGAAATTTATTAAATTTATCACAAAAGATATATAGTAAACAGACAGCCATAGCATATCAGCACTAAATGAACTATAACTGATTCATCAAGTCAAATAGCAATCAAACCCTGCTAAAAGCAATTCCACTTTTATTTTTATCAATTAAAAATCATCCTAAATCCAAATATGATGGGTCTTCAATTCCTCTTCGGCCAATGAGTAGATATAGCTAATCAGACATTGTTAGTTAGTGATGACAAATCATTTCAAAGGAAACAGCTTATATTTGTTAGGTTCAAGGAGGGGGGCATAAAATTTCAGATGCCTGAATATTTGGTAAAGAAACTAAACACTCATCAGGTTATACTGATTTTATACATGCACATTCTAACAGAACTGCAGAAGATGGTGAATAGTAATAGTTACTTACAGACAGACTCAGACAGAATGGAGTTGCCATCAATCATAATAAAAACAGAAATTTCATCAAGTCAGCCATAGAAATGCCAATGACAGAAATTCCGTCATTCACAAAAATCCTCATCCTACCAGTCTAAAGTGTTTGATGCTAAGTAACGAGGATGAAACCTTCAAACTATCTTGCTCCTTTGTAGTTAATACTGTGCAAGATATCTGAAATATGCGTGTTTTTCAAGACTGTCAGTGTTGCCTCCTATAAACATGTAATAAAACCAGATACTCTAACATATATTCATCTGATGGCAGATAATTTGATACTCACACACAACCATGCACAGATAAGATAGATGTACACGTAGATAGTTAAAGATCAGTGAATATTTTAATAAATACTAGCAGAAGTACCCAGCCTTGCCCTAGTTTCTATACATCTAAAATGAAGTCCACTCTACTTTTCATGAATTGATTCAAAAAGATATTGACAATCTTCAGCTCAGGAAACGTTGATTTTAACAGAATTATTGCTTCCAAGCAATTAAGAGAATAATTCCATTTTACCTTTATAAAGATTCACATTAACAAACAAAATATAGGATTTAAAACAAAATTCCAGTCTTACAATTTTCCAATTTCCACAAAACAATCCTTTTTTTCAAAATACAGTACAAATTTGCATAATATACGAATTCTTCTTAATCAAAAACAGTTTTTCAATACAAATTGCATCCTTTATTTGGATTCATACATTTCCAAAGAGCATTAGTACAATGTATACACAGATAAGCTTAATCAGAGTTTGAACTTGGCCAGCCGATTCCATTTTCTGTGCTGCCAACCACTTGGCCACTCAGACCTCCTCCAATATTTTTTTTAGAAATAAATGTTTACATACCTGCCAATAATTAAGTCTTAAGTTTCTGCAATGTCATGTATAATAAAAATAGAAAAAAAAAATACCTTTCAAGCAGTGGAGACAGAAATAGCAGTTTATGACCCTAAATTTACCTGTGAAGATCTCTAGTATTCTCAAGTCCTTATCTTTATAAACTAACACACAGCCTCCATAGAACACAAGCGAGCAATTACTGGTTTTATAGTAATAGATCCTGACTGAAGAGAGTAACAAGTAGAGAGAGAAATATGAAAGTTGATTATGAGATGAAATAGACATATAATTCTTTAAGGAAGGTTGCATATGCTGACGTGAATATTCCCGTACATTAAAGGGATACAGCAAAGAAATTAAGAAATATCACCTGCCACAAAGATCGGGAAGTCACGCCCAGCCAATTCCAAAAAGCCGCTTTTATTCATCAAGTCACATCATAAACATGGATGTTATTACATATCATCCATTTATACAGAGGAAGGCTTTTATTTATATACAAATAGCTTCCTCTTTGGCTCCAAGAAGCAGGAAATAAACAGTCCAATATATTCTGAATATATCTTGCTGTTATTACGAATGGTGCCTCAAGGTTATATCAGAGATGTTTTCTTCCTCATTAGAAGCAATGCTTAATAAAGGGCTGTAAGAATCCAACATGTATGAAGCAAAACAGCTTCCTCTAAGATAAGAAAAGACAAAGATATCTGTACCTCACATAAATGAATCATTGTAGCCTACACATGAACCAGAATTATCAAAAAAAAAAAAAAAAAAATCAATTTGGAAGAAAAGAGAAAAATACCAGTATAAGGTTTGGGCAGTGTTGGTCCCAAATGACCATGAAACCCACAAAAAGTATTAGAAAAAAAAAAAAAAGAAGTTAGATGGCACCTAGTACTATACTCATACTAATTTTCAATGTTATAGCCTCGAAAATGTTGCCAGGAGTACCTGCAGAAACACAAAAACAGATGAAAGAAGATTCTGTAGCCCACTTGGCTGGTTGGTCAGGATGGTCATTTGTGGAGCTATAGTGAATCGATTCCAACACTCCAGAGATTCAAGGTCACCAAGCTCATAAAAGTTCGAACTCAAGTTCAAGACAGTTTGTGTTCAATTCACACTAATTTCCCCAGGAAAGGCATGAACCCATCTCTCCTCCTAGTTTTGGGTAAAATAGTGCAGGGCACTTGTCACCTCTCAGTCTATTGCACATATAGCAAACGGGCTGCATAAGCAGTAATCTGATATGTGGAGCCTATTAAAGGACAGTTGAAGCCATAGCCAGCATAAGGGCAATACTCTCAGTAACATACAAAAGTTACAAAAATCCAACGGTTTTCAAAACAGTCTTCAATTTACAATTGAAGTGGAAAGGATCAGATACATCAAAATTGAAAGGATTTTGACCAAAGATTAAAAAATATAAAAATCAAAAAATATTGAAAAAGAAAAAAAGCTGAACATTGAAAGGTTATGAACAGAAATCAAACTTTTAATCCAGATTCAGTCAATTTTGGAGCTTTACATGGATGTCAAGAAAAATCTTTTGAAAAGTGTAATAATTTTTGCACTCATAGTATTTTTCCCTCCAGTATAATGGAGTGAACAGGGATAGCAACTTCTTTTTCTTAGATTCTCTTAATTGTTTCACAGTAAAAAAGAAAAAAAAAAAAAGATCTTCCTATTTTCATAAAATAATGTCTGCAATTCTTATATTTTTCTTTAGAATTTTGTTCACACTTTGCATATGCACACATCTATGGGTTCATATAAACATCCATAAAGGTATAAGCATACAACGGCTGAAAATGCTCAGAGAATAAAATAAACTTTGGACAGTTCCTTTATTCTAGTGACCAAGCCAAAAAACAAATACAAAAAATTATTAAACATGCTCAATGGGCAAAAGTTATAAAGCAATAATTTTTGCCCGTTTAACATTTTTGATAATTTTTCTTATTCGTGAATCAGTTGTGCTTTTGCTGCATCATAAGAACAAAAGAAGTGTCCAAAATTTGTAAATTTTTTTTTTTTTTACATGTGCTTTTGGGAGTCATATATATACATACCTATAATTTAAGAGGTGTATACATACACAAAATAACTAAAACAGCAAATTTTATGCTCTCATGTCAGACAAGTCCAATTTATATACCATGGCTAAATGGTTCCTTTGGTTTATTAAGTCAGAAAGTTTTTTAAAAAATCATTCCTAACGTTAATTTTATTGAACACATTTGTTTTGTTCCACTTCTAACATTCAGCCAACAGACTTATTCCTCTTCTTCAGCAAAGATATGCTCCAAATGCCTTTTGCAGTCTTCTGGGGAATTGAAATTTTTTATCAAAAGAATTCTGTAAAAGTTCAAATGAATGGTAACGTAATAAGTAAAAGACAGGTCTGGTTAGTCACCCAATAGAAACTGCATGTGACCAACATCTCTTAACAGCATGCCATGTTGGGGGTGATCAAATGAAAAAATTGGAAGAGGGAGTGATCAATGAATGAATTACTCTTGACCTTTTCTTGGGCAATGAACACTGAAAAAATTCAAAACAAGCGCAACACAAACTTAGGAACCAATTTAGCACAAACTTCTATTGTAAATTGACCCCAGGCCTCACTAAAAACCTATGTGGGGGAATTTTTTTTAAAAAAAGTCTGCTTTTTCTGGACTCAAGCCATACAGCCAGACCAGCTTCAAGATTGAAGAAATCTATGTTGACAGTTTTAGTTGCCGGTTTCTAAAAATGAAATAAGATTAATTGGATTTATACGGCATGATAGATAAAAGTAATGACAGTTAAGTTGCTATTCCATTTTCATTATGGGCTTTGGAAAAGTGTTTGAGTGAAGTTTTGTCTTTGGGGAGAAAACAGACTGGCATCTGGACATCTGGCAGATGAATAGGTAAACTACATCTTTGGTCATTATGGGATTTATCTTTCCTACATAGATCCTCTTTATCTAAAGGGGAACAAAATATCTGGTGGAAAACAAGGGGAGAAAGGGGAGAAAATGAGGAGCGGGGAAGAGGGTCAACAGAGAAAATGAAATTAACTGAATATGGATCAAAAGATAGTATTGGAGAAAGTTGAGAGAGAGAGGGAGTAAAAGAGGGTGATAGAGAAAGAGGAAAGACAGGGGAGCAAAAGAAAGGGTGATAGAGGAAAAGGAAAGAGAGAGGGGGTAATGGAGAAAGTAACAAAAGAAAGAGAGCCAAACAAAGGTTATGAGAGAAAGAGGCAAACGAAAGTGGGCTAATGAGAGAAGTGTCAAAACATGAAATTAGGCTAGAAAAGATAGCTGAACATATCCATAGGATTTGTGGACATTATAACATCAGGGTGGTTTCCAGAAACAAAAACCCTCTTTGCAACCACCTTTTTAGAGTTGGTCTCTTGTAGAAGAAGAGTTTGACAAAAGATAGCATTTTTAAGATCCCGTACGTGCAAAAGAATATCAGACTAGAACATAAACCCATATCCCAAACTGAAATTGAAAAATCAGGTATAAAAGCACAAAGTGGCATAGATCAAGTCATCAAGTCAGATCAGTGAGTATTTTCAGTGAGAGTTTTTTCTGTTCAGCCGAGAATGACCGGGGGGGGGGGACTCCTGCCAGCATAAAATTGAACAACATGAGGTACAAGAGCATTCGCCTCCCTCTGAGGAGAGAATGTGAGGAGGTCAACTTTGATGTGGGTAGAAACAAAAACTAACTAGTTCCCTTAAATGGTTTGATGAAAGTATCAGAGTGACCAACAACCATCCCCCTTTGATTCAATATATCATATAATAAAAGCTCTGGTTATGATCACATAACTTCCTGCCATATTGACAGCTATATCACATTTATATCATTGAAAACGATGGGGAAAATTACAATTCCTTAGTTTAAGGTTTTTTTCAAGTAGGAGAGTATGAATTGAAATCATATCATACTAGCCAAATGTAGCATACCGTATACACTAATGTAATACTTTTTTGCTCCCAAAATGGAATTTTTCCATCTCTCAAACGTGAAAAGCCAACCCTACAACTTCACAGACAACAGATCAACATCTGCAAATCAAGCTATTATACACAAATGTTACAATGAGAAAATTAATTTTTTCTACATTAATATGTTCTATGTGCATCTAAAAACACATCCTACTAAATACTTGACTTAGGAATAATGCCGTTATTACTAACACCAGTATTAACGTTTCATAATCTGCATCATCTAGTTAAAAAGACACAAAAAGACAAAGACAAAAAACAGACGAGACAAAAAACAAAAAAACAGAAGAGCCAAAAAACAAAAAAACAGAAGAGCCAAAAAAGAAAAAAAAAAAAAAAGAAAAAGAAAAGAGAAATGGAAGATTTTGGCACCAAGGTTCATTAGAGCTATGTGGCCTTATTTATGATTTTTGTTAGCGGGATGTGTTTTGATGCATAAAAACATTGGTATAATCACTAATTCATTGGTTTGGATTTTTATCCCATTAGAGACCATACTGCTCATTGATATGATATATTTGATTGTAACATGAATAGTCGACCCCCTGAATTCAACTTAATTTTAAAAACTTCTAAAAAATGACTTTTACATGAGTACGTATTCCTGTTTGCATATGCATAAAAAAAAAACAAAAAAACCTTGATTCATTCTGGTTGAACAAACAGAAAAATACAGAGCATCTGTGCAATTACAAAATTATTTAAATACTGAAGCCATTTTTTGATTAGCTGGGTTAGCCCAAAAAGATCATGTTTGACAAGAGCCAACTAAGTTACAAATCAAAAAATTGAATAATTTCATCACATACAAAGCCCAGACTGTAGCCTTACTATCAGGAGAAGGTGAAAATACAAGTGGTTTATAGAATCAATGGAAAATAAGATTACACCTTTACATCAGGCGTCATACTTTATTGATCAATATTAGACTGACAGGTTTAGAGAGTCTGCATACCAGACAGTAAATGAACTACTGCTGCCATATTGTCTAACATTAGGTCTTAACCTTTTGTGCTTCATGCCCCACCCAGACAACTTAAAAAGTTAGATGTCCCTCTTACAAAAAAAATTTCAAGTATATTTCAGAATATCAAGTGACCTTCAGATAGCTGAGATACCATTTTCAGTCAGAATTTCAAGGTTCTAGGTCAACATTTCTTTTTGTATATAGCCTGCTTTGTTTCTTTTAATTGTTGTCTTATTTGCCATAATATACAATATGTGGCAAAAACAACATTTCATTTATCTCCAAATGCTAACTGATTTTGTCAAGACTACTGATATCTATACATTCAAAATGAATACAGAAGTAAATGCTCAATATATATATATATATATATATATATATATATATATATATAAATAAAAGAAAATGATACTGATATTTGAACTTGGGAGCAATTTAATGAATTACAAAAATTTTAACATGAGGAATTTTGTAGTAGCCCAATTCCCTCTTTGTTTTTATAATTCAAAAATTTAATGAGTTAAACATTAATAAATCAGTAATTAATCATGCTGTATAATTAGTAACTAATATCATTAGGGATTAATAGTATCACATAATCAGGAAATAATCAGTTCAGAGTTAAAGCATCTCAATCTTGGATAATTTTCACTCATCACACCCAAATTCCAACCCCCCAAAGAATTCAAATAGTTCCCTCTTGGGGTGTGCCTGACACATTCAGAATCATTAGACTCACATGAATCAAAGATACATAAATTTGTATTACAGTCTTAATCTTAGTTGAAATCATAATCTCACTCGTTCAACTAATTTCAGCACTAAGGTCAGAACCTATGCTGGCAAAATTAAAATAATTTTTTAAACTAAGGTAAGTCCATTTTCTTAAATACATACTGTCACGATGAAAGAAACAAAAAAGACGGAATAAATGAGAAGAGAATTTGGGTTGAAAGCAGTTATTCAGCCTTTGCTTTGCCGGTGGGCTGTTTAGCACAATGGTAAGTGCATCACTACCTATCTGTGGCAGGTTGGATTCCCGCAGACAGCCCCATTTTCTTCGATTGTCACGTTGGTCTAAGTTGAGTGATATATTAGCTATGTAACAACAGAAAATCATTTCAGATACGTTTTTACATAACGCAATTCATAATTCAAATTTGGATAACTAAACCAAACAGCCTTCATAGCCTAGAGGGGGTTGTGTTAAGACTTTTAGTTTTTCTGAAATGTAGAATCCTTTCAATAATTTTGTTAATCAAGGCCCTTTTCATATTTGTCTGCTGCATTTTAAAAGTAACACTATCAGAAGCAATATTCATCCATCTTGCCATAAAATGGACTCTGAATTTTTATTTATTTCAACCAATGTAAATAATTTTAAAAATTCAGAGAAAAATTAAAATTCAAACTCTTTGTTCAAGTAATCAAAACAAGACAAAAAGTCAATTATCTTGAGGAATATCTTATCTTCAGTTGTGCTCTGCTAATTTCCTAGGTTTCCCTGAGATGGGAAATATTTTGTTGGCTTCTCGTACAAGGTCTTCATTTTCAACCGAAAAAAGATAGTTAAGCTATCGAGAGGAAAGATAAGGCAATGGTATTTTGGTGCAGGTCAACAGATGACATTCAAATCTATACAGAATCCTTATCAACTGCCTTCTAATACAAAGCCTTCAATAATGACAAGATCCATGCTTATTTAGGGTAGTCCATCGATATCAACTATGAGGACTTCTTTCCTCTTTTGGTTTTCATTGTTGTCAAGGTTTTGTCTTCAGAACCTGTGACTTGGTTAGTGGCTTCTGTTCTAAAGTTTGATGCCAACAACTTGCTGGAAGCGCAGACAGGTACTCCCATCTCCAGGACCATCAAGTAGAGGAAAAAGAGGAAACCTGTGCCAGAGAGGATATTTCAGTGCAAGAGGAGCTACACACACCACCACCAATACTATGTTGGCTCAAACACGCACTCTGATGGCACAGAGAAAATAAAAGTCAACATATGTAAAAGAATGAAGAATTTAGTCATTGACTGTCAGAAAAATCAGTAGGCATGGTCTTCCAGTCAGGCTTTAACACGTAGCCCTCCACCTTTCTTGAGTCTATAAAACACTACCTTATGCCAGGAGTACACTTTTGTATTCATTGGTAGTAGTTTGGTTTTTGTGCTTGGTTTTCCTTATTGGTTTGGATTTTGTCCTCAGCCTCCATGATTTAGTTGGTGGCTTTTCAGGCCAGAGTTGAATGCACACAGCTTGCAATAGGTCAAACGGTACCATCCCTGGGAGTTTGAGCTATCCTCTTATATCTGCAGGCAAAACATTGGTTCCTGGCAGCTGCATGAGTGGACATGTATAAACCACACCTGCTTGGTAATCAAGAGATCAATTAATGAGAGGACAAAACTGATTTCCAATTTACATCATTACATGACAAACTCCAATTTCATTTTGGTGTCATTTTAGTAGTCAAACATTCATCAGGGAAAAATAGATTCAGATCTAGTTAGTCACTCGATAGAAACCTTCATATGACCAACGTCCTTTGGCAGCATGCCATGTTAGAGGTGATGAATTGAAAACGGAAAAAGGTTATCAATAGATAAGTCCTCTCCCCTTTTGTTGGGTAGTGATCACTAAAAAAAAATCTGAATTCTCCGAGAAAAATATGAATGCTGCTGGATGCAAACTGAGGGCCTAATTTAGCATAAACTTACATTGCAAGTTGAACACCCATTAAAAAGCAATGAATTCTGCAAAAACACTTTTTCTAGACATGATTAAATAAGTAAATGTTTCAACACCCAGCTCTTTAGCTCAATTGGTTCATAATCAGCTGGACCAACTTGAAAACTGAAGAAACCTATTTTGATAGTTTTAGTGAGAGTTAGTTGACAGTTTCTGATTACTAAGCATTTTTTTTCGCAATCTTTTTCTTTACCGAAAATTCAGTAATACTACAGTTTAGCTTCACATTTGAACAATATTTTTTTTAATGGTTGAAATATTGTTTTCTGCTCTACTAATTATAAAATAGAATCTCAGATAGACTAACAAACAAATACATAGCTTAATTTATATAAATTACAGGATTTTGTTTTTTACCACCATTTTTTACCTCATTTAATCAACTAATCACATTAATCTTATTCATTAATATGGAAAAAATCAAATAATTCATATAAATATTATAGACCATACATCAAGAAAACCAGAATTAAAAGCAGAATTTCATTAAAAGTTTTACTCAATGACCAAAATATTGAATTTCTTCAATTTGAAATAAAAATAAAAAGAGAGAATTCAAAGGAAAACAATATATAAAATGTTTTTTTACTGCTTCAATTAAATTTTCAATAGCTTGAATGTTATACATAATAAGTATATTTTAAACACTGGATCTTATCGTAAGTAATAGGATGTTCAGAATAAATTTTACAATAGGAACACATAAAAGTAACCCCATTGCAATAATTACAGAAAAATTTTAAAAATTACCCAGTGTTTTCAAAAATATGATGGAACATGAAAAGAAGATCTTTGAATTGACTTCCATTTGTTTTGCAGGAACTTTAGCAGATGGTAACATGACTTAAGAAAATAAGTTAGCCAATTGAAGTATGATCAAATCAGATTCAGGAAAACGATACAGATGTAAGTTGTAATTGCTTGTGACATGCAATGATTACATTGAAGAAGGCATGAATCCAATATCCATCCTTATTGATGCTATTGCCAGTTACTTTGATAATGGTCCAGTTAACCTATTCACTGCAAATGACAGAAATTTCTGTTATTGCACTTCTTTGGCTTCCATTTTATTGTGATGGAGAGCCAGAGCGAAATAACTTATTTTTACCTTGCACGGGTCAACAGTCTCTATCTTGCAGTGGACAAGAGCTTTTATCTTGCAGTGGGTAACTATTACACTTTGCCACCTGCCACAGTAAATGGGTTAATTGAAGGAAACAAAGAAAAAAAATGTGTTAGTAAGTACATTTGTATTTTGGTTTACCAGTGTAGGAACCATGAAGGAAGCTGTTACTAAGAACATAGTTCTTAGCTGTTTATACTAGCAATCACAAGAAATTTCCTGTTTACACAAGGTTGCACTAGTTGGGAGAATGGGGTGGTTGACAACAGCTGTTGGAATGAAACAGAGTAAAAAGCTTGATAATTCTTCTAAAAGAAAAGAAGGAAAAAAAGGTCAAGTCTGGTTAGTCACTCAACAGAAACATCTCCTGGCAGCATGCCTTATTGGGATGTTCATTTGAATAAACTTTTTTAAAAAAACAGGTGATCAATGAATTAGTTTCTTTTCTCATCTTGTTTAGGCAATGGGGAAGGGGGTATTAAAAAAAATGGTTTAGTAACCATAAGGGAGAAAACTTTAAATTTTCAGCCCTCCAGTTCCATTGGTAAATACCCAGGATACAAACACAGCCAGCCAGACTTGAAAACTAAGGAAACCTATTTTCACCATTTTGATGACAGTTTTAATTGACAGTTTCTAACAGGCAATATATCATAGCATCAGGTTTCTAGCAGTAAAAAGAATCCTCTCACAGAAGCAAGAATGTGCTTCTCACAAGTGCATGAAGATAAAATGAGACAGAAGTAGAGCCTTTGAAGAGAATTTCATAAGGCAGTGGCAAGGCTGCTTTTGATCTTTCTTCACACACTCATTACACAAGCACCCTTGTCCTTTAGTCATCAATTTTCAACAACTATAACCCTTTCAGCATACCATGCCATGTTCACTCGCAGGTAAACAATCGAGTTAACATACAACAAAAAGAACATATCATATTGATTTGAAAGTTTCAGTACACAGCTCTATTCAAGAACATCCCCCACCTGGCCATCTGGGGCACCAGTGTAATACCCCTGCTTTCAGCCTCCATCTCAGATGCTCTACTGATATGGCTACTAGCTGAGGTACCCAGTGAAACAAATATTCAATACTTGAAGGTCATGTAGTAAATACAGAGTTTCCCAATATAGCAATCACAACCTTTCATCAGTTTTTTTTCCATATCTCAGCTCCATAGGTGACTATCAGGAGGATGCATTGGTTGTATGCACTTTTTTAGGACTGATAGGATTTTCTTTTTCTTAAAGGTAGAGTTTCCTTTGCCAATGGCTTGCTATCCTACAGTGATTCTTCACTTGATTTCTTCTTTCAAGGATTTCATGGTTATTCTAGGCAGATGTAGTGGTCTACTTATACTTGAATTGACTTTTAGGTCAACAGAGGTCACTGTCACCTATCCTATGTTCATCTTGGGTTCAACTTACTCTCATACACAAATTTTCAGTTCGCAAGAGTCTTTGAAAAAGAGAGAGAGAGAAAGAAAAAAACCCCAGAAAGAAACAAACATTCATCTTAGATACAAATATATAGGTCTTACCATATGTGAACACAGTCATACATAGGCAAAAAATGTATATGCATGACTTATGTACAGATACACTCACACATCTGAGAACATATGAGATGCGTTGGTTAGCCGCATAGTATTGTAAATTTGTTAAACATTGAGTGGTTTAAACACTTAAGTTGGTTTAGTCTGATGATTAAATAATTAGACACATATATGCATACTGACACACACACACACTAATGCCAATTGAATGCTTTACATCAGTGGTTCTCGACCTTTTTGCTCCATGCCCCACCTTGGTAGCTCAAATAAATTTCATGTCCCTTAACAATAATAAGAAAAGTTAATTTAATTATATACTATGCGGCAGAACAAACCACATTGCTTGCTTTTACAGATGTATACTTAAATTGAACTTTTGGCCATCAGTCAAATCTTGTGAGTTCATTACTCAATACAAGTGGGAAATGGATAAATATCTGGAGAAACAAATACTTCATGAAATAATAAAATTTTAAAAAGTAAAGAACGTTTTCGAAATTTTTCAAATAAATCAAAAAATTTTCAAATCAAAAATGATAAATTAACTTGAAGGCACATATTGAAACATATTTCTTTGTCAAATTTAGTTACAACAATGCAAGGTAATTGTTTGGATGAGGTTCGCAAAGAAAATGAATGTAACTCGTATCGATTATATTTCATGTTTTTATCACGTACAATGTCAATACTAGTTACCTCCCTTTCCTTTGCGAACCCCCATCAGAACAGTTACCCAATTCAATTAGCATTGTGCAATTAGTAATTAACAGTATTGTATAATTTAGAATTAATCAGTTAAGCTTCAGCACAAGTCGGTTTTGAGCAACACCATGTTGGCTCATGGGAGGCTTTTGGCACTTCATATTTATATTCATTATAGCTCCCTCAAGGGGGAGAGGAAGGGTCCAGAATCCATGCCCTATATACAGAGAAAATATTTTCATCTACCAGTTTGTAGTAAAACTTATGACGGAATAGAAAGCAACAAATCTATGTTCATAGGGGATCCAAGTCCAGCCAACACTGAATCAGTTGTATCCTTCACAAATTAAATGATCAGCAAAGATAGAAGAAAAAACTAGAAAGCATTCAGAGTGCATACCTCTGTCAACGCCAATGTCAGGGGTAGTAATTGTGCACAGATCCATCCAAAAATTCAAAAATGTCTTCTGTTGCCTATTGTCCACAAA
Organism: Thysanoteuthis rhombus; assembly: GCA_963457665.1. Lineage (NCBI taxonomy): Eukaryota > Metazoa > Mollusca > Cephalopoda > Oegopsida > Thysanoteuthidae > Thysanoteuthis > Thysanoteuthis major. The sequence continues at coordinate 2,993,139 of OY735227.1, read as the reverse complement.
ATTTCATTGAAATTCAATGAGACCTTTTGGAGATTCTGTGAGGACAGACATGAAATATCGGCAATATTATGTGGTTTGGATATATAACTACAAAAAAAGGGGAGGTAATTTTGTATGAATCCACCCCAAAATTCAATCAGCTCTTCCATAACCTATTGTGCACCCTTCAAAATTTAAGAGATTCATTGAGAACTTTGAGAGATACTGTGTGGATGGACAGGAGTATATACTTGAATTTTAGGAGAGAAAAGAAAAAAACAACAAACAGGAAAATATCTTGAGATTCCAGGACCAACCTACAAATTCCAACAACTCTTCCTCACCCTACCCCTTCACAAAGTTTCATTGGAGGGAGTGATCAATGGATAACTTACTTCTTCAGCCTTTTGTTGGGCAGTAATCACTAAAAAGTTGGAATTTTCAAAAGAAATAAGCGAGTGCAAACTAGAGACTAATTGAGCTTAAACTTACATTGCAAACTAAGCCTCCCAGTAAAAATCAATGTGGGGGAAGGGAATTTAAAAAAAAAAAAATGTTTTTAGATATAAGAGTAAATATTCAAATTATCAGACCTCTAGCTCCACTGGGGTTGACTGTACATGTGGTACATATATACATTGCCACAAGACTGACCGACTTGAAATGTGAACAAACTTAATGTGACAGTTTTGGTTCAAGGTTTCTAACCAAACTGAACTGACCTCTCCAGGGTGCAAATGTAGGTAAAGCATACGGAGATTCTAGGATATCTAGAACCAAATCATTATATCGGCCTTCCTGATATAGTCCAATAGAAAGCAGAGCCTAATACATCAGGCATCAGCTTGACTACAGGAGCTACCAGAAAGATGCCAATGTAGGTACCCAGCAACCTTAAGAGGCTCCCCTCCCTGGTTTGGAATCAGAGTTGTCCTCCTCCTAGACTGGTTGCCTTCCAGAGAGATCCCACTCCGCCCTACCATTTTACCCGGAGCTGGGGGCAGAAGATGTCGTTCCCAATGTCATTATATTGAAGTGAACGTAATCAGCCTCGACTTGGATTTGAACTGCTTGCCAAATCCATTTTCTACACTGAACTGCCACAATACTTACAACTCCATTTGTATGCTTTTAACCAAATAATGTAACAGTCACAAGAGCCTGTTGAGAACTGAATATTGGTCTGATACAGGGGGTTCTCAAACTGTTTCTTTACCTCCTTTTGGTAATTTTCTTTCAATCTACTACCCCCACCCCGCCCCAGCTCAGCTCCCCCATCCCTGGGAGCAATATTGCTACCATTGTGAGCGACTGGTCTAACCGGTTAGTAGTTTGGAGATTGAATCATTAAATTCAAGATATGTGTATTTCTCCAAGGGTCAAAACGAAGATTGTGAGAATTTTTAGTCATTAATTAACTTATCTATGCATACATGGAGTGTCTGTGTGTATATATATATATATATATATATATATATATATATATATATATATATATATATCCACACACACACACACACACAATTACTACTTACTAAATAATCTACTAACATATGTCTACTTCCTTAAGCAGAGATTTCACCCAGAAGATTTCACATTGCATTAGAAGGCAAAGGGTTGACATGGACAACGTTATCAGAATCACACAGAAAAAATTACAATATCTTATAGCTATTGCCAAAGGTTATCAGAAAAGCAGTGAATATCATTCATCGTTTTTAAACATACACGTCTATTTTTTTGTCCGTATACAGGAACAAATTTGTTAGTTCCAGAAGATACCAACAATGTCCGTGTATCACAATAATAAGAAACTATCCACTACAACTGGCACTAAAGGTTTCTTCAGTTTTTAAGCTGGTTTGGCCAGCTAGAGGGCTATGTGTGTTTTACACATACAAACCGTACCAAAGGAGCTATTGGGATGAAATTTCAAAATTTACTCATATCTAGAAAGAAAAACTTGTTTTTTCAACTTCCTCCCCCATAAGTTTTTGGTAGAGGGTTCTAATTACAATGTAATTTCATACTAAATTGATCACTAGTTTGTGAAAATTCCAACTTTTTGGTGATCCTACAAAAGTCCGAAGTAACTTATTGATTGCCCCTTATTCCAATTTTTTGATTGATCATCCCTAACATACCATGCTCCAAAAAGACAGTCAGGTTTCTAATGAGTGCTTAACTAGGTCTGTTATATAAGATAAGATGAATCATCATAAGATGAATCATCTTTTTTTCTTAGATTTAAGAAAAAAAAAACAAAAAACAAACTTATTGCAAATAAATAAACCTCATGATATCCTACTCACTGCTTAAGGAAGTCCACTGATATCAACAATGCTATCATCTATTATTTTTCAAATAAAGAAGAGGAAAAAGAAAACCTGTGTAGGAGATGAGATATCTGTGCTGGGGAGGGGGGGGATATATGATATCCAACCACAATGCTATAGGTTATTTGCTTGTAAAAGCACAAGTATTGCAAATAGTTGACCCACGATACAAATGGGATATGCTTCAGGGCACTGAGCTTAATCATTTTTAAGTATCCCATGACAAGTGTCATGGGTGACCATAGCCACTTTTCCAGGAATGGGAAAGATATATTCCCAAGGGAGGGAGGGGGCAAAAGGGTATATATATATATATATATATATATATATATATATATATATATATATAGAATTGGCAATCCTATTACCAGTGAATATAAAAACATCAAGTTTGGCTTATACAAAGCTATCATATAGAAGCATTATCTTTTATTGACTATAAAGGTTCCAACTTTCACACTTGCCGCCACACTTCTCAGTGATGGACCCAATCCAGGGAGGGGCAAGTTCCCACGTTGCCGCTCCCCCTCCAGCAAACACCCATGGCAAGAAATACAATAAATTTAGAACTAATATATCAGACAAGATCAAAAACAGCAGCAGATTGGAGAGGTGGAAGGGGCAAGGGAGTCACAAAAATTGTACAATGTCAATTTTTTTTTTATGAAAGAATTAAACTCAACCCCACATTGAGAGACCACTAGATGGCACAATATATCCAAGAGAAGCCAGGAGTCCAATAAATCATAGAATCCAAAAGGAAACTCAAATGGCAATGGGCTGGCAATGTTGCGAGAATGGCAGACAACCGATAGACATCACGACTCACAACATGGATCCCCGGAGATCACAAACGAAACCGAGGCTGACAGAATACAACATGGAGAGATGAGCTAAACAAATTCAGAAAGTACTGGCTCCATGACGCCCGTGATAGAGAAGTGTGGCAAATCCTGGGAAAGGCTTATGTCCAACGATGGACGTTAAAACACTGATGATTGTCCAGCTAAAAACTAACATCATTCATTTCAGAGTAAGGAAGCTTACTAAAAACTAATCGCCATCTAGAAACTAATCAACCCAAACATCGGAGATGAATGATTTTTTTTTTTTTTTACATCAGAATCTTCTTGAATCATTCTTATACCAAAGGCCACAAAGATTTCTTACAATAAAAATAATTTCTACAAAAGTTTTGGATGTTTTTTCATCATGTATCATTTGGTCAATGAAGCAGTAGTAGCAGAAGTTGTACAGCTATAATATTAATAAAAATCAATTTTGTGTGAGGAGGAAAAAACCTAAATGAAATTTTCCAAACCATTTATAAATCGAAAATGCGTCTAAGGTTTCATGACAAATCGACAAGTTCTACAGAACTGAAGGGCACCTCAGAAAACCATGAATAGAATATGTAGATTATTATCATGTCATGTACAAAATGAAGTTTTAATCACCATGATTGTCATCAGACAAGCAGACTAAAGGTTGCTGCAATTATCATGCATCTAATTTAAGAGTGTAAACATGACAAACTTCTTTCAATAGCTGAAAACCCAACATATTGGCAGAATTTTCAGCTAGCTCCTGCAAAAGGCCAAATTCCTTGCTCCTCCTCCCGAGCTACTTCTATTCAAAACCTCTATCTACATTACACAGTTCTGGCTACTCAAGTTGCTCTGGCAATAGTCGAGAGCTCTGAGGCTTGAACTGTTATGAGGGTCCTTCACAACCAGCAACAATAGGTCAACTTCCCACCCTCCTTTTTTTCTTTTCTGTCAGTTAACTTCACAGTAACAAAGTGTTTGTATGGGGTACAATTGTGTTGAATTCAAGATATATTTCAACAGCGTTCCTGAACACCTATAAATGGAACATTGCTACCACCAAGAAGCATGTTGGCTTAGTTGCTTGTGAAATAAGAATCTATCACTTATCTATGAGCTTGATCTATAACAAAACAGAAAAAAAAGTTGCTTCTAGTGGGTCCTGAAACTCGGACTTTTAGTAAATAAATAGATGGAAATTAGATCATTATCATTGGGCTGAGCATGAATGAAGACCCCACACAATTATTATTCAGTTGCAAAATTAAAATAGCACACATAGTAATGAACAAGTTGAATGGGTTCTTAACCATTCCCAACAACATTAATAATAACAATCGGTGAATTGACTGATATGATTAATCTAATTCAACAGTGTGTCTCATAAAAAGATGAAATATGAGTATTTTATTAGATGGAACAACAACTAAATCTGTTTCTTTATAAAAGTATAATTATTTGCCAAGAGACAGACTGTGCCAATATTATGAAATAATTTCAAGTTAACATTTGCTCTAATATAGGTAACTTCATTGTTCCTCAGGTTGAGGAATGGGTGGTGCAAAGAATGTTAGGAGAGAGACAAAGGGATTTCTGACTCCTTGTGGTTTGATGTTGGTGGGTGATGTCAATAGAAGTGTGGAAGGAGAAGAAATGTACAAAGAGAATGCACGCCAAGTATGAACTTAAACGCAGAGATGAAACAAAGTTAAAAGAACACATACAAATATATGGATGGACAAATGAGACGTACATTCAATACAAGGACATAAATGACGAATGAAAATGAAGTAAATATGAGGATAACATACATCTGATTGATCATGCAAAGATATGAGAAGAGATAACGAAAGGTTTCATGTCCTTGATAGTACAGGCGTCAGCGTCGGAGTCAAAGCGGAGATGTCTGAATTGTTTGTAAATCCGTACGGCTTGGATTGTACCAAGATATACATCGAAACTGTGTTCAGTGTGCAAGCCAAACTGCCAAATTGTGTGCATTGACTTGGGGGGGGGCTATTTTCTGACACTGATAGACTGTTGATGGACAGATTATGAAAGACAGAACACAGAGTTTTATCCATGTGCGTTTCCTCAAAGTAAAGAAATTTAAGAAAGATTATTGTGACTATCAGATAGATAAAAAGCCTTGCCATTTTATTCACGAGAGTGAGAGGTGTATGAGCACGAGGTGTAGATACGGTGGCATAGCTGTTCATATGTGTAATGTCTCGACATCAGTGAAGTGAAATGGGCTGTTGGTTCAGAGATAGGTCAGGGTGGAAAATGGCCGAAATTGGATCAGCTGGGCAGTCAGAAATGATAACAATCATAGGGACAAGAGAGAGAGAGAGAGAGAGTCGACAACAAGTGCTGGGGCCAGAGGCATAACGAGCTAGGAATGCCAGCACTAATGAGCATTGGACCATGTGCGTCCAGGGCTTTTATAGGGGGGGGGGGGTCATCAGAGGAAGTGACGTTTTTGATACCTAACTTAAAGAAAGGTTTTATATTTAATTCCTAACTAAAAGAATAGGGGGTGCTACACTAGTATTCAGTGCACATACTTTCACAGAGAGGAAGAAAAAAAAAATATCACAGATGATCTAAGCACACATTGACTACTGAAAATTAGAGGGAACTAACAGTATTAATAATAGAATATTTTTTTCTTAAACCCAAGTAAGTAGCATTCACATTCTGCTCAAAAGCTGGTTTTAAAAGAATAATTCAAAAGAAGAAAAAAAACGAGACTGGTTGGAAATAAAATAGTTTTGTTTTCTTCTTTCTCCTTCCATTCATTGGGGAAAAATCTCTAATGTGTTGATAGAAAAGGAACTGAACACATTTGCCAAGAAAATTTGATATTTCATTCAACTCACAACAGATGCCATCTTGACTCGGCTCTCAGTTCAGTAGTTTCATAACACTGTACCATTCTAAATAAATTTTGGCATGTTTCTCTACCACTACCAACAATGTCTATCAGTTTGCCCACACAATATCTCCCAAAGTTCTCAATGGATTTCAATGAATTTTGTGGAAGGATTGATGGTGGACTAAGGAAGAATAGTTCAAAATTTGGGGTGGATCCATGAATTTGTTTTCAATAGTAATTTTTCCACACTTGAGCCAAGGTGAACGATATTTATATATAATTATATAATATGAACTGATTTTCACTCAGTTTTTATCAAAGGTATATGGCATTGGTAGAGGTATGGGCTCTTTTGAGTGCTTTCTTGTTTTTAATTGAATTCAAAAGAGAATGAAGAACAATAATCTGTTATTTTTTTTTTACAAGAGCACAAGAATAAAATTTCACTCAAAGGGCAATGAGCTGGACAAGTTGCAAGAATGGCAGACAACTGATAGACTCACAACGTAGATCCCCAGAGATCACGTGCACAGAACACAAAATTGATAGACAAACTAGACAAATTCAGAAAGAATTGGCTCCGCAACACCCATGATAGAGAGGTGTGGCAAATCCTGAGGAAAGTTTATATCTAACAACAGATGATGAAAGGCTGATGAAGTTGTATCTTGAAGATCTCAACTCCCCTTAATTCCTTACTCTGCAAATGACCAATCCTATTTAAAACTAAGCTACTAAGTTCATTTTTGCAAGTTGGGAGGGCAGGCAGACAGGGAAGGCGCCTTTTTTTTTCTTTTTTTTTTTTAATCCCATGTTATACAGAATTTCCTTCTTTTTGTCTCAACACAATGATTGGATTTTCTGATATTAAAAGGAAATATTTTGAGGCAATGAAAAATTCAGTGACTAGTTCACAAAAACTATTTTCAAGATATGTGTATTACGATATACAGCAATACCTTGGATAATATAATCTTGATTAGTGCAGATTTTGACGTAGTACAGTCAAGGTATTACTGTAGGGGACAAATTAATGTAACCACATATAAACTGATTGAACAAAACATTAAATCATAACAAAACCTTGAATAATGCACTTTTGAACATTATGGGAAATTTCGAAATGAATTAACCACACTATTCAAGATATAACTGTAGTAAGAGAGAATTTTTAAAGCATTTTTAAGTATACCAATATTTGTTGGTCATGCAATTTCACTTATTGCATACTACAGATTGATTTTTGGGTTTGTATTTTTTAAATTTCCCTCGTACCTTGATGCTTAAAACATTATGTAAATAAAGGAGGAGTGGTATTAGTGACTTCAAACTCTGCTCAGGACAATTGGCATTCACTTCACACTCATGCCCTTGGAAAAGGCATGAGGCCATCTCTTCTACCCTTGCCAATATGTCATTAATCAGTGTGGCATAGTATAGCCCATCATCAACTCCATGCCTCCTAAGAGAAAGGAGGCCTGGCAAGCCAGAAGCAGATTCAGATTGCCCTAAAAGAAATAAAGGAAAACAGAAGTAGATGTACCGAAGTAATGCAACTGCCATCTTTACCTTCTCATGACACCTTATGAGTAGGAGTTTTTAAAAACAATTTTTTAAATTTCATTTTTTTTCAATTTTTTTTTTAAGATCAGTTTTTTTTTACAAATTCATTTTTAGAAAAATTAATTAAATAAATAATTAAAGAAAAAAAAAATCAGAAATCAAATTCAGAATATCTGTTATTCACACTGAAAATGAGAGTAGCTAGAAATTTGGGGGCTATGGGAGAGGACTTAGCTCCTCCAGAGGCCCTCTCCAACATTCAGTGAGATTTGTCAGTAGAAAGGGAGTAGGTGAACTACTACTTGTGATGCTTTTGGAGGACCTCCTTTAATTTCAGTTTGAGTCTTGAGGGAAGGGGTTAAAAAAAAAATTTCCTCTGCCGCTGTCAGCTATGGCTGTGCTGAAAACAGCGTTACATAGAATGAAGAGATGCAGACAAAACTTACCAAATCAGTGTAATCAAAGTAATTCACAGAAAGGAAAATCCTTCTGAGTTTTTTTAATTTTCATGTTTTCTCTTGAATTGAAACAGAAAATCCACTCACCTGAAAAATCAAACAAGAAAAATAACTTTAAAATTTTAGATTTTTTTTAATGTAAAAAAAATAAATCATTTATTGTGACAAGATGCAATTTATAAAAATTGGTGAAGTAAAACAAGAATTCTAGAACAAAAAAGTATCACTGAATTTTTGAGATCAAGAATTATCATTCAATTTATTCTAAGTGGAATCCCTGTCTTGATAATAATCAAGAAGCAGACTATAACAAATTATAATCACGTTATGGCTGTTGTACCCTCCAGCCTTTTGAAAGTGCCTAATGTATTCAGTAACTCTCTGGGAATTTTGAACCAGATTCTTTATTAAATCCACAAAGGTAGACTGCTCTTTTTGCTATCTTTGCTAAAGGATCTATCTAATTAGAGTGATCCTTCAATAATTTATTCAAATGATGCTGCTTCATCAGTGGTCTTTTAACACCCCTCATTGGATATAGACCTTCCAAGATTTTACATATCTATCATGGGAATTGCGGAGCCAGTACTTTCTGAACAAGTCCGGTTCTTCATGCTATTTTATTTTCTGTCGGCCACAATTTTGCATATGATCTCTGGGGATCCATGTTGTGAATCAAGATGAGCAGCAGTTATCTGCCATTCTTGCAATACATCTAGCCCATCACCATTTGAGTTTTCTAATGCTTCTATGATATCTCTCAATCCCGTCTTTAATATCCTGTGTTGTCTTATGATTTCTTCATGTGAAGTTGAAGCATACTCTAGTGTGCACATCGCAAGATCTCTAGTTTGAGGGTCAATCTTTTGGTTAGGTTCCATGTTTTAGCACCATAGGTGACTATCGGGAGAATACATTGGTTGTATACCCTACATCTTTTTTTTTTTTTTAATTGAGCACTATGTGTGGTGGAGCCTTTGATCAGGGAAGAACAGACAAGATGTGAAGGTAGGTAGTATAATAGATTTTACAAGAAGATACAAAGCTTTCAGCCAGATGTTTTGCAAGGCCAAGATACAGACAAAGAATTGTAGATTAGTCATTTTAGAGCACAATGTTTTCTTAGCGTTATATGTATCTAAATCCCTGCAGCCACTTCGTACTTCTAACTAATTCATCATGACCACACAGTCAACAGTAATAGAAAGAAAAAAGGGGAAAATGCTAAAAGGTTAAGTATCTCGAGATATACAGAAACAATACTGAATTGATAAACCAAAGTGGAAAAGAAAAAAGGTTTGTTAGTCAGCGAGAGATGAAAAGTCAAAAGTCAAGCCTGCCTGCTACAGGATAAAACTCTACTCTTACTTCTATTCTGACTAAAGATGATTACTGCAATGTTTGTATTGTATACATAAATAAATTCATGTATCTGTAAGACTTGTCAGGCTAGCTCACTGCATATGAGAGCTGCCTCCAGATCACTAGGTCGTGATTTCAAATCAAGAAAGGTAAATTTCATGTATTGGTTTGGTTTATAAGGATACAGACAAACAGTGAGGAGTTTGGTCCTCTGTGAGGATTGTTCTTGTTATGATAGAGAAACAAAGTCATCTCCAGCCTCTGACTGGAGTCAAACAAAATTTTGACTTTTTCAGAAAATATTGAACAATTGCATTTATATTTATGGGATCGAGTTGAAAGTTATTTTATTCAAACACTTGATTTTACTTAATATCTTGATCATATGACCATTCAGTAGATTTAATCTTCAATGAGGATGCAGAGAACCAGCAGTTTATATGCAACAAGAATGTTTGACAGTTCTAGAACAATCTAAAATATACACCTTGTCTATCGACAGAGTGTCATCTACCATTAAAATGGTGGATAGCAACACTAGATGAACAGAGTGATTTGTTAGATGTCACTTCCTATCAATGTATCCATGCATCAGTACAACTGAATTACAATCACCTGGAATTATCGACATTTTCAAATGTCCTGCAGCGGCCCTGGTATCTTACTACAGGACCTTGGGGAGCCGCGAAATACACTTTAGGAATCACTGCATTATGACATTCATTTTCAAGTGAACAACTTTTATACCTTTTTTTTAGTTGTCCTTCAGAATAATTTGAATCAAACAGAGCTCTCTACCAATGTGGAGAGAAGCTGAACAATTATTTGTACTCTACAGGCCAACCCCATTCTACTAGTGTTTTATAATGCAGGTGGATGGTGGATACCAAATTATTAATCTAGCTCCAAAAATACCCAAATTTCATTGCAGATTGCTTATAATGCAGTTGGCTGTCTTTGACTAATACCCCTGTTATAATGGAAGATGCCTGTATCAATTGTAGAAATTTGTATTCCAAAATCAAGCAGTTTCTTTGCTCAAATGCTTTTTTTATATTTACCAGAAGAATTCTCAAGTCCAAGAGCAGAGAATTCTGGAAATTTCCATTGCTAAAAACAACTCAAATTTCTACATTTAATCATTCTGTCTCAATAGGCAATGGAACAACACTGAAGCAATTTCTCCAAGGTGCAAGCCTGAGAGAAGCTTATGGAGATCCTTGAATGCCCAATAGGTATAACCCTCTTCTTGGCCTTGTTGAAGGAGTCCAAAAGAAAGTGGAGCACAATATGTTTGGCTGCAAGAAGTACTTCACAGTTGGTATTCAACCACCTGAAGGGGATTCTACAGAGCCCAGTCTGCCCTGCCATTTTACTCAGAGGGAAGAGACGATAGACTGATACCTTACCAAAGGGTATTTGTGCAAAGTGAACGCAAACAGTCTCAACTTGAGCTGGAACCCAACTCACTAATTCTATTATCTAGTCGGTTGATCACTACACAACTCGTACCTCCCTATATCTAATAACTCACTATGACACTCCTGCGAAAAGGCAACTCGGGCATCTGTCACAAAAAAGAAACTCCCGCTAAACCTATGTACAACGGGCCTTGAGCCATTTTGCACTTTACATCAAAAAAGTTATCGCATAGGCTGGAGGGATATTCTGCATACAGAAGGGGAAAAGTCTGAAAATCTGTTCACGAAGACAAACCCCTCATATTCATAAAACAAATAAACAGAAACACCCATTTGCTGCAGACAGGAACTTTATAGGAATCAAATGAACTAACTAGCTTTAGTGGTGAATCAAAAGTCATTGTACCAATGAGCTGACTAGCTTTACTAATGAGCCAAATGTTACTGTGCCAGCAAATTAATAGCAGCCACAAATCAATATTTACTATTACCTACTAGACCTTTCCAAATATAATACAATTTTGACTCTCACAAACAAGTAGTTTTCATACTAACAAAAGAGGATGAGAAATATCATAATGCAAATGAGCAAATGTATAAATTTAAACCAGTCTGGTTAGTCACTCAATAGAAACCATTATGTGACCAATGAATAAGTTACTGATCTTGCCTCTTGTTGGGCAGTGAAAAAAAGTCTGAATTTTCAGAAAAATGCATGTATTCTGTCAGACCAAAACTAAGGGATCAATTCAGCATAGACTTACATTGTAAACTGACCCCCTTGAAATCCTATTCAAGGGGGAAATCTGTAAAAAATTTTTAAAAATTAAAAATCAAATTAAGATAAAAAAAGCATTTGTACTAGACAGGAGTTAATCTTAGAATATTCAGCCCCCTAGCTCCACTGTTGCCGACTATATGCATGATACATATGTAGCCAGACCAACTTGAAAATTAAAGAAACCCAAGTTGACAGTTTTAGCCAATACTTTCTTAAAAGAAAGACAAAGTGGATATCAAAGTTGGTTAACTAAATTTTGATTTGCAGTTTCCACTGTAAAATGTGGTTAATATTCAGCAATGAATTAAGTGCATTGACAAGGAGATCATGTTGAAAAGTATTTGTTCTGTAAAATAAATCCTTTTCAAACTTATTGATGTAGTTACTTATATCTCGGCAAGCTTGTTCCAACCTCAAGGCAACAGAGTGAAGAAAAAACACTTGGAAAGACATTTTTTTCTGAGATTATATATATATATATAAGCTTCCCACTTTTTTGTGATAGAATGAGGACTATAAATATCACAAAGCCATTATTGTATTATATATATATATATATATATATATATATATATATATATATATATATATAGATCTGATCATTACTAATGCAATAACACCTGGTATCTACTTTCCGGGGTTGGTGAAATACAATAAATGTTGATGCATATCACTACATGATATATAATTGTGTATGTGTTTATTCTCATACACATGGCACATTAATGAAAGTAAACAGTGCAAAGTTATTTCAAAGACTATCCATAATGCTATCTTTTATTATTATTCATTTCAGAAATTTAAAATTACTCAATTTATTACAGAAAATATTAGTAAGAAAAGCTTTATAGCGAATTGGCAACGAGCAGGGAATTACAGTACAGGATAAAAAGTACTAGAATAATCCACATTCCTTCATCCTTACACAAGCTGATCTCTACAAGAAGCTTCTTATCTAAAACTCTAAGTTACAATACACACAAATGCATACGATACCAGAGCAATAAAATGGTAATTATGATTTTCAACGAACGTAGGTTCTTATATTATGTGATAAGCACTTCAACTCTAAAACAAAAATAGAGAAAGAAATTTAGCACAGTAAGGAAGTGTAGGTAATAAACAATTATCTATGAAAGCATCTCATCTCAAAGTGTAAAAATAGAGACGGTTAAATGCTTATGTAAATTGAAAATACTCATAAATCAAGTCTGGTTTGTCACTCAATAGAAACTGCCATGTGATCAACATCTGGCAGCATGTGATGTTGGGGGTGATCAATTGAAAAATTTGTAAAATAGGTTGATCAATGAATAGTGACTTATTCCACCTTCTGTGGGACAATGATCACTAAAACAGCCAAATTTCTCAAAAAAATTTTCAAAAAAAAAATCAAGCATGAATATTGGCAAACAAATTAAGATACCAATTTAGCATGAGCTTAGATTGCAAATATTTTTCTTTAAAGTTCTTGGGTAAATGTTAAAATTCTCAGTTCTCTCTCCATTGGTGAGTCCAGTACATGTGAGACATATAGATAGACAGCCAGGTAGAATCATCTAAAAACTGAAAAATATTTGTTGACCAAGAGACAGTTCCTAATACATTAGATGAAATTGAAATATAGATATGAAAAGTTTGAGTGAACAAATTTTCAATATTTACATCAAGGTGGAAAATGTATATTTGAATAGAGACTTGATGAATAGAAATGAATCTTAGGGAGCAGCTGACAAGATATCTAACGAGAAACTTTGTTCCTGGAGGATATACGATATCTTAAGACTTATGTTACCTCTAACATTTGGTAGTCAGCAAAAATCTCATGTTGTGCATATATTTTTCCTGTGACAAAAGTAGGTTTGCACTGAATGCTTGTGCAAGTGTAAACTTGAAATTGATAATTTTCGCACAATCTCTCATGGCTAATAAAACTGTATTGGCGGTTTTTTTTATATTAATACAAGCAGACTGTCTATCATTATTTATTTCAGGAAATTAACATTTCTGAGTTTATTACAAACAATTATACGAAAAAGAGTGCTATAGCACATTGGTACTAAAAGGAGTAGCGGTAAGTGGTGTGCTAAAGTACTTTCAGTAAACTCTTTGTGCCTGCTTGACACCAAGACTGAACTATAAACCTTCAGCAATTAAGTTCTATGCTCTAACCCCTAAGCTTTCTAACAATTCAGGAACAATTTTCAATGCCCTTCTGGAGTTGCAAATGACTAATAAATGTCAGGATAAGGTGATACCTCCCCAGAAAGAAAAATGCAAGGTCATGAATTTGAAATAAAAACATTAATAAAAGAGAAAGAAACAGCTTATAGCAACGTCGAAGTTGAAATGAATGGGGAGAACTACTGGAAACTCGAGTTGCTTACAGCGTTGACATTGACAACCAAGTGGAAAACTAGACATGAACAGACAGCTGGGTGGTGGGGAATGGGGAACAGACATTTTCAAGTTTCAAGAGGGGGGAGGTTATATGGTAAGGGTTCTCGACAAAATACAGAATTATTCCAAGAGGCATTTTCAATATTCTTTCACTCTGCTGATTCATAAATAACCGCATATTTTTTCTTTCACTCATTACAGAATTGTATGACTGTGCAACATATTTTTTACTTTTTTCTAATTTCCTGGGTAGTAAGTGTTATTTTCTATTTGATTATCTCGGAAAAAAAAAAGAAAGAAATAAAGAAAACATAAATTTTTCCCTTCAAACTTTTGCTCTGGTGACCAGGGCAGTGATGATTTGACATATACTTAATTCCAATTGGACAACAAGCGAGTCTGCACATTTTTTCATCCAAAAGAAAAACAAAACTACATCTGAATAGCACCACCATCTCAGCCACAATAGCAAATTCTGAAGGGAATGAAAACCATCTTCTCAACTTTTTCTTTTACACATCAGCAAACAGAAAATAACTCTCACTACCCAGGAACTAAAATCATATGGCACAGTTTAATCAATTTCACTTATATCAAGATCCTATATCAATGGTTCATAACCTGGGGAGGATACATGCCCTAGTGATACGAGAGGTAATTTGGAATGGTTGAAGAGGACAAACTAACAAACACTTGTTCTTTCTCTATGTCCTAATTGGTTCTATTAGTAATATCTTGATGCAGAATTGATTAGGTACCAGAAAAATTTCATCATTTTGTTATTTATACTTTTTTTTTTTTCCCTCAATCAACTCATTGTTTAATTAAATCAAATCTTTTAGTTCCAAGATTAGGGGTGCGAGAAAAATCTTTGAAATATTGATAGAGTGCAAGCCTTGAAAAAGTTCAAGAACTGCTATTCTAAATAACCAAGATGTTAAAACAAAATACAGCAATTTTTCTCGGTGACAAAATTTTGATTGCAGTACAGGGAAGATTCTGGAAATAGCAACAGAGTAACAAACACCCAAAGAAAATGAACTGAAGAACACGCACACAGCTTCAACTGATGTTACACTTTGATCACCAGACAACCTCAAATCTTACATAGCATCATAGGATTTATTATATATACCCATTCAAATATCAAATAAAGACTCAAGAACAAATAATTGATGTAAGTTGTACTTTCATTTAAACTCAAAAATTGTTTTTTTAATTTTTTTTTATAATAGCCAGATTTTGGGATGAACCATCCTTACTCTCCTTTTTCTTCTCCTCCAACCACAACGAGTGATGCTACTGTTACTTTATACAGAATCACTTTGAAATCAGAAATCAGATATGGATGGTAGACACTTGTTTCATTGGTTCTTGTTTGATGATAAAAAATTAAAAATAAAGAAACCCCAGCATTTGGAATAGGGATACAGCAACATCTTCAATAGTACGGGTTTTGATGTTGTACAATGATTTTTGAAGCCTATGTAAACTAAAGACATGGGTATCTTGGATTGATATGGGGGACAAAGATTAAGGTTGCTGCCCTGAAAAAGTTTCTGCCAACTGTTTATGTGGAGTAGCTATTTGGGAGAAGTTGAATATTCCAAGTCATTGTAGCTAAGCAAAAGCATTCATTTAAATAGGTTGGTCATTAATAAGAGGAGCCAGGTTAGAATGAGACTACTGTACATAGGAGTTACTTTGTGAACAAAACAGCCAAAATATTACACATGCAGAATTTAAACCTCACCTCCATTTTAGCTTTTTATTTGGCTACTAAGTTCCTTGTTTTATATAAGAATTACAAATGCATCTGTGTTTAACTAAAAAGAAAACCACACTGTTTGCCTCCAAAGCTATTTTAATCCAATCATAGAGATAAAATTTTACATATTCAACTTTCAAAGAATTATATCAAAAACTATTTAAAACAACAGTAACAAAATTATCTGCGTTAGGGATTGGAAGAGAATGCGTTGGTCATTATATCTCTCCAGAGTATCCTGGTGGTACCCCAGATACCACCATTGGCGCCAGCAGTAGCAACAAAGCAAGCAGAACTGCTCAACTATAAGAGGAAGTCTTCAGAAAAGATACTTGCAGCACTCAAGAAGGCCAGAAATGATGCCCAATAAATCACTTGATAATGTGCCAATGGATACTGGTTGAGACTTTGTCAGAGCTATGGCAACATCCAGTACCATGAAGAAAGTCTTCAGCCCAAGCTCTATCAAACCTGTAATCTTGAAGTAAACTTCAGAAGTTATAATAGACCACGGCAAACAAATGAGCAGAGTATTACCAGTGGAGTAGCAAAGTCTTCTTGGGTCACAGTCATTGTCAAAGTCAGAGTCAGAGTTATCCCAGTAGCAAGATGGCACTGCCATCTATACTTTCACTGCATCCTGTTTGGAGAGCGCTTCCATTTGAAAACAAGATGACTACTCCTATTATTGTCAACATCGCTCTTTCTAGAGAGGACTTCTATTAGAACATTACTATCAGTAGCTCTATTCAAGGGACAACATTATCACCTACACAGCAGTTGAGAATACAAACTTCAAGCCTTTCGACAGTCAATTTTTAAAAAGAATAACTTGCTGAGTGTCAGCCCATTTCATATAGGCAAAGAATCCAATGCAGTTACAATTCCAATATTACATTCCTTAGACCAACCAGTGTCAAGGTGTAGTTTCTGTACTTTTTAATTCAATAGAAAAGATCATAGTTGAAGTCCTCAAAGTTGCCTATATCCTTTACATAGATACCATCTAAATTTGTGCATACAGTTGAGAGTCAACTCAAAATTTCAGATTGTATCTTTAATGAAATTTCACACATAAGATTTGAGTTGATTTTTTAGAAATAGGTACACATCTTTTTAATTCAGTTCACAAGATCAAACATAGGTTAGCAGGTTATTCAGAATTTAAAAAAAATCTTTTTTATGCCAACACAGGTAACTTTTCAATAGTATTTAAATATTTGCATGCGAGTATAAGACATGTTTGTGTGTGAATTAAAAAATGTCTGAGTTCAGACTCTTCTAGAGGATCAGCATCTACTCATCATATAAGTTGTATATACCTATATTTCTTTGTCTAACATTTGTCAAGGGAGGTAGCTGTTGAGTGAAAATTATAGAGTAGTCCCCTTTTTGTTTGCAAATGCATGAAAAAAACAAACAAAAAAAACAAACAAACAACCAGGTTTATTCTGGTTGGAGATGAAGAAAATGCAGAACAACAATTTTATTGATAATTTTTTTGATAACAGAGCAGCTGCAAAATTACATGAAGCTCAACATAAATTTATCCCTCTAAGAGTCTGAATCTACACAAAAAATATTTCTAATTGGGTCCCACAACTCCTAAGGCCAAGCAACTTGTTGATATGCAAGGAGAATTGTTTCTGTAATACAAGAAATGGTATACAGCAATACGTGACGGGAGAGTAACATTTATCTGACTAACCAACAAATCTACTTAGGGTTTTCTGAGATAAGGTGTCTTTGCTCAGCTGGTAAACATGCTTGTTCTTCTGTCATATAAAAATTTGGTCACGAATTTGAAAAAAATAAGACTGCATTGCCAGGAATAAAGTATTTTCCTCAAGTTCAAAAGAACTGTTTTTATGAATCTCCATTGATTAAACAAAAGGATAATAAGTATGAAAAGACACAAAATCAAGTCAGGTTTTCATCTGGTTCTACATTTCCACAAAACAAATCATTCCGGTATACACAAACACACACACACACATATATATATATATATATATATATATGACTGGTATGATTTTCTTGGTTTTCTGTCTATAACCGGGACTCTTTCACTTACAAGTAACAAGTTTGGTCGAAAATATCTCCAACCCATTTGATCATAAAATCTACTTATACAATCCACCATGCCATTGTCTTTGTTTTTTGTCTGTAACATTTGTTAAGGGAGATAACTATTAAATGCTAATTATAGAATAGTTTTTTTGGGGGGGTAAAGGCATGAAAAATCCAGGTTAATTCTGGTTGAACATAAACAAGGAAATGTAGGACAATGTAATGTTTTATATTCTTATAAATACAATGCAATTGTGAAATTGTATATAAATGCCATTTTTTTTGACAGCCTGGATAAACTAGTACATACGATGAATGTTATATTCACTTCATCTGATCTGAGGTTAATGATTTCCCAACACGTGAGCACTCTATTATCAAAATCTATTTATAATCATTATATCATCAATACAGGTTATCACAGTAACTTATAATTCATCAATATGACTTGTTTGTAATTATCCATATGGCCTATTATAGCAATAAAGAAAGCATAAATGCAGAAGATCCTGCCCAATTCATCTATTTCCATAGTTCAACAAGCAGGCGTGATTTTGGGAGTCCACACACACCAGCAAGGGACCAACACCATGCCCACAGGCAAGAGAGAATGACTCGACATCCCCTCCAGCTTCCAGGGAAGCTACCCCAAGTCCAGCCAGCGGCAAGCTGTGTGAATCCAACTTTTGCCTTGAATACTTCTAAAGTCATGGAAGGCAAAGGTAAAACCCTTAATCAATAAAAATCAAAAGACAAACCAAAGATAAATTCGTCACAAAACCAAGAATTGATACCTAGAAGAGGTGATATTATCGATAATGACAGACTGCCTAAAACTCTATTCTCGGATAGCATTCCTATGGATAATCTTCAATTTTTACTTTGTTCAGTACTTATTTAAAAGAAACAAATTATTTTGATCCAAAAACATATCTGGTACTAAAAAAAAACTTAGACAAGATAGCAATCCTTTATACAAAGGATGAGATACGACAAAATAAATCTATTTTAATCCATTTTTCCTCCAAGCTTGGTCTGAGGATAGATTTCAAGTTATTCGAGTATATTGATGCAGAAGTTAATTTGGTTTTAAGACGACACAAATTTGGTTTTGTGCTACAAAAGACATCTGGTAACCCTGCTACGAATTGAGGTTAAGTACCCTTCAACATTCCATCCCCATAATGGTTATACCAAGTGTAGTCTGCCCCACTTCTAAGCAAAATGCAAGATTCAAAATACTTCTATATCTATACATCTCACCACAGTAATAAAACCCTCTTGAAAAACTTCCAATTAAATATGAAAGTCATGTTAGGTAATTTACCTACATTATACAAGTACAAGACTAAGAAGCAGATTGAAAACAATAAAGGGAACTCAGAGAACCTGAACACAGAGGACCAAATCTAGCAATAGGCCCTGGTCAGATGGGAAATATAGGCCCTATTTCAAACTGCTCATTACAAACCTTTGTAATGATTTCTGAGCACAAGTGATTCATGTATGAGTATATATATATATATATATATTTGATGTACTTACAAAGAGTGGAACATACTAAAAGAACTAGACAGATCTATAGAAATGATAAATGCAAGCAATTTTATTCAAAATGTATACAAGACAATAGAGTACAGTGATGAAATTATGAAACAATACAATAGTATTTGCTTCTACCAAGGTGAGTGAGCCCCACTTCAAAATCAGTGGCCTATGTCAACTGGCCCACCTGGTTCCCCCCCTTTACAAATTGAGGAAACTAGACTTGATTCTCTCAAGCCTCTAAAAAGTTTGGCAAAGATATACACAATTACTGCATGATTGCCTGCCATAGAGAAATAATTAGCAAATTGGCTTTGCTAACGATTGCAAGTGATAAAAATAGTTTGAAATCCTGAAATGAGTCATTCTTCATTATTTCAGGAATTGTTTACACTAATATTCACATCCTCAGTGGTTTCGTCAATAGATTCTTCAGTCTTACTTTGGTGTATAATCAGAGCTTGGACCAAAGTATCGGTAAGACGAAACAGTTGCCCGAGGCGCCAAGTGCTAGGAGGCGCCCGTTAAGAATCTGTTCAGCAAGTAAGTAGATAAAAGCAAGGATATAAGAAAAGAAAAAACATTTGCTGAAAATGCGAAACGAGGAACTAATGAAGAGATGTGAATAATAAAAGGAAAGTATTACGAGACATAGGAATGGGGATTCAGAAAGTTTCAGTGGTTATATTGAAGGATGATAGCAGGTAGAAAGAGCTCGGGGTTTGTAGAGGAGGGTAGATAGATGGAAAGGATGGGAGAGAAGGCTGACAGTTGAAAATAGATCAGAATGATATCAGGAGCAGGTGGGCAATCAGCCAAGATTAAAAAAACAACACACAGAGCAGGTGCTCAAGCACCGGGTTGTCGTACAACTACCAGAGTTAAGCAATGACAAGCCTGGTCAGTATCTAGACAGGAAACTGCTTGGGAATACCAAGCAATGCCACTTTCGGTGCATGTTACTTCTATTTCACATATCACAGAAGAAATGTGGCATGCGAAGCCTAGGCAGGATCAACTGATGCAGAGTGAGTACCTGAGCACCCGGTTCTTGTACAATCACTAAAGTTAAGCAACGACAAGCCTGGTCAGTATCTAGCTGGGTAACTGCTTGGGAATACCAAGCACCGTAAGCAAGAATGGTGAAGTCAGCAATGCCACTTCTGGTACCTGTTAATTCTATTTCACAAATCACGTAAGAAGTATGGTATGGAAAGCCCAGGTGGGAACGCTTGATGTTGTAACCAGTGTGAGGACAGTAAGTAAGCTATAACCTTCTCTTCTGTGTTTTACAGAATCAGATGAAGGATTTTTTAGATTTTTTTTTCTCAGTCAAGTCAATTTAAAAGGTCAATACATTTTTCCCCTAAGAACCAGACAGGAATGCAAGTCCTCATAAACATTCAACCCATTTATAATATACAAAGTATTCGTGAGAAAAAGAATTAATTGATGATTTAAGGTACAAAGTCTAATTGTAAACTCTAAAGGTTTCATATTTGCAAAACAAGTGCCGAACTTGAAAACATGTATACTTTCATTTTTAGCCAGAACTTGAAATACAACATGAAATGAAATCCCTAGTTTTAATGATTTATACTGGTCTTTGGATAAGTAAATGACATTTAGATGATATTATACATTGACATTTTCACATAGCAAAAGGTTATGATATGCAAAACTAATATTAACTCATTTATTTAGAATAATATTCTTATGCAAGTGAATCAACAACAATATTCATCTGCATGATGAAAATTGTTTTTCTGCCTGTAACAATGGACTTTTCAACCTACAGGAAACAATTTTGCCAATAAAAATATCCCCAACCCAATATTTGCATCTTAGAGTTCAGCAACTTTTTAATAAAACCTCAGATGAAATTGATAAGATGTAAACATTCACACTAATAGCAGCTTAGAAGTAATGAACTATCAAGTCAAAGCAAGAAAATGTGAAGAAACCACTCTCAGACCACCGAAATTCAAATATGATATATTCCATGGGTAAGACCTAGCCAATACATTCAAATACCAGTGTCACAAAATTTGTTGGTATGTATATTTGTCTGTCCATGTCTAAGGGTTACGCTTGAAACAGGAGACATGAGCTTTAAAAAAGAGAAAATCTAAATGACCTAAGCTGTGTGTCTGTAAATGCAGCAACTAAAATATATTTTTTTAAAACAATGTTTGAAAATAGAAATATTCTAAGATAATCTATCCATAAATAACGTAAGTCTAATCACACTTTATCGGTACTATGCCAGTGATTTATTATCATTAATTCTATATTGTTATGAACATTTCATGATTATTTACTCATTGCTTATTTTATGATTAACATAAATACCAGATGAAAATAAAAAAATTACGTGAGGATAAATTATACATGAATTTAAGCATAAATACATTCATTGCAAACAGAAGTGCATACCTCAAACAGAATTTATTCTTCTCTTCAACTCATATTTTCTGTTTTTGAATAATTTTAAAACAATAAGACTTCAGAATGTGGTAATAAAACAAAACTGACACATTGGCAACAACAGTTGTGATAATACAAAGAGTCTACTTTTATCCAACACACACAGATGCACAGAAGAGTGTCCATTTTGTGTGGGTGGTCACAGTAACCCCTTCCTTTCTTTCTGTTGGTTTTAGCATTACAAAAAAATGAATAAGAAAAAACAACCGAGAAATTTTATATACATATATATATATATATATATATATATATATATATATATATGAAGCATTAATCACAAATACTAATATTTCATCACTTTGAGGGGAAAATAACCCGTTTAATTGGGTAGATTAGATTATTTTCAAATTTCATCACACGTCAAAGTAAGAAGGAAATATACATCTATATCCTGCCACAAGGCAGACTGCAATATGAGTTTGTCCTCTAGAATCAAAATTGACATTTAAAAGCAAAATATCACATCAGAGTTTCAATGCAAGAAGGTTGAACAGAAAATTCATAAGTATGAGCAAAAGCATTAACACATTTGGATATATCAATTCTTGTGTGACCACCTAAGTTAAGCAATGTAGAGCCCAGTCAGTACCTAGATGGGTGACCAAAATTCAAATATAATGTGCAATTTTTTTTTTCATGGGCAAGAAGTAGTCAATGCATTTAAATACCAACGTCACAAAATTTGTTGGTATGTATGCTTGTCTGTTTCAGTGTAAGGGTCATGGTGGAAATGAGAGACATGAGTTTGAATGAGAGGAAACCTATGTGACTGACATCTGAAGCTTTGTGTGTGTGTGCGTGTGTGTATAAACCTAAATAGTTGACCATTGGAGAATGATGGTGTGAGGGACAGCATTTCCAGTGCTTGTCATCTCTAAATATTATATATATATATATATATATATATATATATTACAAATAGAGACAAGGGAAATTTGCAATATGGGAAGCCCAGGCAGAGACAACTGATGCTGCAGCCAGGGTAAGGGCATGTGCTAGCTATAGACACATTTTGATCCAATCTAATTTTCCAAATTCCTTTAAGGGAAAGAAATAGGATTATTACTTTTTATTTTTAAATACTTTGAATATAACACAAATGAACTTATTAACCCCCCCCCCCCAAAAAAACCGGACCTAGTTAGTTACTAAATAGAAAGTCAAGTGACCAATTTCTTCTGGCTCCCACATTGATGGTGATCAGATGGAAAATTGGAGAAAGAGGTGATCAAACAATGAATAAGCTACTTATCTCACCTTCTGTTGGATCAGTAAAGAGTCTGATCATCTAAAAACTAGGTGCCTATTTAGCATAAACATTGCAAACTGACCCCCCCCCCCGGAACCTATTTGAAGAGCGGGAGGGAATTTTTTCTAAACATAAGGATTAAACGTTTGAATTTTGAGCCCTCAAGATACATCAGTGCAGCCTATATGAATAATATATAGCCAGCCAGCCAGCCAGCCAGCCAAATATGAAAACTTGGGAAACATATGGTGACAGTTTTGGTTGACAATTCCTAACAAGCTGAAATACCTCCCTAAGGGCAGATTTTCCAGCTGGTACCTGCAGACAGCCTGAATAGGCCTTAATAAGAGATCAAAACTATTTTTTATAGGGGTACCTTAATTCTAAACCTTTGCTTACAATACCCATATTGGCCACTTGGTGATCAAACAGAATGAATAGATACATACATGAAAATCAGATCATTATTATAGGCAGAGTGCATTGAATTAAAGTAGAAAATTTTTAGGTAAGCATGAATGTGGCCCAGCACAAAATAAGGGACCAATTTAGCATAAACTTACGTAATAACTCATACCAATCACTAACAAGTACTGGGATCTTCAAATGCTAACTCAGTGGTATACTAACTACTGGTGAGATAGTATATTTTCCGGTAAGCATAAATATAAACTGATGCAAAATAACGGATCAATTTAGCATAAACTTACATTGTAAATTGAGGAATCAAGAATTTGAATTAAAAAAATTGTTTTTCCAGACAAAGTAAATGTTGAAATTTTCAATCACCATTGGTTCAGCCTGTACATAGTACCAGTTAGCTTTCTTCAGTTTTTGAGTGATTCTGCCTATGTTGACAATTTTGTTTGATGACTCCTAATAATAGCACACACACACATTATCCATGTACATTAGTCATGTGATTTGACAAGATAATGTCAAAGATATTTGTGAAGCAAAGGTAAAACACAGCAGAAATCAGGTTGGGATGGGAGGCAAATCGATGGAAAAAAGTTATGGTAGGAGGTGGATACCATAAAGCAAAACATTTGTTTCGGCCAATTGAGCAACTAATGTTCATTTGAGATGGATTTATCACCCACTTGAGATAAGCTCTGACCCTATTTATATCATGTTCACAGCAGTAAGAACTCACACTGATAAGGTAATGTATGCTTGTACCTACAAATACTTATATGAATTTTTGAAACCATAAGTATTTTACTGAGCTTCAAAAGCAAAAACATAAGTAATTAATAGTTTTGATATCTACTGATCATTCAACCACTCCAGATATCATAGAATCCATAAGAAAGATCAAATGGTAATGGGCAGGCCATGTTGCATGAATATCAGGAAAGCTCTCGACATCATCATTCACAATATGGATTCCCCAAGAATATATGAGAATTCAGGGGGGGGGGGTGTCCATGGCCTACAACACCAAGACTTGATGGTGATGATGATCATCATCTAACATTCAAATTTAACATTTCCCAACAAATCATTTCGTATTAACTACAACCAAGGTCCAACTTGAGCCAAAATGTTTTGGAGGAATATTTCAAATGTATTGAAATTGAAAGAAATATTGAAGTTCAGTAATTCTAATGTAGTCTAAATAGTATGAAGGTCTGTCTTGATAAACGACAGAACAATACTGTTAGCCCAGGCTTATGATCAGAAGAGGTAAATATATGAAGATTCTGGGCATCCCAGTCAACAGAACCCCCGCCCCCACCCTCAGCTTTGCCAATGTAGTCCAAGGGAGAGCAGAGGACAAGACATTAACATCCTACCAGCAGGTCCTACTGCCTAAGGTTGGTATCAAACTGCCTCAAGAGGGTTCCTCTCCCTGGTTTGATATCACAGTGGTCATTCACCTCTTAGACTGGTTGCCTTTCTAAAGCTAGAGATCCTAATCTGACCCATTATTTCATCCATCGGAGAGATGGATACATGCCTTTCTCAGCTTCTTCAATATTCATCATACCACTCCTAATCTTTCAAAAAAATTTTTAAAGGCAAATGACTAAACACATGTAAATGTTCCAGTGTTGACGTATCTAACATTAAGGCTGGCTCCAAGTACTAGCAACATTTACAATTGTCCAGGCAGCCGAATGCTAGTAGGGGATCTGTCATGTGACTGGGACAATATAACTTTCAGAATAGATGGAAAATTTAATTAAATGGAATAAAAAGTCAAAATAAGAAAATTGCCCGATGTGAAGTCAGATTTTTCAGGAATATCCAATTTAATACGTAGCTGAGATAAAACAAATTAAATAATTGGTAAAGGAAATTCTCATGACAGACGACAGGCTCAGGCTTACTTAATCTGGTAAAACAGTTCAAGTGTTCATGATGATTGGGGCGAGGTGATGCCACAATTAAATAAATAATACTATATTTTAAAGGGGGCCAAAGTTCAGCTTGCTAGGGGCACCAAGAACCCTAAGGCTGCCTTAGACTAATAAATGAATAAAATAAAATGAATAATAAAAGTCATTATTTTTTATATTACCTACATCCTAACTTTCAATATATTTAATTACAACTTTGAATCAGACCATAAGCCTAGTGCAAAAAAAAAAAAAAGCAAATGCATGGTGTGAATCAAACTCACATCCTCTGGCCAGAAGAGGTCCAAGTATAAACCTGGTCGCTTACCCCAGTACCCTAGGTTGAATGGGTAAAAGCAGCCTGGCGTATACTGGACCCACTTTGGCTAGAGGATGAAAGTTCAATTCTCAACATGGGTTTGCTCTTTATTTTCCAATTGTGCTATTTAATCATTGCCGTAGGATTACATTCAGATTCAGAGTTGTACTAAAAAGCAACTGAAAGTTGGGACGAAAGTAGAAACTACTCAAAATTGATAATAATGTTGCAATACTTCATCCAAGAATAAATTTGAAACAAAATTTATAATATATCATTTTAATAAATGTCTTAATAAAACAAGAATTTTTTTTCTAGGGTGAATTACACCATGTGAGAAAGTAGGAATTGGTTTAAAAGACTTGAAGTGCACCAACTGAAATCTCAAATTTCTATCTTAATTCCCAATAGAGATTTTCCTACAACTTCCTTCCAAACCTGTCAAAAATGAAAAGAGGAAAGCTACATCAAAAAGGTTATTAAAATAATTCAGTGTGGGGGGGAAAAAAAGAAAATGAATAGAAAACATGTCTATGCATCTGTGTAATGAAAGGAATTGAACATAATATCTACTTACATAATACATGTATAAGTCAATATTTTTCAGTCTGTAATATCTGTAAAGGGAGACAACTATCGAAAGCTAATTATCAAGTTTGTTAAACTTATTATGAAACCAGATTTATGTGTGTGTGTGTGTGTGTGTGAACTATAGGAAGTGAGACAGACTCAGGAGTGAAAGTGTATGGAAACTGTTTATTTATCCATAAATGTTTTCATTGATGGTCTAGACATGTTTTGGGTGGTATTCCCATCTTCAGTAGAGAGTACTCTGTGTGTGTGTACCATTCAATGGTCATAAGTTTACTGTGGAACATACGTCCACCATCAGATGCTCTGCTTTGTGAGCAAAAATTGGGATTCCATCTGTTAAGATCATCCTGTTGTGTTGGACCTGGTTCAGTCTGTGGTGTTAGTAGCAGTAGTAGGTCTTGGAGAGGACATGGAAAAATAAAACAGATCTAGTGTATCACTCAATAAAAACCTCCAAGTTAATAATGTCTTTTAGCAGCATATGGTAGGTGTGTGTGTGGGGGGTGATGATCTATTGAAAATTTTTAAAGGGGGGGGGTGATTAATGAATGATTAATATCTCGCATTTTGTCCAGCAGTAATCACTGAAAAAACATCTGAATATCAGAAAGACAAATATTTTTTTTTTTCTGGACAAGGTGTGAATGTTTAAAATTTCAGCCCTCTAGCTGCATTGGTGCAGCCAGTACATACATGATACAAACACAGTAAGACAGAGCAACTTAAAACTGAAGAAACCTAGACTGACAGTTTGGGCTGGCAGACAGATTAGTCAATGAGAAAAAAAATGGAGAAAAATGGAAAACCCAACCTATCGATGCATTTGCCCCTTTTTTTGTGTTATAGCACAAAATGAACGTAATCTATACTGTCAGTAACATCTGTAAAGGGAGACAAGTATTGGTTGCTAATTATCATTATCCCTTGTTTAGGCCCTACAAGAATGAACACTTTTCCTTTTACATTTTTACTACTTTGCAAGTGTTTAATAGTTGATGAATACTACATACAAAAAGAAACATAGAAGTGGTCTAGTATATAAGTTGATTCAAACAAATAAACTTTGATACACAACTAAGATAATAAATTAGAGGAGTAGATGAACAGCCCATCAATTATATTTTTGACAGCAAGGATAGACTGGAAAGGGGAAAAAAAAGTGACAAGACAGCCCAGTGCCGACAACTCCTTGCCGACTACTCAGCGTGTTATCAATTTGAACTTTGGAAATAAATTAATTCATCTCTAAAAAAAATTCTAATATCTTTTGCTCTATTTCCGTATTTCTTTTTGTTGGTCCTTGCTCAGAATTATCCCTGCATGGAATTGTTGGCACTTGGTAGTCTTATACTGAGAAATTGATGAACCCAAGTAGAACACACTTGTATAATCATTGTACTCAGGAAATAACACACAATCAGAACCAAACTGACTCAGCAAAACTGATAGATTAGAATATAATCAGTGTGTGTGAGTGCATATATATATATATATATATATATATATATATATATATATATATATACACATTATTATATTACATGATAAATTATTGTGCACATTTCTTATCTCATATACATGACAGGGTAAACCAAGTGTTCACTATACAATTATATCGGAGTGTCCACGTTGTTATATTTTGTCATTTGTTATTTATTTTTTAAATTTAATGTTACCAAATTCATCAATTGAAATTAAAGAGTGCTTTAGCAAGACAGCGCTAAATTGAATTGTGCTAAGCAGGGTCTTACTGGGAGAAAAAAACCCCCAAAAAACCAATGTATACATTTCCCCGTCCACAGATGTCAATACAAAAAATACATACGAAGATAGTTGTAACCTCAAAGTAGGTACTTCAGTTTTCAAATAAGTGGGTGTTTCCCTTCTTGCGACAACAGACACTATACTCTCGGAAAAGGAAGAGCCATTCAAGAAAAGGGGAAAATGTTTGCTACTTGAGAAACTTCGTAAACCAGGAAATAAATGAATATATACACACACACACACACACAATATATATATATATATATAGCACTTGATAGACAAGTGAGGAGCACTATATTTAAAGATCCAGCACGAGACACACAGAAGGCCTCAAAAAGGAATTTAAAAAGGTGGTGAAAAAGTTGTTTTCAACCCACCAACTCATCCACTGCACAAACACCCTCGTCCATTAGCCATCTTATTCTCATATGCTATAATCCTTTTGGTACACCATTCTATATTCACTCACTGGTAAACGATAGTCAACTTATTTCACATGCAGCTACCATTCAAGGTCTATACAACTGACAAACTTTTTGTACCAATGAACAACATACCCAGAGATAAAATACTACCTTGACTTTCTATAATAGAATGTAAGTTGATACACTATTAAAAAAAAAAAGAAAAAAATTTGTTTCCTATAAATCTCATCTACAAAATATAGTTAATATAGTGCCAAATGTTTGAAATAAAATATCTCACTGCAACATTAGAAATGAAACTCAAATGAGCATTGAAATACTACAAAGTGAAATTTCATTCTAGTTTAGTAGTTCCAAAAAAAAATGACAGAATCCAATAAATTTCATTGTTTTTCTCATGTTCCACCAAAATGAACCCACAATATATACACACACTCACACACACATATATATATATATATATATATATATATATATATATATGTGTGTGTGTGTGTGTCAATTAATGCTTGACTATTCATCAGTATAAATGAAAACATGGTACCAAAGCTTAGATATAACAGGAGGAAAAGATTTGGCTCATGAATGACAGTTCACTGCAGGTTGTCCATCTTGAAAGTAACAGAAACTACCAAGCTGTTATGTGTGCAAAACCAGTCAAGTAAGTA
Source organism: Thysanoteuthis rhombus (assembly GCA_963457665.1). NCBI lineage: Eukaryota > Metazoa > Mollusca > Cephalopoda > Oegopsida > Thysanoteuthidae > Thysanoteuthis > Thysanoteuthis major. The sequence continues at coordinate 2,963,900 of OY735227.1, read as the reverse complement.
AGTACTCTTGAGTAAAATGATAGACATTCAGAACCTTGAAAGCACTCAGAGACCGCATACCTCAGCCACGGCTATATTCTCACAAAAAGCTAAATAAAAATAAAATATCAAAGAACAAGGCAGAGAAATTGAAGTATACAGACATGAAATTTAAATTCTGTCTTTTAATCACTTCAACAGTTTCTTCTTAACCTCTTTCCCCTAAAGAAAAAAAAAAAAATATCTCCCAATTGAAAAACAAATTCCTGGATCTGCCTCAAAATTCAATCGCTTTTTCCATAGCCGGGGTCCCAAACTCACAAAATCTTGTAATACATTGAAAAATTTAGGATAAACAGGAATAAATACACCTACGACTTTGAACTTCATTAAAGGTATCTGATCGCTAGACATTTTATAACAGTTGTATAAAACTTGAGGATTGAACATTAAACTAGATTCTTTTTATAGTAAGACTTAGTTTATGCTATTTATTGACTTGTCATGAACATTAAATCAATAGAACTTAATACATAAGAGAATAGAGGGAGAGATCTGAGACAAATATTAAAAAGGTAAGGTTAAGGAGACATGATTCAATTTCAGAAGAGCTGATCTTAATTACCCTAGAGAGAGAGAGAGTCATAAAAATTTAAGCACGATTGCAATAAAAGAGACTCCCAAGGTGAAGCTGATTTATTATCCACATACCAGCCATTTATCAGTCCTTTTATGATTACTAGTCCAAAATTAAAAACCTTTTACCAAAATCATGGTGTAATAAACTGTATCCAGCTGAGTAACCTAATGTCCTTTACTCTTTGAAGATACATTTTTTCAGTTTTTTTCAAAATCAAATTATCATCATCAGTCAATAATTGAACAACCATAGAATCTAGAGAATCTAATTGTTATTAAGAAACCAGTTAAAATAAGGCACTAAAAAGGTCAAAACAGCTTTTTTTTTTTCAAAAAATAAAAACATTTTCAGATGGGGGTTAGTGGAGTACTGATGCCAGTTTTCAAGTCTGCAGACAAAACAGTATGGCTCAGAGTGCTCGAATACACAAGCACACACGTAAAAAGAAGGATAAGACCCTTCATCACCTTTGGTGGCTACAGTTGTTGAATTATGAAAATACATTTTTTTGGCACAAATATATTTATCTATTAGAATGAAATAAGCCTGAGTGCATCTGTAAGATATTTTCTAAATATATAAGACTTGTCAGTTTGGCTCTGTTGGTAAGAGAGCCTGCTGCCACTACAAAGATCTACAAATCAAAGTAGGGAAATGTTAGTTTTATAGATATATTTATTTATTAGTATGAGATAAACCCTTTCATTTTTCTAATACCAATTTTGGTACATAAAAGACTTGTCAATTTAGCTCAGTCAATAAGAGGCACGACCATCAATCAGTTGGTTGGGATTCCAAATCACGGTAGGGAAAGGTTGATATTCACACCCCTAAATTTGGTGAGGATTTTTCTAGTCATTCTTGTTCTTGTTTCAATAATAAAACAAAGTCAACTCCTGGTTTGGACTCAAGTTTGACAAAAGACTCCCCATACTTACAGGCCCATGTCCAACAAATGACCTTAAAAAAGCTGATAGATTTCTTTTTTTTTTTTTGAAAAAAAAAAAAAAAGCTGTGAATATGCAAAGAAAGTTAAAGTCATCTGTACATGCAGATCTCAATATTAGAATTATATTTAAATGTATATGTAATAGATAATTCTAGAGATCCCAGCAGGTTGTCAGTGTCTTGCAATGATAGATTATCCCATTTACTTAAAATGTCAGGATTTAAGGATTAAGGTGAACAAATGCAATTACACTAATTTAGTTCTTATCTCAACTCCTCCAACAAAACCAGAAAAGGTATATACATACATATTACTTGTATGTGTCGGTGCACACAATACCTCTCAAAGTTCTCAATAAAACTTAATAACATTTAGTAGAACTGTGGGTAATAGGCTACAGAAGTGATGGAATTTTAGGGCAGCAGCAATGAAGCTTTATTTCTACACAATTTATCTATGTATATCCAGGAATTTTATTTCTAACTGCTACATCCTCTGCCATACATAAACTGATATTCATTCAGTTTTTATTAACAATGACATAGGCAGAGGTACATGCTCTCCGAGTGTTATTTTACTTTAGGAGAGAAAACCCTTTCAGCATAAAAAAAACAGCTATAATGTACTCGGATAATCACTCAGAGTTTTTTTTCTCTAAGTGTAACATCTGAATTTGTAAATCTTAAATTAACTGCCTTGAATATCTGCGACATCACATGCTCTAAATGCTGACGTATCACTTCTGAACGAGGTTTAGACTTACAGAAATGTGTATATTTAACCCATTAACTGCTGCAGGAGCATCTAACTAACAATGTTCAAAATGCAGCGTTAGTCCGTTACAATCGTGTGATGTCTAGCAAGTCTGCTTCACTCACAGAAGGTTACGGATTTAATTCTTAGTACGAGCAAAGAGGGTGGAAAACACTTCATTGCAGGATAAATTTACCAGGGCACTCAGCAGCTAATTGAGTACACTTGAAGCTCTTTGATTAGGGTAGAGGTGTCCTGCGGACTAGTATCCTGCAAAGGGGAAGGTCATAAAGACTTGTAGGTACTAAGTCCTGGTCTTTAGCATTGCTTGATTGAACTTTGATACTGTTGTGGTGAAATGTCTGAATCCACAGCGACACAGAGTTAAGAAGTTGGTCAATTTAACACTGGCAGCTCCTCCTTCAAAACTTCTCATTAACATTTACAGTGCTTACTCGTTTTTTATAATTGTACTTTCTATTGTAGGTCTACTTGGATAGCGTAATGGTTGATATGTCTGTGTCCCACTGAGGAAGTCCAGGGTTCAATTCCTGGTAGGAGAGAAGAGTATTGACAACTCAGTTGTCTCTTGAGAAGCAGAACATTTTATCTTATTTAAATGTTGGGGGGGGAGACTTTGATTATACAAGGTGGTACAAACCAATCTGAACAGTTTGTTTTCTCAGGAAACAATGGCCCCATCCACTTGAATTTACAGACAGGGGAAAATAGTAACTGGCAGGAGAAAAAAAGTCATCAGTAACTTAATCTGCAGCTAATGGGTTTACTGAAAAATAAAATTTGATTCTGCTTCATAGATAAATAAAGTGTTTTTCAGACTAAATATAACAAATAAAAACCATTTTGTACAAAAACTTGTTCAGGTCTTTCAGGTTTCCTTATTTATGTAAAAGCAAGAAGGGTGTATAACCAATGCATCCTCCCAATAGTCACTTATGGAGCTGAAACATGGAACCTTACCAAGAGACAGATCCACAAATTGAGAACCATGCAACGTGCACATGAAAGAATTATGCTGGGCCTCACATGGAGAGACCACAAGACAGCACAGTACATCCAGGAAAAGACAAGAGTCAGGGACATCATAGAATCCTTTAAAACATTTAAAATCTCAAATAGCAGTGGGCTGGCCATGTTGCAAGAATGGCGGACAACCGATGGACATCACGATATGGATCCCCCGAGATTACATGCGCAACTAAGGCTGGTAGAATATTAGATGGAGAGACGAGCTAGACAATTCAGGAAGTACTGACTACGCAACACCCATGATAGAGAAGTGTGGCAAATCCTTGGGAAGGTCTATGTCCAACGACGTTAAAAGACTGATGATGATGAGTACACAAACACAAATAACCTTACAGGACCTTCCACACCAAACAAGGACTGAACTACAAGTTGAACCTCTTCAATTTGGTAAACTCAGGACCTGGCCATTGCTAGGACTACTGAAATTGACCTTAAAAACTCATTTTCCAGAAAAAAACTTTGCTTCTTCAAATCAAAATCATACACAGTAGAAAACCTATCTCATAGTACTCATATAAACCCTTTACAGGAGTTACTTCAAATACTTCCAGTAATTCCATCTTTTCAAGCATAGATAATGTTTATGCCTACACTATTTAGCACCATCATCTGCATCTCTTGGCTGACACCTTAGCGGAAAAAAACATGGTTGAACATATGAAATTAACAGAATTGTGTCACCTAAGCACTTGGCTTCAGTATTAACAAAGTTCTGCACCTTAATATTACTAACGGCTCTGCCCTGGAGCCAAAATGTGCCATACCATGAAAGTTGCCAAACCACACAGGTTTAACGTGTACTTAGCATAAATGAAACATTTTAAACCAACCTTGTATCAAATTCACCCTTGTGAGGAGGCAAATCAATCTTCCCCGATATTATCTTCAAACCGAACAAGAATATTGCCAACTAGCAATGTATAAAAGAATGCATTCTATAGAAAGCTTGGGCCAAATTCTTTGATCAAGCCAGCCACAAAGGACATTTTTCATCTTTATTTGAGCCATACATTCACTTTTAAAAATGCCGATAGTGTTACATAGTTTAAAATAGACCAGTATGCTCTAACATATGAATTACATTAATTATACTATTGGTTTGAGAAGCTAAAGAAATAGTAATTTTACAAGAGGAAAAAATGAAGAAATTGACTGAGGAAAATTATAAGATTTTAAATGAATGTCTAATTTGGTCATGGGACCCTAAAACTGTTACCACAGGCCTATGGTTGCCAATATGTGTTCTACAGTAAACATCATATGAAGAAAAAAAAGTGAATTTTTTATTTTCTTTCTACAGAACAGAGAATCTGGAAATAAATCTAGAAATTAGTTTATTGCCTCAATTTTTATAGAATTGAAAATTGAGAAATTATTACCTCAATTTTTACAGAATTGAAAATCCAGAAAATATTTGGACAGTGAAAGAGATAATATTTGGGCCACTGAGGAATGTTTTGAAGAGCTTCCAGTTTCAAGGATTTTGTTGTAATTCCACACAATGGTCAAACAAGCAGTTGTTCCCATCAAAATATCCAAATAAAGGCTATATAAAGTATAGGTAAATAAAAATTTTAAAAAAGTTATCCATTAAACTGATAAACTCTGCAAGAACCCAGAAGGTATTTAGCAAAGACTAGGGGTAAGGTGTCAAGGGATCAGCCACCTGAAGCTGACCCTAAACTAATAAAAGGAATAAGAGTAAGAAGTAAAAATAATTCTGCGGCCTTGTTCAAAATGCAGCTTCTCAACCTTATAGCTAAGAGCAACACTTTTTACCTATTCTAGTCAAATATCTGATACATCTCTGATATCGAATGACTAAGAATCACATTGGCTGAGTTGAGGGTGAAAAAAAATCCATTGTAAGTCAAAGAGGAGACAATGTAATTTAATCTAAAGGTCAAGGACCTTGACCTGCATTCTAGTAAATACTAAATCATTAATAAATTTTTACCCTAACAACACTAGATGGGTTAGGGTTAGGAACCAGTCTACTAGAATAGTGCCAATCAATTTGATATTAAAGTCCTCAGATTGGGAACAAATCAGATGTAAGGCTGATAGGAACAGATACTATACTTTACTTTGAACCAAAAAGCCAAGGAGGGAGTGGGGAGGGAATAATTAGAAAAAGAAAAAAAGAAAAAAAATGAGCTAGCATTAAAGTACTTCAGATGAGTTTTATGCCTCTTCTGATGGAAAAAAAGGCAAACTACTTGAGAGCTTATGTTAAGAATATACCTAGTAAGTCAAAACAAATTAGTTCATACAAAACTGCAGATGTCATGTCAGATAAAACTTGAGGGTTCTTGATTTTTTGGTTTGAAGTAATGAAGCATGCTTAGTTTTAGAAAAGCTTGGTGGGTAGAAAACTAGAGTAGAGACCAGATATGCACAGTTCAATATCTTTATTTGAAAGGATTTGTTAATCTCTGCTGACAAAGTTGGAACAAGTACATCTATTCATTCATGTCCGTCAGTATTTTTCTACACTACATCTCAATAAGTTCTCAATGAATTTCAATGATATTTTCTGGAAAGGTGAGCCATGTGCCAATGAAGAATTGATTAGGTTTCAAGGAGGATCCAGCAATTTGTTCTTGATTGAGATATTTTTTATTAAAAAAAAAGGTCAACAACAGTCTAAAATATAAAAAAATATAAAAAATATGAACTGATTTTCACTTGGTTTTTACACAATGTATGGAAAGATTGAATTATTTTTAGTAAAAAAATCCCCACCACCAAAAAAAAGTAATGAAATGATTTTGGCATGACCAATTTTTCCAGGAGTTATCATGGTACAAGTGTACAATCTCTTGAAGCAGGAAGTTCTAAAAGTCTCAATGTTTTTTCTTCTGCATGTGGAAGTTAACATGACTCAACACAACTTTAACCCATCCCAAGCAGGTAGTTCATGTGCAGAGATAAGACAGTCAGTACAACATCCTTGTTGTTACTGACAGAAACAGCTAGCCACAAAAGATGTACTAGACAAGCATTAAGGAATAGAAAAGGTTAATATAATACAGGCTATGAAAGAAAGAACTAAGAAGCAAATCGAGCTATTCTTAAAAAAAAAAAAGAAAGGGTTAAATCATTCACATGAACATGCATATAATACTTATATAGGCTAAATGGAAAAAAAAACTAACATCAATTTGAACTTGTGACCAACTGGAGCCATAGACCTTTCTTTCCTTTCTATATGCGAATAATCATTAATTTTCACCTAGCTCTTTCTATAATAATGAGCAGAACCCTTACCTTGGTGAGGGCAAGCCATTCCTGCCCAAGCATCCCAAGTTTTCTCCACTCCTCTCTCGGCTAGACTTAGAAGTTGGAGATTTTGCAATATGACTCAGGGGTGGCAAGCACCCAAAGTGACATTACTTACTATGCCAGTTGAGATTTTACTAAGCTCAAAAGTATTATCATCAACTGTCACCTAGCCATTCTGTAGCTCTTTTGCAAAAATGTGACAGTACTAAAATACAAACTCACTTGTTTACCTATGGTCTCAAAAAGTCATAGTAGTATTCAAGTAATTTTGCAACTACTCTCAGAAAAGAAAAAAGAAGAAAATTTGGTTAGCTCTGCATTTGTGATTTTTGTTCAACCAGATTGAACCTGGATTTTTTCCATGTTTGCAAAAGACTAAAACGAATACAACTCTATAATTAGTATTTTATAGGTATCACCCATAACAAATGCCGCAAACAAAAAAATAGAAAATCACATAGCATATTACATCATTAGATTCCTATACCCAGTTGTTTCTCAAGTATTCTTATACAAAACAATCCAGAAATGGTTTCAAATATGATTTTTAGAAAACATTTTGGCAATACGAGTAAAATGAATAATGTTGATCCCCACCACGCTTCTCTTTGAAAGGCCAGCATTTGATAAGTACTAGAGATGATCATATAACATCATATTACAACTTAATCTAACCCATTTGGTAAAAACAAAGCACTAATGCAAATAGCATTTGATATGGTTTCCAAGATTAATTTCCACAATATAGTCACATGATATTTCAGCACTAATTCTCATTGGTTGCATCTGTAGACAATGACAAATAAAAACCAAATGGCAATAGGTCATTGGTCAATAGACTTTCAAGTGTTTTCATAGTGATGGAATAATTTGTTTGAAAAACTACAGAGCTTATGAGATTACCCAAAAGAAAACAAAGTCTAGACTAATCGTGACTATCCATTACATTATGAAACAGTTAATCAAACAGGTCTGGTTAGTCATTCAATAGAAACAGTCACATGACAAAATATCTGTTGGCAGCACATTGTGCTCGTAGTTATCAGTTGAAACATTGGTGGCGATGGGGGGGATGATCAATGAATAAGTTACTTCTCTCAACTTTTGTTGGACAATGAGCACCAAAAATATTCTGAATTTAAAAAATTAGGAAAAAAAAAAAACAAGCGTAAAATTTACATTGAAAAACGAGGTTAGGGGTGTTGGTCGGAGGAGTAAATGTTATTTTCAGCCCTTTAGCTCCATTGGTGTGGCCTACAAATGGAGCCAGCCAGACCAACAAAAAGAAAAGAAAAAAATGAATAAGGTTGATGGTTTCAAACCAAAAAGCACTCAACAAGTGCATACTTCTGCCAACCCTATACACCAACTAAAAAACTGTACAAATATAAAATATTGAAAAACAAGGAGAGAACTTCAAATGTACAAATATAGAGTTTCTGCCCTTGGTATTTAAATTCAGCCTTTTAGTAACTGTTTGTTTATGTCTTCCTACAAAAAAAAAAAAAATTTATAAACAAATTTCTGGATCCATCCAAAACCTTAAATCACTTCTTAGCAAATGACCTACCTTTCTACAAAAGTGCATTTACATTCATCAAGAATTTTTAGAGATATTGTGCAAACAGGTAGAGCATCAGACTCTTTCAACTTTGTTAGCAGAGGTAGAATAAAACGCTGCTTTTATGTCCATCTGCATAGATTAATCAACTACTTTTTAACTTTATGGTGTATCAATCAGCGGTACTCGTTAGATTTTATTTGCAATTATTGCCTGACCTGTCACAATCTACCGGCCCCCATCACCGACGCCTCTTTCCGGACCGGCCCCCATCACCGACGCCTCTTTCCGGACCGGCCCCCATCACCGACGCCTCTTTCCGGACCGGACCCCATCACCAACGCCTCATTCCAGTTTTTTTAACTATCCTAATGGAAGTCCACTCACTGAAGGGATATTTGCACTGTAATTACAGTTTAGAGTGTACTAAATGAATTCTTAGCTATAGATTCATCATAGTAAAGAGTTTTCTATACTCTTCATTCCTATCAGGAGTCAAACTCAAGACTTTCCCCAATGCTAACTATTACACTATCAAAGAAGACATACAATAGAAAGTACAATTATTAAAAACGAGTAAGCATTGTAAGCGTTAATGAGAAGTTCTGAAGAAAGAGCTACCAATGCTGAATAGTCCAACTTCTTCACCAAGTGTCATTAGATTCTGACATTTTATAACGACAGCATCAAAGGTCGATCAAGCCATGCCAAGTAAATCAAATGTTCTCTTATAATCTAAAAATAAAAGAACCAATTCTTTCTCCAACTCAAAAGATTCCATCTCAATTAGAACATCCCAACAAGCAACAAAAAAATGGTACATGACTGGAATAATTCAGACTGATGGATTTTTTTGTAGGGGAGGGTTTTACATGAAGAATCATGCAATTAATTCTATCTCCATGTTAGAAAGTGTCAACATAGATTTGCACAATTTTCAGGTTTGTCTGGCTGGTCATAAAATGTATCACATGTACAGGCCGCACCAATGGAGCAAGAGGGCTGAATATTCAAACATCTAACACTTATATCTAAAAAGAAACAAAAAAATTAGTATTCTTTTAAATCCCCTTGAATAGGTATTTAGAAGGGGGGTAAACTGCCATGTGAGTTTATGCTAAATTGGTTCCCAGCTTACACCTGGCAGCATTCACACTTGTTTTTTGAAAATTTTGACTTTTATTTGTGATCAGTGCCCTAGAGAAAGGGGGCGGGGGAGATAAAAGAAAAAAAAAATTATTCATCAATCACCCCAGTTCGAAATTTTTCAATTGATCATTCCCCACACAGCAAGCAGCCACAAGACAATGGTCATGAGACAATTTCTATTAAGTGACCAACCAGACCTGTTTATTAACTCATTTGTAAAAGCACACAGCATGTATGGTGTGCGAGTGCTTTATACAACACATACAATTCATATCAGGCAGAGAAGCCAAGAACCGATGAAACTGCAGACTTGAGAGGATCACTCCAGGTTCCGCAGCTCCCAGGGACAATACCGCTTGCTCGACCTGAAACAAGCAATGCGCATCCAACATTGGCCAGAGAAGCAGCCAACAAAGTCATGGACATCAAGGTCAAAACCTTAACCACTGATAGGAGCCAAAAGGATGAACCTAAAATAGATCAGTCTTGAAGCCAAATATTGATATCAAGAGGATGTCTCCATCAATAGCAATGGACTGCATTGAGCAACACTGCAGAGAAAAGGATAAAAAGTAACAAGTCTGGTTAGTCACTCAATAGAAACTCATGTGACCAATGTCTTGACAGAAAGCCATGTGGGGAGTGATCAATTAATAAAGAATAAATGTTTGCATTTTCAGCCTTCTAGTTGTAATAGAATGGCTTACAATTACACAGCCAGCCAGACCAGCTTTAAAACTGAAGAAACCTACGTCAAATTTTGAGTGATGTTTACTAATAACATGCTTAAAAAGGTAACCAATATTTGATCAGCAGATTGTGGTTCATTGCTAATGTTTCAATATTTATGAGAATCAAGATCAAACATTGAAATATTAATAAAAATGATATTGATATAATTAACCGTAGTCAATACTTGATTGTCCAATGAATATGTTTAATGTGAAAGTTTAATTTTCATTTTATTCCTTTATTTTTTGTCCGTCCAGAACAGTTTCAGGCTGAATGTTGGGCCAAGCAAATTTTTGTAAAATTTTTATCTGGAAAAATCTTTTTAAGAGTGAATAGAATTAAAGATGGAGCAATATCACCGGGTAATTCTAATATATGCAAGAAGGTAAGTACACACACACGCATTATCAGAGCAGGATACAAAATAGATGAATATTTTTTTTTTTTTTTTTTTTTTTTTTTTACAAGGACTACTGTCTAACATGAAATTCTTCAACATTCAAAGTAGTACTCCTATCAATTATTCAATAAATTAATATTCTATAATTGGCGTTTAATGATTATCTCCCTATGCAAATGTTACAGACAAAATATATAGACAACCATATTGTTTACTATACAAGTAGATTGGTTGCAAAATACAAACCATGCTCTATTGGAATAAAGAATCATTAAAAATGTAAGATTAACCAGAGTGCCGTCAGAAATATATCATTTGATTAGTATTTATTTTCACTTAGCTTCTTTTCAAAACAATCCACTGTTAACATTCTTTTTTTTTATGAATAGATAGACACCAAATAGTCTCTAGGCCATTTTATTGGGTAAGTTTCAATGATGAAAGTATCCTAATTTTATTTCTCTTTTTTGAAAAAAATATGAACCATAACAACATGAAACATAATATTTTTATATAATCATTCATCTACAAGATTATTATTTATCTATGAAATATTACGGACTTTCCATAAGTAGTGATTAATATTGATATTTGTGAACTATTCATATCTACTGTACATGTGATGAGCTTAAACGCAAGATATTTGTTTGTTGCTGACGCATAGGATTGGTTAATATTGAAACATTAGCAATGAACCGCAATCTGTTGATCAAATATTGGTTACCTTTTTAAGCATGTTATTAGTAAACATCACGCAAAACTTGACGTGGGTTTCTTCAGTTTTAAAGCTGGTCTGGCTGGCTGTGTAATTGTAAGCCATTCTATTGCTAGAAGGCTGAAAATGCAAACATTTATTCTTTATTATGATATAACAATGAATATTGAGTCAAAGAAATTCATAACCTTTCAAGAAAAATAAGAAAAGAATTTCTTTTCAAAACAATGCAGTGCTTAGTAAAATCAGTGGTTAAACTTTGCCAATATATGTATAACTTATCTAAAAGAAAGTAGCCTGGTTAGTCACTCAATAGAAACATGTCTCAGAAGCATGCAGCATTGGGGATGATCATTTCAAAAATTGGAAATGGGGGTGGTCACTGAATAAGTTACTTTTCTGGTCTCTTTTTGGGCAATGATCACCAAAAAAAAAACTGATTTTGAAAAAAAAAAAAAAAAAAAATCATTGGTGCAGCCTGTGCACACCATACATATAATGCCAGCAAGATCAGCTCAAGAACTGAAGAAACCTATGAGAGTTTTGATTGCCAGTTTTCAAAATACAATGAATACCAGACAAGCTCTTATCTCTATAGCATTACAAAATATTAGCTATATCCTGTTACATCTATGACAGACTAATGCTGCAGCTTCTAAAACATTTCAAAAGTTAGGAACTATCAAACAGAACAGCCAACATAGATTTCTTCAGTTTTTAAGTGAGGCTGGCTGGTTGGTTATGTATGTAAGTATGCATGGAGCATATGGGTCGCACCAATAGAGAGAGAGGGATGAAAATTTTAACACTTACTCCTTATGTCTAGATAAAGAACCTTTTGGAAAAATTTCCACCTTTTTTAAAAGGAAGGTTCAATTTGGAATTTAAGTTTATGCTAAAGCGATCCTTTAGTTTGTGTCCAGCAGTATTCAAGCTAGTTTTTTTTGTAAAATTCAGATTCTTTTAGTGATCACTGCCCAACAAAGTGTGAGAGAAGTAACTTATTCAATGATCCCACTCACTTTTTCCAATTTTTGAATTCATCACCCCCAACACAGTATGCTTCCCAAAGTCTTTCATGAGATGATTTCTATGGAGTCACTAATCAGACATATCTTCCTAGAATTTTAATCCAAAGTTATCTTTCAACATCCATTTTTGAAACACATTAACACTTTAAGCGTATAGAGGAAAGCCTGGTACCACACACAAGATATGTTCCTGGTAAGGAGTGTACCATAGGGAGTTAGCACGCAATAACTTAGCACATTTTCTGACTAACATTTAGTAGAGGACTGGGATGCCAATCTTATGCACTATTGAATTTCATGTAAATGTTGGGAAAAAAAAACTTTAAATGTTAAAAATTTTGGGTGAATAAAACAAACTTTATTTTGCAGTCAAGAAACGTGTGCATGAACTGAATTCATGTAAACCAATCTCCAAGTTCCCGTCAGTCTGCCAGCAAGCTGGGAAAGCCTTCAATTCTTTTACGCGAAGGTGACTGGATTGGAAATCAGGGAGGGGAAATGGAAGCCTAGGACAGGAATCACCAATTAGACATCAACCCCTTTCCCCCTCTTCCCTTTTCAGTTCACTCCAAGAAGGTTTTAATTTCCTGACAAGCGGTCACATAGAATACTGTCTCAGTAATTGAAGTATGGACTGCGTGCCCTACAAAGCACCAGGACACAGTAGCAGAGCATTGCATGTATTACTAATCGCTTGTTATTGTAGGGCGTACGGCATTAAGCATTCCCGTATCTTAGAAAAACAGTAGAGTATGAAATACACCAACTACTCCTTTAAGTAGTTTCATTCTACGAGGTTTCATTATAACATTCTTTAGAAAAAAAAAGAGACAAATCTACCATATATTACAGTTGGAATTGTGAATTAACCGTTTTTACTGACTCAATGTAAGTTAGTCCCAAGATTTGTATACAATAAATTAAATTTCACTAATTATTGTCATGGGAACAGTAAAAATCAGTTTCACTTGAACCTAAATGATGTTAGTAAGGGAATTGGTGTACTACCTTCATACATGCAAACTAAAGTAGACCACTCCATCTACTTAGGACGACAAATCATCCATGAAGCCCTCAAAAGAGGAATTCAAACAAAGAATAACTTTGGGATGGCAAGCCCTCAACAGAGCAAACTCAACCTTTAAATCACATTCATCTAAAAAAGAAGGGTATACAACCAATGCATCCTCCCAATAGTCACTTATGGAGCTGAAACATGGAACCTAACTAAGAGACAGACCTGCAAACTGAGAAGCTTGCAACATGCACAAGAGAATCATGCTTGACCTCACATGGAGAGATCACAAGACAGCCCAATTTATCAGGGAGAATACAGGTGTATGAGACATCATAGAATCCATCAGAAAACTTAAATGGAAATGGGCTGGTCATGTTGCAAAGTCCACGATAGAGAGGTATGGTGAATCCTGCGGAAGGTGTATATCCAACAATGGCTCTTGAAAGACTGATGATGATGATGATGAAATGTCTGGCAAATGTCAAACCAATTAAAATGGGTTGGTATTCCTTCAACTGGGTTACAATCACAGGATACTGTTCTACACTAATTAAAAGATAAAAGTACTGGTATAATAGAATAATAATAGTTCTATTTCAATCCCATAGGTGATTATCAGGAGGATGCATTGACTGTAGACCCATTTTTAAAACTAATGGGATCTTGTTCTAGCCAACCAAGGGTGATTTTTTTTTCTGTCCCATGGAGATTAGTTGTCACAGGCAGTTGCAGGGATCTACTTTCTTTAGTTTTGCATTTTCAAATCTAATCAGTATGTCTTTATCTTCTACAGATTTGTGATAAATGACATTGTTTTATTGATATGTTAAGACCACATTCATACATGCAAACTAAATCTGCAGCAAATAAGGTCACACCAATTAGAGTGGGTTAGCATTCCTTTAACTGGATTACAATCACAGGATATTATTCAACACTAATTAAAAGATAAAAGTGTTAGTTTAGTAAAATGATACAGGATAATCAATGTCACACTTTGCTCACAACTAACAAATAGCAACAACAGTTTCCAATTGATATCTTCATACTTAAAAATCTAAAAAGCGATCAAATGAAAACTTGCACCATTTACCTACTGAATTGGAGAGTAATATGTATTAGATCTGTGTCTTTCAATCTGTCCATAAGATATCTCCAAGAGTACTTGATATCAATAAAACATTGTGTAATGGGATAAGGAAGAGTTGGTTAAATTTAGGGGCAAATCCAGGTATTTTCTTTCCATTCAACCCCTATACATCTTTTATATCTCAAAAAGTTCACAATAAATTTCAATGACATTTTGTGAATGGATGGGAAATAGAAGTGATTAAATTTTAGAGTGGATCAATACAGTTTACTTCCCCTACATAATAGCGTTGGCAGAGGTATGTGCCCTTTTAGTATAATATATTTGATTCAATATTACCCAACTCATTGCATTAGTAATGTAGGACCCCCTATTCTTTTAGTCAAGAATTAAATATGAAACTACTTCTAGCTAGATAATGAAAACATCACTTCCGACGACAACCCCTATAAAACCCCAGGACACACAGAGTTCAATGCTCAATGGCACCAGCATCTCTAGCTGGTCATGCCTCTGGCCCCAGCTTGCTGCCTTTCTCTCTCTTTCCATCTCCCTAAGATTGTTATCATTTTGCTGACCCACTGGCCAATCCAATCTTAACAATTCTTCCTCCGTGACCTATCTCGGTACTAACTTTGCTCAGTTCACTTCACCGATATCAAGCCACGCACATACACACAACTACCCAGCTACACCACTGTGTCTTCACCACATGCTCTATACGCATATCACCCCTCACTCTTATGAACGAAATGGCAAGGCTTTTTTATTACCTAATAGTCACGATAATCTTTCCTAAACATCCTTACTTCGGGAAACACGCATGGATAAAACTCCATGTTTTGTCTTCCACGGTCTGTTCGTCAAGAGTCTATCAGCATCAGAAAATAGTCTCCAAGTTAACTCACTTACTTGGCTGTAGGGCTCACACACTGAAACCGGATTCTACGCATTATCTTGGAGCGATCCAACTATACGGAATCCAAGCAGTTCAGACAAACTCCAGTTTGACACCAACGCCAGTACTATCAAGACTTGAAAGCTCACACCTTTGGCCATCTCTTCTCTTCTCTTCTCCTGATATCACTTCTAACGAGGTTATCTTTACATGTACCTCAACTTCATTCTTGTAATAAACGTATGTCTCTAGTCTGGCCATAATACTTGTATATTATCATTTCATCCTTGCTTTAATGCGTGTCCAACTTCATACTTGGCACGCATTCCATTCTCTTCGTACAGCATCCTTTCTTTCAACATCTAAAAACAGGGTCAGCGCGCTACACAGTCAAACCACGAGGAGCAAATCCCTCGTCTCATCTCTCAATATCAACATGCTCTCCATTTCATCCAACTAAAGAAGACTTCCTATAGTAATATCAAGAAGCTAACAGAAAATCACCTTATATACCAGTGTACAAGTCAACTTTTCAAGCATAAAGAATTTTCCGTAACAGATCATAATGGCATGTTCTGTAGACCTTAACTTGACACTTTGCTGGATAGAAGGCTGTCTTATGTTCGAGAGTCGACTGTTCTGGTGAATATTGAACTCAACTTGAATTAAATCTTAGTTTGGGGGTTATACGCAGGCATGTATGGTAGATTGACATTTTAAAATAAATATCATGCGTGATATTTCAACTAAAAGACTTCAAATTTTAGAAAAACATTTTTCATTTTCAGGGTAGCAAGTAAATTGATATGCAGCATCAACAAATAGTAACATCACTTTGATATTTATATCTTCTTATACAACAAGTGTTATTCCTTTATCACACTTTGATGGGTGGGGCATACTATCCACACAGGGAAACACAGCATGCCAAGACGCCTGCTATATGGAGAGTTGGCATGTGGTAAGAGACAGAAGTCGACCAAGAGAACACTGCAAAGACCCCCATCAAAACAAACTTCCAATGGTGTGAGATCAAACCAAAGTAACTGGGGGAATATGCCAGAAATCCCTCACAATGGAAAGTTCAAATGTCAGTAAATTTTGAGGAAGCCCAGCATCAAGAAACTCATCACTACAATAGAACAACGCCACAGAGCAACACGGGAAGTGATCCCAACAGATTTCCAGTGCCCACACAGCTCCACACTGGGCCTCGAAATTTGGGTTGCAGAGCGATCTGACAGTTCGTAGATGAATATAATAAAAATATTCTTTGGATCCTTAAGACAAACATGTTACACTTCAGACAAATAAGGCTTGATTGATATTTGTTTTCGTTTGATAAACTTGACTTCAATTTTTACCTCACAAAGACAAATATTTTTATTTATACGCAAGATAGTACTCGACACATGAAAGTACTCACTTTCTTTAATATCTCAGAATTTGAAAAAAAAAATTGTTTATAACTTTTATTTCGGTTTAATATTGGGCCCAAGAGCATAATATTAGCAGAATATCATCCCAGAGACAGGTTATTCAACTAATATATTATGAGGTTTTTTTTCCTTATCTGGATTTTTAAAATATGGTTACATAACAAGTACCTTGTTTTTCACTAATACCAGGGGAAATGGGCTGCTGACAAGAAACATGACTACAGTCTGCAGCCTATATGACTTATAGATAATAACTACATAACCAATATTGAGAAGAGAGAGAGGAAGAGAGAGAGTCATATAATCATTTTGACTAGAAATTCATCCTCTTCCTACTTCTCAAACTGTTCTCTTCAACAGGATACGTCTGTCCTGAACTGTCCTCATTAGCCATCAGCTAACAGCACCAAAAAATTGGATATTAAGGAAGTTTTCTAAGAAAGTTAATCAGAAGTTAGGAAATTCAGCAATTTTCTTTGCAATCATGATTATAGGAAAGTTCGATTTTTTTTTTTTTTACTTCTCAAATAGAAGAAAAAAAAGTTGTGTAAGTACTAGAAATTCAAAAAGAATTCTATTAAACTCGCTTGGAACAACACCATAATTTTTTCTTCTCCAAAAACAGATCTGATGAATATAAGCAAAAGCAGTCTTAAAATAAGCATCAAAGATATTTTCATTTAATCATTTTCATAAATTGTCCACTTAATTTTAATGGCTGTTCTGTGATAATTATATCTGTATTTGCTGTCTACTCTGTAGGTGCTGAAAAATGTGGAGTTTATTTATCTGGAAAATTATGTATATACGGTATACAGGATACGGTTTTTAAGAATCCATAAAAAGGTGGGTACTGCTTGGGAGGCAATGAGCCTAATCTGCACCCTCCCTGCCAACCAAAAAAATGGTAAAAATTATTTCAGTTAATACATCATTTTGATTGGTGAAATGATTCACCACCTTATATATATATATATATATATATATATATATATATATATATATGTTGCTTTTCATCTCAAATTAAACAGCAGTTGTAAAGTTACCTTGATGAAAATGTTGCCAGTATGGTTTGAACCATTAATTCACGATTTTTTTTTACTGACTAACCAGATCTGGTCAGTCACTCAATAGAAACCTTCACATGACTAAAATCTTTTGGCAGTGTGCCATGTTGGGCGAGATCAATTGAAAAATCGGAAAAAGGGATGATAAATCAGCGAGTTATTTCTCACATTTTGTTGATCAGTGATCATTAAAAAGTCTGAATTTTCAAAAAAACAAGTGTGAATGCTGCCAGACACAGACTAATGGATCAATTTTGCACAAATTTACATCACAAATTGAACTACCTGAAGGGGGGGGGGCGGCGAGAGTATTATAAAATTTCAAGTTCCTCTTGTGAACAGTTTGGGCCAGACAAAGTCCGAACACACAGATATATGGATACTTACTAATGTCAGAAAACATGAATAACTTGGAGTTATCAACAGCATTTCAACCACTCTATTGCAAGCAAGACAATGAAATTAAAAATATATAAATAGGAATAACTTGATACAAGACATGTCTACTTATATAATAATCAGCACGTTCATTTTTGTTCCTATCTATAATAATGGACTATTCCACTTGAAACTAACAATTTGACAGATAAAAATCTTCAACAACGGACTCCCCAACCCTGCTGAGAATTTTTTTTTTTCAAGTAAATTAAAAAAATAGAATAAATAATTTTAGGAAAGTAAAGAAATGAAAATTTGAAAAAAAAAAAAAAATTGAAATTCAGAATTATTTGTGCATTTTTTCACAGGGATTAACTAAATAAATGAATAGGGATAAGTTAACATAAGACATGGAAGATGTGGAAATTAAATCTGAAAAGAAATTGTTGCTGTACTGCAGAAATTACGTAAAAAGCTGACATTTGAAGATAGTATGAAAACTGGACACTCCAAAATAATGAAAGCAAACATTACTGACAAGTGAATAGAGAAAAATGTGAAAAGCCAGACAATGGAGATGAAGCACCACAAAACCAAGAATATAGAAGAGAACATAACAGAAAAGAAAAGAGGTTGTCAAATTGATAAATGAATTGCACGAACTAGAAAAAAAAAAAAAAGGCTGGAAGACAAGGACCCCAGAATGGGTGATGGCTGGAAGAGAAAAAAAAAACAAAAAATAAAGTTCTCATACCAAAGCTTGAAGAGGAAAATGAAAAAAAAATGAAAAAAAAAATTTTTTTAAATGAAAAAAGTAATTACAGGCATATAATATGCCTGCCTTTGATGTGAAAGATTCAATCTGGGCAAATGTTCAGGAATATCAATTTCTCCCATAGCCAACAGACAATTAGTAGGAGGGCTATCAAATCTGAAATCCAAGAATGTACTAGATAATTCTAATATGTTCAATCTAATTCAACAGTGAGATTAATAAACTATCCTCCAATGGTGAGACCACATCCTTCAACTACTAATTTTACAGTGTATAAAAGATATGTTTAAAAATTGCAGAGCATATGGTTAAATTCATAACCAATGCAATTAAGAACTGGAAAATAGAGCCAACTGCAGAAAGAGAATCTTTAGCTGAAGTTAAAAGGTACTTTTTAAAAAGATAGCCATGACACTGCTTAACTTCATCTTGCAGAATGTAAAAAAGCATAAAAGTTTAGTGATTCATCAAAAAGAACAAACTATTTGACAGTGATCTTTTGCAAAAAAATAAAACTAGAGACAGTGATCCAAATAGTCTTCTGCAAACCATTAGAAATATCTACTAGAAAAATGTTATTTAGTCAATCATAAAAAAATCTCAATCTAAAATTCAAAGAGAACATTGTTGAATATGAATTTGTGTTCATTGAGAGATCTTTACATTTATAGTAAACAGCATAAACAACCGAAGTTCAGATAATTGTTATAAAAGACACCACTGCAGTTTTAAGTTTAATATTTTCATTAATCAACACTTTTGGGGACTAGTATCATCATTTTTTTGTTGTTCTTAGAATAAAATTCTGGCCAACTAATAAGTTCTTCAGCCTCCTGCAGATGTACTTCTCAACAGATATCATAGGTAGTAAAATTTGTCCAACTGCTTATATTGGTAGATTTGAAACTTCAAAAACTCAAAGACCACTTCTGAAGAGAAAATCTTCTGGCATATCCCTATTTTCAGCATTTAATTTCCAGAATAATTAATGAGCTACAATAAAAAGCCTTTTTCTAACTTTAAAAATCATTATCTTAAATGAATGATTTTCAAAATGTAAAACATTGCTTTTTATAGTTGTTAATCAATTACATTTATTCAAATTCCGATATATGGTAGAGATCCGTGTGCAATAATCCTGTTTTCTTATAGCTGTGCAATGGATGATGTTTCTCAGTCACAAGATTTGTAATTTCACGTTCAGAGGGGAGAAACACTGTCACAGATGCCGAGCATTATTTAATGAATCTCCAGTGGTCAGTCAATATCAAAACCACTGGCTTATACCATAAACAACCAGTTATTACTATTAAAGTCATTGTTGATAGAAGCAGTAGCAATAATTTGTCACTTTTTCCAACATATTGGTTATAGTTTGTGTTTTTTTTTAAAACAAAAAACAGGAGTCAAAATGGTCAGCTTATTTTGCAATATCCTACTGCACTTGTCAAAAAAGTGAGGAATTTACAATCAATTTTTTTTTCCAATGAAGAGCCAACAATAGCATTGCTACCAAGGAGAAGCCTAAGGCCCAGCCGAGAACGGAATACCAACAATTGGGTCCGGTGTGACTCATGCTCACCCATCCCTACCTGGCTACTTGACAGGGGGGGGTTACAGAGACAAGAATATGAATAGATTTCATACCAAGAATTCCAACTGCATTGTGAGATTTCCTTCAGTTTGAAGAGAGTCTAAATGCCATAAATATTCAGTAAACCTTGCAGGCATTATGCCAGCCACAGATTCCAAACACACAGAAAGTGGAAATGAGTTTTTTTTAAAATTTTAACTCCTAAAATCTATATTTTTTTAAAGTATGCCTCTATAAAATAAGTCAGAATTTAGACATGATTCATGTGAACACAATTAAGTGTCTTAATGTATATTTATATACAGTGAGTGCAAATAAGTATTTCAAAAACTTCATTTTAACATCCCTACACAGTATCAAAATGAACAAAACTTGAATCAAAGAATTCAGTGTTTTTTCTACATGACTCTTTAACGTTCAATGCTGCTTCAATAATTTTTTTTGATTTTTTGTATTTTTTTTCAACATAATTCTGTCAATTCCCCAACTGTCGGAAGATGTTGAAATGATCCTGTTAGAAATGTATTGGATACTTCTTGCACTCAATCTAAACACACCTTTGCTGTTTATAAAGAAAAAAAAAAACCTAAGTGAAGTTTTCAAAAACATTGGTCTCCACTTGTACTGTATTAGCTGTGAACATTTTCTGTTAACAATTGACTAACTTTCCACTTGAAGCACTTACGGCATCTTCTACCAACAAAGGCCTACATAAACATGACCTAATTTTAACAGACGAAGAATATGAGATAGGAAGCACTAACACTCACTATTGAAATACTGAGATCATTTCCACTGCGACTTCCGATGGCTCTCTCCACTGGACTCCTTAACTCCTTCCTCTGTCTCTTCTGGAAGTTATTTTGATTTCTGCCCAATAACCATCAGACAAAATCTGATTCTCACAAAATTTATTCAGGTGGTTTTTAAAAGGTGTTTGTCTCAACTGTAACGGCATGCTCCAGCAAAGAATTCCACAGGTTTGCTGACGGCACTGAAAAGGCATTGACTTATTGCAGTCCATGCAAGTACAGAAAAAAAATTATATAATAGGTGTCCTGATACACGAGTGGTCTGTCAATGATACTATCATAAACATCGATCACGTCATTTCTGATACAATGATAGGCTACAAGCTTTGAAAATTTCTGGGTATGTTAAATTCTTCATATTTGATAGTTGTGTAGTGCCCACCTTTTCAAGCAGAAGAAAATTATGCATATACCGAGTTATCTGCCCTTGGTAGGGGTCTACTTGCTATCCACTACATCTCCGTAGAAATGGTAAATTCCTTGTCATTTCCTGTTCGACATCACACAGAACTACCAATAAGGTAACTAATCATATTTACAGTCAGTCTCTCTCTCGTTAGGATAGTTTATGTAGTTATTATACACACTAACTTTTTACACATACATCATCACATAAAAAGTAAGACATTCATCTTTCACCTCAAAGAACACATCCTATCTAAGTTAAGCACTCACCGTAGTTAGGTCGGACTTCTAAAGATAACTTTATAGTGGCTACAACTTAGATGACCAAACTGACGGACGTTCTCTAGACTATTTCGCATTTACTTAGCAACATCCCATTCCCTTCATTCTTCCTATCTCTCCATCCTTATCCCAGTAGATCCCTCCAACATATCCATGTTGGCAGAAACTCCAGTCCTTTATTTTAATTCACTCCTGAATTAATCACAGTTAACTTATTCGTTTGTTCTTATTTCCGCGTTTGTTCACAATCAAACTGTGTACTAACCTCATTTTTGTGCTTAAGCAGTGAACACGCTACTTACCAGGATTTATCTTCTTAGATCAATACTGGTAATTTATTATTTTGGGGGCTAATCTAATTATCACCACCTAAAGTTGCTTAGTACTCCGACTTGGAACAGACTTCAGTTGATCTACATTGTCAATGAATATGATCCCTAAAGATCAAAAATTGCTTTTTATTGTAGTTCATCAAACTAAAACTAAAAACTGAAAATAAATTGAATGTGTGTAGTCAAGGTGCATTAACTACTGACTTGAAATAATGCTGAAGGAAAGAAAAAAAGTTCTGTCCTCAGAGCAATCGAAAATACCTTTCTTCAAGAGGGTCTTATAAGAATTAAATATTGATTAAAAAAAAAACAAAGAAAAAAAATTTTCCACCAATATCACCTCACAGAAAAATGAGATTATTTGCTAACTTTAATGATGAAGTGGTTGTATTGATTTTGCGAGTTTAAAATAGTTTTAAATTTATTGCAAAGAAGAGAATATTTTATTTCTTTGCTGACAAAATTCTGTTGTGAGAGGAGGGTGGGGACAAGATAGACCTAAGGGTGACTGAGTGGTCATACATGGTGAGTGCCCAACACTATTTTAAAAGTTGATATTTCCTTTCTGAACAAAATGCATTACGATTCATTGAGTGTTCAATCTTCAAAATAAAAACTGAGCATTTCAACCCTAAAAATAATAGATGTATCAATTTTTTTCTCCCCTAAATTGTGTGTTTGGCATTTATGTGCAGCCAATCAATTATCTTGGAGTCTATCTTGTCTTTGCCTTCCTCTTACAAAAAGAATCTTGTTAGAAAAGGAATGAAATATTCTCTCCTCTAACAAATTGTTCATGAGATTATTTGTAAGTTTTACAGATATTAACACAGAAGACATTTCTTTACCCAAGAATTATTCTGGAAAATCTTGGAAATTTGAAGTTTCTTCATTAATTGTACAAACCAGTTTCAGACTTATCTTTATTCCTTAATTATAAAAAAAAGTTATTCAGTTTTATTCCTAAGACACAAGGAGTTTTCACAGGTTCTGCTAATTTGATTATCCCCAAATATCAATACCAGAGTGACTAAAAATTTCTGATGTATATTTTCTTTTTCATTTCTCTTCTCAGGTTCCAGTCCCATCTCAGTGAAATTGATATCAATTGATAGCTGAATGTGTGAGAATACATTTTTTTTTCTTGTACTCGAACTCTACATCAATCCCTATTATCATTGAGATGACACTAACATTAGGAATGAGTTGCAAAAATCACGGCCTGAAAAGGGTTAGCGATGAGGGGGTACTACTATACATTTTCTTTATCACTTTTTTCAGATTTCTGTCCAATCTCAGTGAGATTGATCTATCGATTGGTCTCAATGTCAGAAATTTTCTGACACTCAAGCTGTACATCTATCACTATTATTCTGGTGATGACACAAATATTAGAACCGAGAAGCAAAATTACAGCCTGATTAGGGCTAGCAATTTCTCTTCCAGCATCAAGAGCAAAGTTCATGCAACAAGATCACATTTAGGCAAGAATTAGAGATATTCATGCAAATATGCTTTTCGAAATGGTTGGTATTGGAAATGTGTTAATCTCTGGCTTAATCGAATAGCTATGAAGAAGTTGGCTTACATGAATATATCTACAAGTGATTCTTATTTGAACTTGACAAAAATTTGAATAAAAATCTTGGAACGTTGTAGTGTATGAATGGTGATTTTCCAAATCTTTCATCAGTTTGGTTTGACAGAAAATTTTTAAATTGTATAATGACTTTTGAAACATCCTGCATACATTACACACAACCATTCACACACTTGCGTGTGTGTGCATTTAATAGCTTTTCCACATTACATGGTGTTCATTCTCCGATTCAGCAAAAATTGATATCCCCCAAACATACACCAGTGGGTGAGACAGAAAAGCAAAGAGGATCAGTTTTCTCCCCAAAAGGCAAGAAACTAGATTAAAGAATCCCAGACAAAGAATTCAAAAAATGAGACCTGTGACCCCAATTCTTTTTTTTTTTTTTTACATCTAAGCGATGTCCTTATTTCGCGAGATTTGAAAAAACGGTCAGATTTCAGCTGGAAACCACAACAGGCAGAAATATTATCCAAAGACATTTGTGAAGTAAGAAGGACGAAAAGATCCAAATTTCTACCGAGAGGCATCACTGGGAGAGGAGGGGATTATTTGAAAATGCCCCTTGCCCACAAAAGTTTTATAAATTATAGTTCACCAACTACATTTCTGACATTATACAATAACAAGGATGTATTAGTACACACATGAGTTGGATAAATAATAATTCTACATTTATGGTTTTTCTCCAATTAAGTAATAGGAGATGTCTATTCACTCCCAAGCCCACTGGGCTGTCAAATCTCCAGCCACACCATTGAAGATGCCTGAATATCTGCGTTTCTTTGTCAATGGGCAGATTAAAATATAACATTTTGTTGGGAGATATGCGAGAGTAAAGTTTTTAAAAAGAAATCCTATTTGATTTGAAGGAATCTAAAGACAGAATTTTTTTTTTTAAGTCTATTTTACCACTTTAATATTCGATTACTATCAAAATATACATATTACAGAATTTTTTTTTTTCTTTTACTCAACAACAAAATGTAAACGCATATAAACATGCAGATACACACACAAATTAACTGGACACCTGCTTTCACTTGGGTAAGAATTACAATATTCAAAAACACGATTTATTAAGAAATTTACTAAGAAATAAAAGGACTTTAATTATTGAAGTCATTCTGTCTCTTTATATTTTATCTCCAACAAAGTTGGAAGAGGTAAAAGTTATTCACTAGAGTCTGTCCAGAAAATATCTCCAAATGTTCTCTCAAAATTTCAATCAAACTTTTGAAAGGATTGACCATGGGCTGCAAAAGAATTGATCAAATGTATTTTTCCACACTGGTTATGAAAAGAAATGTAGCAAAGAATTTGGGAAGTTGGCCTTTGCCGACAAGATATTTTTTTAAATAGCCAGATTGGAATTATGATGTTTAAAATTGTTTCCATTATCATAGCAGCCCAATTTCATTGAAGTTTAAAATTCATGTACAATTGAATAATAGAAACAAATTTTTTTTGTGCTATCATTTCACAGCTCTGACAGCCCATCTTTCTGTTTACAAAAAAAAAAAAAAAACTTTTTGTGAATTATTACGAACACTTGCAAAGTTATCAATAGAAACAAAATCAATAGGAAAAATGAAGAAAGAAAAAAAGGGATAATTCAGTTGAAAAATCTTCAAACACCTGTGTCTACATTTGTCAAGGTAGATAACAATTGAATGCTAATCATGGTGTCGTACCTTATTTTTTCCAAATGTATAAAAAAAAATGCAGGTTGATATTGTTTGAAAATAGATAAGAAATTACAGAGCTACATAACGTTTTTAATATTTCCCAAGTACAGTGCAATGGCAAAATTATTTGCACACTGAAGTCATTTTTTGAGGGCACAGATAAAATAGAATTTTAAAAGAAGAGGAAGGTTTTCATTTGAACAAGATTTTTCAGAGTAGAGATTTTACTAGAATTATAAAATTTGAATGCCAACCAAGTAAAACTTGAGGCACATAAGAGAAAAGCAGACAAGATTTTTTTTTTCATCTTTATTTTGGAAACATTTTCATTGATGTGCACTTCTATCTTCAAGGACTAAAAAGTTTATTTTTTTCTTCTCTATACATCAAATAGATGAATAATCTGAATCTATCGTCAAATTATGAATGGCTTCATTGAGTTGACAATGAATCCTATCTCAGGATGTAATGTCCAAGGGAGGTATTGGTATGTTCTGTTTTATCCTTTATACTATGTCTCCTAACAGTTATATTGGCATATATAGATGTAACAATTATTATGGGACAGAGGCAGTGCTTCCATACATAAATATTTAGCAAGCTTAAGTTAATTTGGCAGATGACAACTATTGGAGGCCCCCAGTAGTTCATACTTGCTAGCCATTTAGTTTGCTAAACAGTAACTGCAAGTGTACTTTTATTCTTGAGTATGTCATTAAAATATGGATATATGATCTGACAGAATGATAATAAATTGCATTACATCATATAAAAACTATTTAAAATGATCTCATTATTACACATTCAATGAATCATTTGGCCAAGACAACAAAAAAAATTTCATATAATAACGCAATTTATAATCATCCTGTTGCATCATATCCATTTGATAAAATTGTCCATGTTGAAAGAAACAAAATCATCTATAGACTGAATAAACAAGATGAGAATTTGGAGTAAACAAGTTATTTGGGCCTTTGCATTACGGGTGGCTGATAAGTTCAATGGTAGGAGCAACAGTGCATTGGAGCGGCTACCCTATCTATAACTGGTTCAATTCCTGCTACAGTTCCATTTTCTTTGTTTATTCTATTTACATTGGCTAGGCCAAACGATACATTCATGTGATAACAAAAGATCATTTTAAGGAAGAGTTTCTATACGATATAATGCAATTCATAATCATACCAATGTATTTTAGGAACAGTTTGCATGTCTGCGTTCATATGCACCAAATAGAAATTCATATTTGCTCAAACTTGTGTTCTGCAAAATTTGCTTTTCTCTTTTGAATCAGATGAATTATTGTATTATCTTCCTAGAGTTACTGGTGCATGAAACGAGAAAATGCCACTCATAGAATCATATATACCACTGCTTCATAAACAATGATTTAGGCCATGAAAAAGTTCCCGTTTACAATTCCAAATAGAAAATAACTTTACTTCGAGTCTTCCACATTAGATATCGCCATTATCACAAAGTATCCCATCTTTCATTTGTATAAACTTCAAGATGGGTGAACCCTTTATTAGACATACAGATTATGTAATTTAATCTTCATGAATAAACTGACTGAACCCAGAATATCTTCATTTTATAATCAACAAATGAGATTCAAATTAATTGAAATAAATATAATATTGGAATTTAACCTTTAAGAAAATCTTCGACATTCACATTGAAACAAATTGATGCCTTATCAAAAGTAGGTGGCAAGAACAGAAATATGTATTTGCTATTGCAAAGGTTCCGAAACTTTATAAACTCAAGGATCCCTTCTATAAAGAGGAAATATTCTGGCAGACCCCTATTTTCAAGCATTTAGTTTTTAAACAAATTGATTAACAATAAAGGCAATAAAAATCATTTATTCAGATTACATTTATTTGAATTCTAATTTATGATAAAAGACGGCAATAATTATGTATTTTGCTTGCTGTGCAAGGGATGTTATTTCTCTTGCCACAAGGTCCATAATGTCAGGTTCAGAAGGAACACTTCTGTGGAACCCTGACAGTCAGTGAACCCCTGTTCCAAAACCATTGCTGACACAGGATGCAAGAAAGGGTCAGAATATGAAAAAAATTGTCAAGGTGTATTTTGAAAGAACATTTAACTTGAATGGATACTTTTGTATAATTAGGAATTGACAGTCTTTTATAATCAAGAATTGATCAGTTTAGAGCTATGCAAAGCTTCTTCCTCTTCACTCAAATTCCAAATTGTTCCCCACCTCAATATATGTAAATTGACCCCCCTGAAATATTATATTCTACCCTTGTGGAATATGCATACTGCATGATCGAGATTACTCCTCTAGTAATTTCTTCCTTTTCGAAAAAGTGTTCAAAATAAGATTTTTAAAAGATCAAACAGTCATGAACATACACGATACCTGACTTAACTAATTTGTGCTTTACTAAGGAATGTACTGAATCAGGACAAAAAAGGTGAGGCTCTAAAAAATGTGTGTGTTTTGTAGTCAATGTTACATACCAATCATTCTTATATCTAGTTCATTTGTGAGTAAAGAAATCAAGGAAGTGTTTATGGTCAGACGCACAGGAAAGTAGGACAAAGTGACCCTCCTTTTGTCTGGTTTACTGAACAAGCTATCGCACATGATGAAGCAAATTATCTCTACAATGCATCAGAAACATAGCTGAGGAGGGCAGGTTATTTGAACCCCCCGCCGCGGGCCCTAAATGAAGAGGGGCTCCTTCAACCTACCCAGATTTACAAATGGTAGTTTACCAACTGCATTTCTACAAACAAACAGGACTAAATATGGAGGGGGTGGGTCAAGAACCCCCCCCCCAAAGCATGTGCAATTCATTATAATTAGAGTTCCAATTACCAGATTTAAAACTGAAAAAGTAGGACAATTTATACGGAATTCAATTGAAATTCAATATAAACTTATATCCTGGAAGTAAAACCTCAGAATAATCTAACAGCATTGTTCTGATACTACTGATTTGGCCATAATTTACCAGAAGTTTTTTTTAAGAACTAAAAATTCATGCAGTGTTGCCGAATCAAAAAATCATTTGCACTAAATCAACCATGAAAAGGTATCAAATAAATAAAGTGAAATGAATAAATTAAATGAAATAAAGTCATTTCATGGCAATTAGTCATGGCTAAAAATTGCTGTATTCATCTGAAATGGCCAGGAAATAGCTACAAAATGACACCTAATGGTGGATTTTCATGCTAACAAAAAAAAAAAAAAAAGAGCTAAGTTGGCAACACTGTTTATGCAGGTTATCTCAGAATTGTATTGTGTGAGTTTTAGGGTCTTCACTGGCACCACATGGAGTCAATTCCACTTCTTGGTCCACTGAGTATTTATAAGAAAGAAAAAAAAACTCAACATCTGATTGATAACAAATACAAAAATAAAACCTTCATATTTCAAGTTGTTCTGAAAAGCAATCAATATTGGGTTGAGTAATCTAAACCGGGAGAAAAAAAGGAGGATATTTTGGAGGTGAAAGGAGGACATGTCCCATTTGGATACCATACAGTGACCCTAATTATAATGTACCTACTCCAGTACAACCTTAGAAGATCACTGAATCCATAGGAGTTTATAAAAAGGATAGAAAGTGAAAGAATTGCTATGTCTTAGTGTTTTAACATTAAAAGTTGGCCCAAAATCTATTATCATAAAGGATGCAATAGAAGGCAAGATCAATTTTTTTTTAAACCTTTGATTTTAATACCTATTTTTGAAAACTGACAAATAGAAAAAGCGTATATAGAAGAGAACTATTTCGCATTTTTTAGAATTCAACATTCATAAGAATTATAAATTACTAAAGCTCCAATAATACATTTTATAACTAAACGAAATTTTGTAATTTTGACTTATCGGCAGATTTCCAGCATGTTCATGCGGAAGTCCTTATCTTAGTATCAAGTATCAAGTTTCTAGCTTTATTTACGATTGCACTGTTCAATTGTTGCTGTAGAATTAGTCTGATTCAAAACAACTGCAAGTTAGGATGCAGGAAGAGAGCTAGTCAAAATTAAACATCTGAATGTATTTATTGCAAAAAAAATATTTTTCTTGAAAATAAGATAAAATGAAATGAAATAAGAAAATAAACACAACCTCCACACATACACACAAATTAAGTTTCTAGATGAAAAAGAAAAAAAATTGCAATTTACTTTTTTTTGGCATTGCTCAAAATTATGTAAGCCAGTTTTGGGCCAGGCCAAAAAATGTTTCTGATTGATTCCAAATTCATGGAACATTTTTCAAAATATAGTTTAAAATTTGCCCCAATGATATATCTTTTGCATAGAATTTTTTTGCTGGGGGAGGGGTAAATACAATTTACTAGGAGAAAAATTGTTCTAAAATATGAGGCATTTTTTCCTTACTATAAATCAGTCTATAATGTATGGTCCCAAACAGTTTACTCATTAAAATATTTTGACCTATGCAAAACCCAGACCATTTTGAATTTCAAAATTGCCACCCTTAACAAGCTGAGAAAAACTGGCAACATTCTTTTTTCAATCTTGATGGCTTACAGATAAGATTTAACTTTACAGCCAGAATTATACCCAGAAAATACAATAATTAAGATGTTCTCGAAACCAATATACTATAGACATCAGACAACAATAATTCAGTCCAAATATAGACAATTTAGCAGCAGGCAAACCTAACTAAAAATAATTAAAATGTCATAGATTTCATTAGGATTGTGAGGAGGGGACTTTGGTTTTGAAAAATAACCAGGGGGGGGGTAGAGAAAAAAATGGGGGCTCTAAAGAATCACTGAAGAGCTGGAAAAAACTAAAGTTTGAAAGCCACCCAAAGTTTCCACAGAATATCACCAAATAAGCAAGAATATGTCTCCATAAATATTTCAAATTAGTTTCCATTTGTGCATTCCTAAGTCACTTGAAGAAACTTGTAAAATCTAAGAAAAAAAAAAATGAATAAATAAAAAGTTAAAAAAATAATGATAATTTTGAGATGATTCACAGTTGACATTGCTTTACAAAAGGTTGCAGATTTATTCAAAATATCTTTATATTGTAGGTTATAAAAATTTCGACTTTATCAAGTTAGCAAGGCCTATTACAGCAGATTACCAGGGCCGGCCAAAGGCACTTGCAACATGAAAAGTTGTCCAAGATGCCAAACTCTAAAGGACACCTGTCATGTGTCTGAAAGAGGACTTTTGAAGAAATAAATGGAAGAAGAACATAGTTAACCAAATAAAACTGATCAAAATAAGAAAATTCCTCGACATGAAGTCAGATTGTTTAGGAATATCTGATATTCAAATACTTTCTGTTGCGATGAAACTAAGAATCAATCAGCAAGAATTCTCACAATTGACAACAAGCTTATTCAGACTTGGTTGGTTTGATGGAAGAGTGCTAACAAGGGTACTGAAGTTTAGCTTGCCCAGTGCACCAAGAACCCTACGGCCAGTTGTGCACATTACTCGAAAACTCCCATTTTATCTCCACAAAGAGCTGTTAGAAGATCATCAAATTCAGCACCAAACTGCCTCAAGAGGGTTCTTCTCTGTGGTTTCGAATCAGAGTTGACCTTTTCCTAGACTGGTTGCCTTCCCAAGATTAGATAGCCCAATCTGCCCTGCTATTTTACCCATAGCTGGGGGGGGGGATGTGGTGGATTCATTCATGCATTAGTGGGAAGGGAACAGCTTTGTCCAATGTTGGAACACTGGTCACCAATCTCATTGTCCGCTACACCAATGCCATCTTCTGCTTGAAAACTGATTTCCAAATAAGACAAACTCTTCTTTGCAATCAGTCTGCAACTAATTATGGTATATTCGTTTCCATTACCAACTGAACTCTTCATGATGCTTAAACCTAGAAATCTTCAAACTACAATTGTTCCATCAACCATCTGTAAATATATTGCACCATAATGCAATGCAATTTGATTCTGAAACTACACAAGAACCAAAAACTGGACCCGTGTTTCCAACTGGGATTCCACAAGATACAGTGTCTTTCAATAAGATATAAAAATTTTATAAAAAAAAATTTTCGAAAGTTATTTATCATTTCAATAAGTTAGTTGACATGAAAATAGTTTGTTTTCATTTTAGTGTTTCATTTATTATGTCTTTTTAATATGAATGAAGTCTCTTAAACGATTGCTTCAACCAAACATTTCATTTATTACCTCAAAAAGAAACTCTCGAAAACAATTTGTTTCTTTGAAACGTTTCGTTCATTACATCTTTTTTGAATGAATGAATTCTCTGACACAATTCCTTTCATTTAAAGTTCTATTAAAATTAAGTTGATGGGGTTTGTCAGTAAAATATAGGAATTGGTTCCACGATTTCTGTAAAATTGTATAAGGATTCTGTGACAAATTAAGTGACCCCTCTAGGGTAGAGTCTATAGAGATCCTGTCAACAGAATCCCCCACTTAGGACTTGCCAAGGTAGTCCAAAGGAGAGAGGAGTGCTACTTGTTTGATATCCCTCTAGCAGCTGCTGATGCCAAACTTGGAATCCTACGGCTTCGAGTGGTTTTCACACCCTGATGAGGAATCAGAGTTGTCCTTTCCCTAGACTAGTTGCTTTTCCAAGGTTAAAGAATTGTCCAGCTTTTTTTTTTTTTCTATAACTGGAGGGAGAAGAAATGGATTCATGCCTTTCCCAAAGGCATTAGTGCAAATTGAACAAACAGGCCCGACTGCAGATTGAATTTGGCTCATCAATTTTACTCGGTCATTTGTACCTTCTTAGACTTGACAGGTACATTTACACTTGAATAAGTTGATAGACCAGAATATTGATTAAGCAAGCTTACATTTCTCGCAGTCAACAGCAAACATCCACATTTTGTCTAGCAATATACGCAAAACATAAGTAAATTCTTTTATTGCACAAATGCTCAATAAGAGAAAACTTTAAAGAGAAAATTTTTAAAAAAAAGAAGATATATGAGAGAGAGAGAGAGATATCAGCTAAGTTAGATGGTTACTATATGCCGAGAGAGATAATCAAGATAAAGACTATATATATATTTTTTTTTTTTACATTACTGAAATAGGATTCATTCACACAATATTCCCTCCAATTCGTAGTAATCAACGGGCAAGAATGAAGTTCACAATGTTCCAAGAACAATACTCGCCAAAATTAGGGATGTCAACAGGCATGTTAAATCCATATCCCAACAGTTATTTGAAATCTTTGATATTTATGAAAATCTATCAGAGATATACAGGGCTTATTTCATTCTAATAAATAAATACTTTTTTACAAATATATATATGTATATATGAGAGAGAGAAAGAGGAAGAGGAAGAAGTTGTATTAATCATCTTCAGTCAGAATGGAAGTAGAAACAGAGTTTGATACAGCAGCAGCCAGGCTGCTTCACTCTTAATTTTATAAACCTCTTGATACTGATCCGATATTGATAGAATTCTTGTGGATAAAATGAAAAAAATAATGGAACTCTTATGAATAGAAGAAAAATGAATAAAAATTTGCCTTAAGTTATAAGGAAGATAAGTAGTTAGTCTCCTTCATAACATCCAAACTTTCCTATACAAATTTTAGAGTTAAATGGTTAAATCATAATTCTTTCATCACTATATCATTTCAA
This sequence comes from Thysanoteuthis rhombus, assembly GCA_963457665.1. Classification (NCBI taxonomy): domain Eukaryota; kingdom Metazoa; phylum Mollusca; class Cephalopoda; order Oegopsida; family Thysanoteuthidae; genus Thysanoteuthis; species Thysanoteuthis major. The sequence continues at coordinate 2,930,640 of OY735227.1, read as the reverse complement.
GTAACTAACCTTTAGTGCACATATTGATTTTCTTTGTGCGCTGTTTGCAAAACGTGTGCACAGAAGTCATTTTAACCTTGATGACACTGATTACATTATTCTAATGGAACAAGACAAACATTCTTGCCAATATTCCCAAGAGGCATTTCTGTATGTAAGTAACAAACTTGTACATGAACTGGTTGTTAACAAGACATTTTCTATCTTAGAGTTTGGTATAGCTTTCTTGTATACAAGAGAACATTGTTTAGAAAGAAGGTTCAAGACACTCGCACTCAGAATTGGCAATTCCCCTGACTAGCAAAATATAATAATACCTCTGTCCCAGGAGTTGTTTTTGTTTATATATATATATATATATATATATATATATATATATATATCAATGGAACAACTAGTATGGAACAAAAGTTGTTTTAGAAAGTAAGATGGCTCCAGCAGGCCAGTCTTTAGAGCTGCAGGCCCAAGAAACATTTCTTGCGGCAGGGTCCTTGGTTACAAGTTAAGGTCTGTAGAATCCTGGAGATATGAATAAACAAAGGAAAGCAATCAAAATGAGTGCTTTCCAAGAAATACATTTTTACATCATTCTGTAATTGATGGACATCTGATTTTAAAAAGATTGAAAATATAAACAGTATAAAATAAACACTGTTGAATCTTTAAGAATTCCAAAGAAAATTAAAATTGGTGCTATTCTTTGTAAAACCTGCAAAATGGGGTTAGACGTATATTGCAAGGTGTTGTGTATGGGACAAGAATAGAATATAACCTGGTGTAGGGCTCAATTGGGAGCAATAGGTCAAATAAGCTTAAACCAATCCCTACCAACCAAATTTGTATCTTCAATCTTTTTTTCCACTAGTTATTGGCTACTAAATAAGGACTTATCCGAAGTCCAGAAAAACAAGTCTGACAAAAACAAGGACACCAGATCAACAGAATGAGACACCTGACTCCAACTAGTGATGTTTTATGTGGCATTCAACACTAAAAACCAAAATGCTTCAAAATGTTTTGTTTTTGTAGTTGGTTTGTTATTTTTTGTTCTGTTCACTGGATTTTAGACATTTTCCAATGGAAAATACCAATGATATCAGGAATAAAACTCATTCCAACCATATTTAATCTTTGATGGAATTTCTTTTACAGGACTTCTAATTTTGATGCTACAGTTGTTCAATTATTGACTGTGATGGGGAGCATCTGTAGTAGGTACATTTATAGGTGCAAATAGAGCAACTTTAATGGGACAGAGGTAATAATAGTAAGTAATGTGGTTTTATACAAATTCACAAAATTATATCTGCCGAAGCCAGTAAGGGCCTTTGAAGCTGATGAAAAATTAAAGATAACAGGAAAAGTATGAGTGGGTCTCCATCAGAGACATAGCTGAGGGTGGAAAGGGGGTTTGGGAATGCTCCTGGAGCCCCAATGGGAGAGGGCCCCTCCCATAAGCTCCATAAACAGGTCAGGGTAGTAACTCAATAGAAAGTCATGTGACCAACATATATTAGCAGCAGGCCATGTTTGGGGGGGGGGTGATCAAATAAGAAAATGTATAAAGGGGTAATCAATGAGTAAGGTATTTCTTTAATGATGATCACTAAAAAGAAGTCTGAATAATAAAAAAAAATTTTTTTTTTAATTAAAAAAAAAAAAAAAAAATATGAATGCCATTGGACACAAACTAATGGACCAATTTTGCGAATTGATCCCCATCCCATCCAAAAAAACAAAAAAAAACAAAAACGGGGATTCAAAAAACAAAAACATTTTTTTCTAGATAATTAAATGCTTAAATTTTTAGCTCTTTTGCTCCATTGGTGGGGACTATGTGTCATACATAGCCAGCCAGACCAGCTTAAAAACTGAAGAAACCAACGTTGACAGTTTTGGTTGACAGCTTCTAATAGTAGTTCTACTACATTTTTACTAACATTGTATTATAACAATGATATATTCATACCTACAAGAATTGTATAAATAATAATTCAGCCTTTGGTCATGTTTTTCACCTATTAAGTGATAGTACATGTCTATTGAAAATTTCCATCAAATCTCACTAAATGCTGGAGGAGGGCCTTCAAGGAACCAAGTCCAACTCTCTAGCTATACCGCTGTTATAAGCCTTTCTTGTTAAATATGTTAACAAAACACTTCATATCTTGAAGCTTGGTACAGCATATTCCTGTATACAAGAGGGCATTGCTTAGGAAGAAAATTCAAGACACTTGCACTCAAAATTGGCTATTTCTCAAACTGGCAAACTTAATACACCAAATCCCCCATTCACAAAGTTACATTCAATGCTGTTTCATTATAACATTGTTGGGAAAACAAGAGCCATAAGTTGTAGTAACAGAAGGAGGGGAAAAGAGTAAGTAATTATCTTTGAATCAATTTTATACTTAAAATACTGCAATATGGAAATATTTTCTGAGTATCATTTTCAATAAAAATCATAGACTACCATTTTTGTTTTTTGTTTTTTTTTTAAAGAACAAAAATGCTGACTTTATACATAAAAAGAAAATTGATTGCAATAGATGTTCATTTAATGACATCAAACTGTTTAATAAATTTAGACCTTTTCCTTTCTTCTGTTTAACGGAATTGGAACTGACAGACCAACAGAACATGTTATTGAGATAAATAGATAGAAAAAATAATCTAAAAATAAATAAAAAAGAAAGATAAATATGTGTTATTCATTGTAGTTAGAATTGCGAATTAAGTCAATTTTCTGACTTGACATAATTCAATTTACTGCGGTATAAGAACTTCGCGACTAACAACTCCTATTTATATAATTGTCTCTACAGTAACATCAGTTCCACTTAACGTTTCTGTAAAAGTCGTAGTTTTCAGGAACCCTACCCACACTTAAGGGGGAGTTGGTGTATCAGAAAATGGCTTTACAGGTTCACCAATTTATTTCTGTCATTGTTAGTTGAACGAGGCCATCCATGCTGATGGAGTGGTTTGAATGGCAGGGGAAGAAGTATAAGAGGGAGTCTTCCATCAAGCAAACTAGTTTTCTCTCCACAAAACTGTAGCCAAATATTTTTTTTTTTCTATGAGCAAAATGAATGATGGCCTAGCAACTCAACCCCGTAAAAACACACTATCGAAATCGCAGCAGAGAGGTTGCGGGCCTATACTCCATAAGGAGTTTACAAGAATAAACAAAGTGAATAAGAGGAAACAGTAAATAGTGCACTTGCTTATATCCTGCTAAATGGCCACCCTTTCCAACCAAGATAGCTAGGGTGTGGTCAATAGATACATGCAACACAGGGACTGCTGATTTTTAAATTACGCACAGAGTGAACAGAAAGAGTAGAGAAAATTGAAAGCGACATCTACACCAGTAAGTACCACTTGTAGATTCCGGTACTGATATAGTTATATGAAATTATGATAAATATTTTGCTATGTCAAGTTATTCTGAATATGCATTCTGGGGTCGGTAACAAGCCGAGAAGCATTTGGAATGCACATACCTCTGCCAATAACATTGTCAGAAGTAATTTTGCATGGATCTGCCCAAGAATTTGATCACTCAATTTGCAGCACATGGTCCAATCTTCCAAAAAATTTCATTGAAATTCATTGTGAACTTTTAGAAATATCATGTGGACAGGGGTGGGGGAAAATATCTTGATGGAAAAAAAAGGATTCCTGGATCTCATTCATACAGGATTTCAAATCACTGGGGGGAAATGTTCATTTTATAGGTTTAGTTTAACCTGGTGTAATAGACAAACAGTGAAGAGTTCACTTCCTTGAATTTGGACTATTTTTGTTGCAGTAGAAAACCAGAGTCAACTCCATCTTGGACAACAAGACTAGAGAATTAATAAGAAGCTCTGATTGTACAAGTTTACTTTTTATGACATTCAATAACAAGTGTGCAAAACAAAAACTTCTAAAATCTCTGATTATGATAGAGAGTCTCTAGTCGATATATTGACCTGCTTGTTTATACCTACAGATATTTTAAAATCTTAACATTAGTATCAGGTTACCTAAATACTTGTGGATCTATTAATTCATTCTATTGGGATGGAGGAATTAATTATCATTTACAAAAAGGGACTAGACAAAAAACATACTTGCTACAACCAGTATTTAACAACTAACAACTATTGACATTTTCTCACTTGTCATCCTGGAAAGTTGAAACCAATGTTCCCTCTGATTTTTAATAGTGTATGCAAAAATCCATGTAAATTTTTGTGCACTGAACAGTGCCAGATTAAGCTAGTGTGGGGCCTGAGCATATGTTAAAAGGGACCTAAAGATAAAAAATAATTTAAAAAAAAAAAAAAATATTTTTTTCATTTGCTTCATAAAAGCAAGTTTTTTTTCCACTTTCTAAACAGCCAAATACAATACAATAATATGTCTGATATTTCCATAAAAGTATTACTTGGATTATTGTGGAGCAGCTATGACTTCAGTTTCTTTCTTCAGTTTGTAACCATGTGCTCTATACATATCATATAGATGCAACTCCCATTAATTACTGCATTGAAATAATAACCCCAATTAAAAGGTGATAATTAACTGAAATTCCTAACCTTAAATACCCAGTTGTACATAGAAGTTGAGGCCAGTAAAGCACTATATTAGAGAACAAGTTGCAGAATCACTGAATTGGAATTCATAGTTTGTTATGATTACGTGTGGGGCTCTTAACGTATGCTACTTTTGTTACATAGTTAATCCAGCGCTGGCACTGAATGAGGTCTCACAGCTGAACGTTCATGACCTCGTAAACTTTTGGTGTAACAGTTTCGACTATTTTGTTAAGCCATTCAACCCAAAACAAACTAGCTGTTCTTCTACACTTTATACCAGTCACTTCTTTCAGGAATCGACAAAGTGAATCAATATTTTTTTCAATAAAAATCAGTAAATTATCTAGAGAATTTGAAACTGATCTCCCTGAACTTTACAATATGAACACTATCTGCCAAACTAGACTGCAACCGTGCTGTGCTAACTGAAGGAAGAAATTACTATATGTATAAATGCGGTAGTTGAAAAAACTACTAACTAGTGAACAGATACTGCTTGGCTAAAACATTTCCTATAAGTATGATATATGTACTAGCAAAGTACCCATCAAAAATGAAAGGATCATTCAAGCAAGGATAAATTATGCAAATATATATTTTAGTGGATATTTATTTATAGCATAATCCTATGAGGACAAAATCTCAAAGAAATGCGATTCCAAATGTATAGGTTTGATTCTTTGTTTCACTCAGAACTACCCACATTTATATATGAATATATGCATTAGTATAAGTCATCCATGCATAAAATCATTGAATTGAAGAATAGACTGGATCATTCAAGTGATTTGTGATTGAGATTTTACATCCAACAAAAGTGTTTTTTGTTTTTTTAATTCAGATTTTTGACTTGATTGCGTAATAAAATTAGTTTTACTTTTCAAACCTACATTTTTCTTATAATTTTCCACCTTCCACTCTGCCCTCTAACTAGCCACTACCGTACACCATCTCCTTTCCATCAGCACAGACACCCCTAACCCATTGAATATATGAGATTGTATATTACATAGATTAGGGGTGACAACCAGCAGCAGTACCCACCTAACTTTGTTTTAGACATGTAAAAAAGTGGTAAATTAGCGCAGGCATGCTTAAACATTTTGACTATTTTTTGGTAGGTTTTCGATCATTTTTAATGTTTTGGTCAATGTAAACAGAACAATAACAGAAAATAAGGCTTCTGCAGGAATTGAACCTGCAACTGATAGGTAGCCGCTCTTGATACATTCACCACCTTGTAATAATGGAAGATTATTTCAAATAGATAGTAATATAGCGTATTTATAATAACGTCTCATCATATATCCATTTCTTAATGATATAATTGTCCACATTGAGAAACAAAGAGTAGACATAGAGAATGAATAAAATGAGGATTTGGTGCAAAAATAATAAGATCCCATTAATCCTAAAGAGAAGGGTGCATAACCAATGCATCCTCCTAATAGTCACTTATGGAGCTGAAACATAGAATTTAACCAAGAGACAGACCCGTAAGCTGAGAACCATGCAACGTGCACATGAAAGAATAATGCTGGGCCTCACATGGAGAAACCACAAGACAGCACAGTACATCCGGGAAAAGACAAGAGTTAGAGACATCATAGAATCCATAAAAAATCTCAAATGGCGGTGGGCTGGCCATGTTGCAAGAATGGCAGACAATCGATGGACATCACGACTCACAACATGGATTCCCCCGAGACCACATGCGCAACCGAGGCCGGCAAAATGTTAGATGGAGAGACGACCTAGACAAGTTCAGGAAGTACTGGCTCCGTGACGCCCATGATAGGGAAGTGTGGCAAATCCTGGGGAAGGTCTATGTCCAACGACGGACGCTAAAAGACTGATGATGATGATGATGATGATGAGTTTAACCGATCCAAATGAACTTTAATTTCATCAGTAATTCTGATTGAAGGTCAGGGTAACAGTTGCTATAGAAACCAGTGTTACTAATTCAAGTGGATAGAGCTCAGTGTGAATGACTTTTCAGTCAGACGTCATAACTGATGCCCGAAAAAAGAAGTTTTTACAAGTCATGGGAAATTGGTATTATAAAAATTCCATGGTCATTTATCATTATTCACAGCTGATGCTGCAGAGAAATCAACGAGAGGAAATTTTAGTAGAGAATATCAGAATATAACCTTTAACCCTTTCCATACTAACCTAAAAGGGTATCATCAGTCTTTTATCATCAATTATTGGACAAAGACCTTCTGCAGGATTCACCAGATCTCTCTATCATGGTCATCACAGATTCAATATTCTCTGAACTTGTCTAGTTCGTCTCTACACGGCCTCGGTTTCACATGTGATCCCCTGCGGAATCCATGTTGTGAATCATAATGTCCATCGGTTGTCTGCCATTCTTGCAACGTGACTAGCTCATTGCCATTTGAGTTTTCTAGCGGATTCTACGACGTCTCAGACTCCGGCTTTTTCCCTGATACATTATGCTGTTTTGTGATTTCGCCATGCAAGGTTGAGTATGATTCATTTGTGTGCATATCGTATGCTTCTCAATTTGAGGGTCGATATTTTGATCAGGTTCCTTTTTCAGCTCCATAGGTGACTATTGGGAGGATGCATTAGTTGAATAACCTTCTTTTGAGGACTAATGGGATTTCCTTGTCCTGAAAGGTTGAGCTTACTCTGCTGAAGGCTACAAGTAACATTGGTCAAAGTACCACCGAGTCTGATTGATGGCCCGGCTTAAAACTAAAGCACTCATTGCACCAAACACTATTGATTCAAGCATAAATGAAATACTTATGCTTTTTAACATAGATGTCAAAGTCCAACAGTATCTCTCATCCAAGTCCATCACCTTAAGTGCATTTTCCTAAGCTAAATAAGATTAATTAGTTTTAATCAGCCTTTTAACCTATATATGCCTGAAGTCAGATTTCGACATAATTAGAAATATAGGGTAAATGAAAGTATATCAGCATGGTAATACAAATTTATTTTCAATAAAAAAAATGAATAAATAAATAAAATAACATTTCTTATCACATTGAGAGTTCAAATGTAATTTGATCCACTTTCTTCCATAAGTATTTCCTATAGCAATTTTTTTTAGGGTGAATTAAATAGAGGCCTATATGAATACATGGGTCAAGATCCATCATTGGACACAGGTAAGCGGTGCCTAATCCAGCCACACTGACCTATGACACTGCCAGGGAAGAGAATGATTCATGCCGTTGCAGAGGTCATTTGGTTCAAAATTAACACAGACCATCTCAGTCAGAGTTTGAAGGCTTGCTTGTCTCATTCTCCATAAATACAGTATCCTAAAGGAGTAGATCCCTACCACTTTTTTCAAAGACAGTCAATTTCCTCACAAACCAAACACATCAGGATTTTATTGTTTCTAGTCAGACAATCAAAATGGTAACTATCAGGAATTATTCATAAGCAAAATCTACAGCATTGGCACATAGTTGCCAGATATATGAATATGCTGCTCTCCAAAAATGAGCACACACCCACGAAAAAATATTTTTGGCTACAGAATTTCAATGCTGTAGAGTTTTAGTCATAGATAATACCCAAGATCTGTCTTGATTGCAATATGTTCCACTAGAAATAAGATCCTGTTTTTGGTTTGAGAAGAAAATTAACTTTCAATGAAAGAGTGGTGGGATTTTATTCTTTTATGGACGTCTCAGTAAATGTTACAGCTTGCCAAAACTAAATCAGCAGTTTCGAAGCACAAAACGTTGATGAAATACAGCAAGTCAATTTTATGTGAATCTTATTCCCTCACAACATCAAGAAGAAGTATTTTCTGATTAAAAAGCATAGCGTAAATTGCATTTAAAATGAGACGATGGGAATTGAAGCAGAAATATTTTATCAATGCCAACGGAGAGAGGAAATTTCAAAGATAATCAAGTACAGTAAAGAATCATGTTCCACTGTTAATAGATTCGGCTTGATTACTTGAAACTTTTCAAATTTTGATTGGAATGGATTAACCTATTAACTGCGAATGACAAATATTTCCGTGACTGCAGCTCTATGGCTTAACTCAGTAAAATACCTGTTTTATTGCAATTGATGGCAAACTCATTTGTGAGTCAGGGTTTTTGTCCACGTTGTAGATTAACCCGTTCATTATGAATGATGAGAATTTCATAAATCCATTGCAGTTTCTTGACTAACTCAATGGAATTTCCATTTTATTGTGATTGATGAAACTAAGAACTATCAGCGAGTCAGGGCTTTTATCTTGCCAAGCATTTCTCACAATGGATATCTATTTCTCTTCACCACCTGCCACAATTAGTAGGTCAAGTCAGGTTTGGGAAAACTGGTAGGAAGAAGATATTTCTCTGATTTACTAAGTTCAATGCAAACAAGAACAATGACCGTGCTTAGGTCAGCATTTATAATAACTCATCATCTCATTCATCCTGAGTAAAATGAAAATTCGGCTTGCAATGAGGCCGAGGTGGTTCAACTACTGGGTGGTCAATCTAGATAGTTTTAGGAACTATTAGTCAAAATTGTCACAAAACTATCAACATAGTTTCTTCAGTTTTTAAGGCCACAAAATTAAAATTTACTCTCGGGGGGGGGGGAGAAGTTTTTTGAAAATTCCCCACTAAACAAATTTTCAAGAAGGGAAGGTGGGGTCAATTTCAAAGTTTTTCACAAAACTGGTCCCTTAGTTCGGTGTCTGGCAGCATTCATGCTTGTTTTTTTTTTTTTTTTCTGACTTTATCAGTGATCATTGTCCAACAAAAGGCAAGCAAAGTAACTCGATTGATTCTTTTTCCAATTTTTTTCAATTGATCACCCCTATCATGGTATGCTGCCAAAAGTCATGGTCAGAGGGTGGTTTATTTTGAGTGACAAACCAAACTTTTTTCTTTTTTTAAATCTAAATTATCGGAGTCCAATGTTGATCATTTAGAAACTGTTTTTAGTTTGTTTTTTTCCAAACTTGGGAGCAATTCCCGATTCAAATAATTGAGAGGAAAAAAGAAAGTGGGTAAAAATAAAAAAACACACATTTAAATTGGCAACACTAGGTATTTGCAGGTTTTCCCCACTGGCACCAAAAGTTTGTATCAATATCACAGACATCACAACGATATGATTCACAAGTGTATAATGCACGAGAGTAGACTAAAATCACTTATTCAAAATAGGGGAAAAAAATAAAAACACTCAGAGGAAGGAGTAACTCTGTTGGTATGATGCTGGGAGTGTTAATGCAATGATGCCAACCAAGTTTCATTCTAGTCAAAAGCTTTCAGAAGGCAGCCACTTTTCATGTACTCGTTCGCCTACAAATATCGTCTCTTTCTTAAGGATTTGGTTGCTATGTACAATGAGCAAGGGTGTAAATTTAGTTGCATTTTTCAGCCATATCAGGTTGAACTTCTGTTCAAGTCTGAGTTGACTTTTGTTTCCCCCCACCCCATTAAAAACAATCCTGACCAAATTTAGGGAAGAATAAACTCTTCACTGTCTATCACGTCACATTAAACCAAACTTATATGCATATGAAATTAACATTTCCCACCATGTGATTGGAAGGCAGCTTTCTTACAAACCAAACCAAATCTTATACACCAGCATATATACTTCACAAAAGTTGCTGTAATCATTTGAAGTCGGAATAGTAGGGGGAGTCAAGTTTGACCCTGCAAGAGGTTCATCAGAATTGAATTTCAGTTTTCTATTTCCAAATATATTTTAGTTTTTCTTTCGATTCTCAAATGTTGTCGCAGCTCTTTAGAGAAATGTATGGCTACAGATCTGTATAAACACACCACTTACATGCACAAAATCTTTATATTATTATATTTTTTTATATTATTATGATCTTACAAGTATAAGGGGAGGTGGAGACAGTGGTCAAAGATGGGTAGCCTCTCTGACAGGCCTTGAGACTCTAGAGTTTCTACCACACCCTCGATCCGACGCCTGGATCAAGTCCCTTTTCATCTGCTGCTCGTCTGAGGCAATCTTAGAGATTTTCTTCTCTTGGACTATCATCAGAGTCCATGTCCAACATTGTTAGTTCAATGTGTGTAGAAAGATGGTGTTGATCAAACGGGTATGATTTACATTGAGATGTCAAGGTGTTTCAGGTGGGAAGACAAATGGAAGCCATTGGCTTTTTCTACCCAAGTCTAACTTGTAATAATAGATATAATGACTCACCGTCAAACTTTTCTCCACAGGTAAATTTCTTTTTCTTTAGACAAAAAGTTTACTCACCTGCAAATAAAAATAAACAGCAATTAAATACTATACATTGCTTTGGGAGAAAGGGTTCGATGAAAATCTAAAAAAACTAGCAGAAAACCCAAACGATGAGTATGATTTTCAGCTAGATATCTACTTCATGGAGTTTAACAAAAACAAAGATTTCATTTAGCTAAACTGACAGAAACAAAGGATCCAGATTAGCATTATACTTACACTGAAAATCAATCCCCTCACTAAAAATTTTAAAAATTAAAAAATGATGCCCTAGGGTCCAATCTGTATTTGTAGAAAATTTGATGGCCATCTCGCCAGTCCTTGATTATACAGTAACAGAAACATTTGGCGGATTATAGTAAGATTATCTTTAGAGTATAAGCCTTAAATAATTCTGGTGAAATTCCGTCAGAGGATTTTACACAAACTGACACAAATCCATAATAGAAATCTTACACCAAGTTGCGTGGGTGTGTATATGATTAAGTATGACCAAACTTTGGAGAAGACTTACACTTTTTCAAAATTTCTGAATAAAGATTTAGAAAAGATCACATTATGTTGTGTGTGTGCGTGCACATGTATCTATGTTACAGTATGATAGCAAAGTAGGAATTTCATGAAATCCCTGAACATTTCAGTAATTTTATGAAATCCCTAGTTTCAAAATCAGTGTAGTAATGGTCAGAAAGCTTGTGATGCTGGCCATTACTACTGTCATGACTGATCTTCACTGCATGCCCCAATACTGTGGCCTTGTGTCAAACTAAGCTGTATATACACTGTCAAATACTGAAGCAGAATATACTTGATATTTGTTTATAATTATCTCGAAAGTATTAATGTATATATTCTCTGAACAGAATAAAAAAAAGAAAATATTGTGATCCAGACTGACTTTGGAATATTTTTGCAAAAGTCATCCTTCAAGTATTTCTCTGGTATCAAAACCACTGAGTCAGTGGGTTTTATTTTGATATTTCGATTCACATCTACTTTCCAATTCAACTTATTTTGATTCTGTAAGCCAAGTACAATTTGTCTGAGGTAAAGATATATGATGTCATTGAGCCCAAACAAGATAGAAACGATTAGTGTTGCGCATCTCATCTGGTGGACTGATGAGATATCACAAGGTATCGATATATATTGACATGATAAATTAATATGAATATTCTCGTACACATGATACATAAATGAAAATGATCAGAATACGGTTTTTCCAGAGACTGTCCACGACACTGTCTTTCATTATTTTTGGACCACTGCAAGACCAGCTACTGTCCAATTTACAGGAAGTCAAACAAATTTCCCATCATATAATTGTGCTGACTGATCCTTTCTCAAATCATTTTCAAAAGATGACCAGCCAAAATGAAGAAAGGAAATTTTTCAAGAGGAGTGATCATCGATCATACTGCTATAAAGAAATGAAATATTTGATTTTTCAACATTCACTAGTTGATTGATGACTTGGTATTCTATAGGATTATGGGATTAGGAGACACTTGCATTAGCAGGGCTGGTTTTTAGGTCACAGGACCCAATCGGAAACATTTTTTGCAGGGTTCCTGGTTAACAGTCAAGGTCTGTAGAATCTTAAAAATATAAGTAAACTTTGTATTTCTATGATACAATGAAAAGCAATCAGAAAATGCACTTTAAAATTTCAGAAATATTTTTTTACACTACTCTGTAATTGATTAACATTATCTAATTCATGTAAGGTAAGAAAAAAAAATTGAAAAAACAGTGTCAACACTGATTTTTCAAGAATTCATTAAAAGATATTGTTGCCATTCTCTGTAAATCATCTTGTTCATCTGCAATGTGGTGTTGTGTGTTTGACAAAACTAGAATCTATCCTGAGGCATGGGGAGCAATTGGGCTAATTGGCTTAAAGATGGCTTTGTGCATTAGGGACTGATTCATCAGATTCATTAATGCTAAGCAGAAAAATCAATGTTTTAACTGAATTCATCCCAAGTCACCCAAGGGCAGGGGTAACTTTTGACAGCTCACATTTTGAATAGTGATCCCAAAAATTGCTTTGGGGGTCCCATGTGATTAACTTCTATAAATCACTAGAGTTAAGATAAATGATTTTTCAAAACTATTTGTACCTTGTCTTGAACAATTTTTTTCAGCAAAAAATGAAACTAAGTCAACCCAGATTACTCTACACTATTATTTATCAAATACTTTTTACCAACAAGTACATTTTTGAAGTTTTAGTCTATCTATATAATGATATGAGGTGAATAAACATGTGAATATTCCCAGAAATCAATTATACTTTTGCTCTTTGAAAATCAAATACTGATAACACACAAGCATGGGTATCTACTCGCAAACAGAGCATTTGTTTCCCAACTATTTCCCTAATGATAGCTCAGGATGAGTCACAGCTTAAGAATTCTCTAGTCCCTTGGCTGAAAACAGACATTCAGACGCAGCAATACCTTGAAGAGTGTAATTTTGATTAGAGCAGGTTTAGATGTAGTACAGTTGAGTTATTGCAGTACAAACAAGTGAAACAAAGTATGAGTGAAGAAAAAAAAAAATAAGAGTTTTGAAAAGTGCGGAAAAAATTTAAGAAACAGATTGACCGCACTACTCAAGGTATTGCTGTATATTGTTTTGCCCCCTTGCGGAAAAATTTCCCTTTACTACCACCCACAGAAAAGTGACAGGGAATACTGATGCAAACAAGAACATCACTTCCTTCCTTTCAGTTGTAAAATTGTTTGAGAGACAAGATCTTTCTAACAGTGAGGCAACCCCAAAGCTTTAACCACACAGCTATCCAAACAGCTGTTTATCTGTATCTACAAAAAAAAAACTAGGAGAAGAAATGTGGCAAGGAGGTTGGTTGTTAAGAGATATGAATTCCAAAGAATCCTGCTGAAGATATAATCCTCAAACAGAGATAATGTCTGACAAGCACCAACATTGTTTCCTAGCAACAAAAGATGACACTGTCATCAACATGACTATTTTTATTGCAGAAGAATATGAGAAACACTTTTCTCAATCCCACAGTACTTGCCTCAAAAAGTAGAATGAATGGAAAATATTTCCTATTATAAAATGGCCAGTTTATCTATGTAACAAAGAACAACAAATTGTCTATGAAGATTGGAGAAGACCAGACAATTTTTGCCTTGATAATTTGAGGACGAGAAGCATCTGTAGTTTTTGTTTGTTTTTTGTTTTTTTTAGAATGCCAAAAATGCCCAAAGCAATGAAAGAACAATGGAAAAGAGTCAACATTATCAGAACAATGAGTGTATATATATATATATATATATATATATATATATATATATATATATATATATATATATATAGGAGGATGTGTGTGTGACCAATGCAATTGTTCTTTGTTCTCTTATCTCTGAAAAGAACTTACCATAAAAGTAGTCTTATGAAACATCAGTAAAACTTGAACTGTTTATGAACAGAGAACATGATACCTTATTTGAGATTGAGAATAAGATACTCATGTTGAAAGACTAAAATAATTTGGCCGTATCCAGTTGAACAAACTTTAGAACAAACAGTCCAGGTCGGCATTTCATATATTTTTCACAACCTTAATAGGATAATTTGGTACTGAATAAAGTTTGTTTTTTTTTTCATTCTGAAAATGATTAGTTGTTATAGGAAAATTTACAGAAGATAACAATCTCTCTCTCTCTCTCATATATATATATATATATATATATATATAAAATAGTTAACGCTCCCTTATTAAGGGTTGAGCACTCTTCAAGTGAGGTAACTCGTTCATTATAAGCTTATGCAATGCTCTTCCGACTTGGGAATGGAGCACTCTGGTGGAGGGGGAATTATGCATAAGCGAATATATTGCTTAAATTCAACCTTACTGACCGTCCAGCTCTGCATAGGGCAGAAGTAAGATGCCAGCCTCTGGGTCTGAAGCGAAGGTTTTGATCTTACCTCGTGGTACTGGATGGGATAATGGATAGTCTATAGCCACACTGAAAGGTTGTAATACAATGAAACAGGTGTCAGACAACTCTGCAAGCAGAGGTTTACATAGAATTTTTTTTTTTTCTTTTTTAAAAACAAGTTTCTATAGTCTTGTAAGATCATTATATATGTATATTTATCTATTTATCTACTGATCTGCCAGACATAACAAGCAGTGTGGATTTGTGACAATCTATCCAACTCATTCAATGATAAGTAACTAGAATTCAACAACAGAGAAACCAGATGATAGTTATTTTTGACAACAATTTACGTTCATTTTAATCTTTCCCCAACTCAGGTAGTCAATTTATGGCAAGGAGTGAACAGCAAGGATTGGAAATAGGGAGTAAGCTCTACGTGAGATTCAAACTCACTTCTCTCTGGCTAGAGAGAAATCCAAATTTAACACACCTGCTGCTATACCAACTTAGCTATGAGAACTCATCTGCAGAAGTCTGTCCAACCTTTAAACCTACTCTCTATCCCAATATTATCCATACCAGGTTTGCATAAAAATGAATTTAAGAAAAAAAAAAAAGTTGTTACAATAGTCTTGTACGATCATTATATATGTATGTATATTTACTTAATTGCTTATTCATGGACCTGCCACATAAAGATAATCCAGCCCACCTACCAAGAAGTTTGCTAAACCTCTGCACAAGAAAACAGGGATTTAAATGAACGCACAACATATTTAGAACAAGAATAGCATAGGAGTCTATTTTAGAAGGAAATGAAATAAATATCTATAACTGAAATAAATGAATCACCATCGCCCACATATATATCAGTATTAATTACCTAAAACATTATCTAATGAAAGAAAAAAAAATCATATATCTGAAATTATCTTTAAAAAAAAAAAAGAAAAAATCAGCATAGGACTTCAGCATTGTTCATTTAAAATGACTATAGATATCCCAAAAAGCACTTTTCTTTTCAAAAACAAGTTTTCACCTGGTGCCTAACGGTGTACTCATGCAAATTTTGTAGGTTGTAGCTTCAAAAATGTGACCAGCAGCACTCAAACATATGCATACATATATACATACATAGACACTCAAAGAGAGAAGAATCAAAGAGTCTAATTGGCTAGTTGGTCAGGTTATTTGTAGGGATATGATATGACAGTAGCACTGAACAAAATAGATCAGTCTTATCAGTCGTTGAACATAGACCTTCCCCAGGATTCGCCAGACCTCAATATCATTGGCATCGCGGAGCCAATACTTACTGAACTTGTATGGTTCCTCTCACCATCTCATATTCTGCTAGCCTCAGCACCACATTAGATCCTGGGGATCCATTTTGTGAGTCATGTTGTCAATCGGTTGTCTGCCATTCTTCCAACTTGAACAGCCCATTGCCATTTGAGTTTTCTAAATGGTTTCTATGAGGTCTCAAACTCCTGTTTTTCCCCTACTTTATTGAGTTGTCTTGTGGTCTGTCCACGTGAGGTTGAACATTATTCACTCATGTACAATATGGAGTCATTATAAACATAGCATAGATAGACTTTGTGCAAGCAAAGTTCAAGATATATGATGTCATTGAGTCCAAACAAGACAGAAATGATTAGTGTTATGCATCTCATCTGGTGGACTGATGAGATATCACAAGGTATCGATATATATCGACATGATAAATTAATGTGAATGTTCTCATACACATGATATATAAACCAAAGTGATCAGAAAATGGTTATTTCAGAGACTGTCCATCGCACGGTTTTTCATTATTTGTGTATCACTACATGATAAATTATTGTAAAAGTTGCCATGAATGATGTGCACGAAGAGCCACCCGTTGCAAACCTGCTTTTATGTAGATAATAAAAGTTATATCTTTCCCCACTTCATTTGCGATCAAAATCGAGTCACTAATATATCAGAATCATAATACAGCGTTCTAGCGGCAAAATGATAGAAAAACTGAGCATAGTGGCTCTAAAAGTGAAGAAAATCATCTTTTTTTTTTTCAAATGGTGCATTGGGCACTCATGTACCATCACTCATTTGTCTATTTGTAAGTGTCCATGATGCTGTCTTCAGCAGTAAAGGGTGGTTGTGCTAAGCAGGGTATTACTGCCTGTTCTAAATTCTGTAAATACAACCCAGTTCCCAGAGAGCAACAAAAAGTAAGAAGTAGACAGATGTTAAAGTATCGAGTTCAATAGAATCAGATATTTTGAACAGAAAATGGTTATGGCACCAAAGGCTGGAAGAAACCGTGTCAAAGAACAAAAATATTTATTTGGCAAATGAAGTACCAAGTCACTGCACTCGATTTAATCTTGCCTTTAACGAGAGTAACACTGAAATTACTAACTGTAATAAAATCATCCTACTACTGACATGTGACAGGGTTACAGTCTGGTAGTATGAATGCAACTCGATCTGGGTCTGATCGGGTGAAAGGAAAAAGACGTACTGCACAATATGAGATACCATGAAAGTTACATATTTACCTGAACCCCAACACCATACATATCTTCCCCACCTTTCCAAAGAGAGAGGAATAAATGTCATCCATTACCTTTCTTCCCCCAAGTCATTAGCAAGGTGTCTGCTTTTTTGTTCTTTTCACACTTTGCCTTCCCTGTCGGAAGAACTTGTAACATTCATGTATAAACTGCATTCTCTACAGAAAGCTAACAATAGCATTACAAAATTTTTTGTCATTCGCAGTTGAGCCAAAGAGCTGCAATGACCAAAATTCACTTCATCCACAGTTAATGGGTTCTAAGCTCTTGTGGGGGGACATCAAACATTGCACTTACCTGCAATCTGGCACAAGTCGGCATATGACAAGATTTAAGAAACTAAAGACTAATCATATAGAGTTTTCAAGAACCAAACCTGAAAAGTAAAAACTAACAATGCCTATAGGCCTATATTTAGTCCACACTAAAGAAGACTTGCAAATTGCCATAAAAAAAATATACTTATGAGAAAAAGTGGATCAAATTACGAATGGATACTCTCAACATGCTCCCAATCATATAAAAATGGGCAATACTTTGTTAATATACTTTTATTTACCCTATATATTTAATTATACCAAAATCAGTTGAAAAATCTGACTTCAGGTATAAATTGGTTGAAATAAAAGAAAAAATATATTCTTCCCCTACAGGTTTATCTCCAAACAAGTTGGAATATTTGAAATGCTATTCATTACATCAACTAGCATAATTCATCATCGGTCTTTTAATATTCGTCGTTGGGCATAAACCTTCCCCAGGATCTGCCACATTTCTCTATCATGGGCGTCGCGAAGCCATTATTCTCTAAATTTGTCTAGTTCATCTCTCCATCTTGTATTCTGTCGGCTTTGGTTGTGCATGTGAACTCTGGGGATCTATGTGGTGAGTCATGATGTCTATCAGTTATCTACCATTCTTGCAACATGACTTGCTCATTACCATTTAAGTTCTCTAATAGATTCTATGATATCTCGGACTCCCGTTTTCTTCCTGATATACTGTGCTGTCTTGTGATCTCTCCATGAGAGGTTGAGCATGATTCTCTCATGCATGTGTTGCATGCTTCTCAGTTTGCGGGTTTGTCTATTGGTTAGTTTCCATGTTTCAGCTCCATAAGTGACTATCTGGAGGATGCATTGGTTGTATACTCTTATTAGGATCATTGGGATCATCTTGTTTCTGAAGGTTGAGCTTGCTCTGCCGAAGGCTTGCCATCCTAGGGCGATTCTTAGCTTGATTTCTTCTTTCGTGAGTTTCATAGAGATACGTAGTCCAAAGTAGATGTAGTGGTCTACTTTCCCTTGTTATGTCCTTATTCTCAATGTGATTGTTGCACATGATTTTTGTTCTACTGAAGTTCATGTGTAGGCCATCTTCTTTGAGTTCATCTATCATTAGTTGGAGGTCATGTAGGTTAATACACATTGGGGAAAAAAAAAAAAAAAAAAAAAAGATCCCCACTTCAAACTAAACTTTTTCTGTTATTTTCTACAATCACCTATTTTCAGGTTTTTAATAATTTTAAGACAATATTTGCTTAACCTCCTGTTTGTTATAGTGCATGACAGGAACCATTGACGCAAAAAAGACGTATTGGCTTTTATATAATGAGATAATTGAATCATTTTGCTCAATTTAGCCACAGAAAAGTCAGGTTCTTCCTTACCAGCCCTTCCTATCAAAATTAGTTCAGAACAATTTTGCCAAGTATGGCCTTATTTATAGCTAAAACTGCCATTAGAAATGGCTAAAACTGGCAAGATTTTTAATATTCCAGCTAACATAGCTAAAAATGTTTATACTATAAACCCTTTTAGCAACAGAAAAATGGGGGGGGGGCTGTCCATCAATGCCAAGTGTCCAGTATCAGTGATTTATGTGAAAAAGAACATCAAATGACTAATAGAACCCCAATAAGCCAGTTACAAATTTTTTTTCAATCAGCCTGATCTAGCCAGAAAATGGCCAATGAAAGCAAGAAACTATTTAGTCAAGGAAAGCATGAGACAAGAAAATAACCAAAAGAACCCCCCAAATGATCAATAGAATTTTCTTCAATTCAGCCAGATCTAGCCCCAAAATTGCTAATTTCGCAACCCTTTTCAGAACATCAAGTGCTCAGGGAAAGTAAAGTATATGACAGTATAAGGAAATATCTAGTTAAACAAAGCATTAGACAAGAAATTGCAAAAATAACCTGTAGAAAGCACAAATGCATACATGACACAATGTCATATCTACGTACTGTAAGTGAATTTAAAATCATCAAAAATAAAGGAAAATAAGACCAAATTTTTTTTTACTGGTGGTACTAGTATCATCTTGTTTGGAAGCCATTGTAAGTGATGACATATGAAAACAATAGAATCCGTGCAGAGAGGGGGTATCATAACCCAAGCTCTCAGGATTGATGAATGTCTGATTTCAGACCTGCAAGTCCAATGAATATTTAAATAAACATCCAAAATTGTTCGAATGGACTTTATATTTCCCAAATCAAAATGAACAGCTCCGCATACAGAATATCTTTCTGAAAACTAATTTAGGCTTTTTGTTCAATTATCAATTTTGGTTTCATCACAAAGGAAGAAGGTCGATACATTCAGATTACAATATAAACTAAAATCTTATTGCTGAAACACATTTGGATCAAAATAGCCACAGTTTTCCTTGGGAGTTCCATTACTGTTCAAGTTGCTAGAAAATAATTGCATTCATTTATCATTTTAGTTTTTCAATTTCTAACATGCATGTCTAAAGAAAAAAAGAAAGAAAGAAAAAAAGAAAGAAAGAAAAAAAGAAAGAAAAAAAGAAAGAAAGAAAAAAAGAAAGAAAAAAAGAAAGAAAAAAAAAAAGAAAGAAAAAAAGAAAGAAAAAAAAAAAGAAAGAAAAAAAGAAAGAAAAAAAGAAAGAAAAAAAGAAAGAAAAAAAGAAAGAAAAAAAGAAAGAAAAAAAGAAAGAAAAAAAGAAAGAAAAAAAGAAAGAAAGAAAAGAAAAAAGAAAGAAAAGAAAAAAGAAAGAAAAGAAAAAAGAAAGAAAAGAAAAAAGAAAGAAAAGAAAAAAGAAAGAAAAGAAAAAAGAAAGAAAAGAAAAAAGAAAGAAAAGAAAAAAGAAAGAAAAGAAAAAAGAAAGAAAAGAAAAAAGAAAGAAAAGAAAAAAGAAAGAAAAGAAAAAAGAAAGAAAAGAAAAAAGAAAGAAAAGAAAAAAGAAAGAAAAGAAAAAAGAAAGAAAAGAAAAAAGAAAGAAAAGAAAAAAGAAAGAAAAGAAAAAAGAAAGAAAAGAAAAAAAGAAAGAAAAGAAAAAAAGAAAGAAAAGAAAAAAAGAAAGAAAAGAAAAAAAGAAAGAAAAGAAAAAAAGAAAGAAAAGAAAAAAAGAAAGAAAAGAAAAAAAGAAAGAAAAGAAAAAAAGAAAGAAAAGAAAAAAAGAAAGAAAAGAAAAAAAGAAAGAAAAGAAAAAAAGAAAGAAAAGAAAAAAAGAAAGAAAAGAAAAAAAGAAAGAAAAGAAAAAAAAGAAAGAAAAGAAAAAAAAGAAAGAAAAGAAAAAAAAGAAAGAAAAGAAAAAAAGAAAGAAAAGAAAAAAAGAAAGAAAAGAAAAAAAGAAAGAAGAAAAAAGAAAGAAAAGAAAAAAAGAAAGAAAAGAAAAAAGAAAGAAAAGAAAAAAGAAAGAAAAGAAAAAAGAAAGAAAAGAAAAAAGAAAGAAAAGAAAAAAGAAAGAAAAGAAAAAAGAAAGAAAAGAAAAAAGAAAGAAAAGAAAAAAGAAAGAAAAGAAAAAAGAAAGAAAAGAAAAAAGAAAGAAAAGAAAAAAAGAAAAGAAAAAAGAAAGAAAAGAAAAAAGAAAGAAAAGAAAAAAAGAAAAGAAAAAAGAAAGAAAAGAAAAAAGAAAGAAAAGAAAAAAGAAAGAAAAGAAAAAAGAAAGAAAAGAAAAAAGAAAGAAAAGAAAAAAGAAAGAAAAGAAAAAAGAAAGAAAAGAAAAAAGAAAAAGAAAAGAAAAAAGGAAAAGAAAAGAAAAAAGGAAAAGAAAAGAAAAAAGGAAAAGAAAGAAAGAAAAAAGAAACAGAAGAAAGAAAGGAAGAAAAAGAAAAAAGTGGACTTTGTGAACAAAACGTCCTAATCATGACGGACACCTTAAAAACAAGAAATTTATGGAAGAAACAAGGATCAGATTCAGTCGAAGGAGTTCATACAACTTTACTAAAGAGGAAGAAAATATTTTTCCTTTATTTTTAACATACATTCACTAGTATGAATCTTGGTGGACAAAATATTCACTATGAACAGATTTTGTTAACTATTCCAGTAATCCGGTAAGAAGAGGTCCATTAATAAGAGGGTTTTACAGTGAAGCCCACTTATCAAATAAAATGATATACCAAGATTGCAAAATAAATTATTGATAAGAAACTTATTTTCATTAAACTTACTAGATTTAATTGACATCGATTTTCATGGGCTAAATTGCTAGATCTAGCAAGAAACTAGCTAATTTGGCAACCCTTTTCAGAACACCAAGTGCTCAGCCAATAGGAGGTTAGTATGTCAAAGTGTAAGAAAATATTTAGTTAAGCAAAGCATTAGAGAAGAAAAAAAATGAGAAAAAAAAAAAAAAGATACCAAAAGCAGAGACAAAGGAAAAAGAGCCAGACAAGACTGACCTATTTCAGCAGAAGAGAAATTCATCCAGTAATGTCAAGTCAACATGTCATTAAAAGAAAACCTAGAAAGTACAGAGGGCCAAGCCTTAGAGAGTTTTAGTATCACATTAACATGGTCCTTGAATATTAGAAGGCCTCCTCTCTGGATAGACAATAGACTGACATCCAAGTAAACCCTCCATTCTGAGATAGAAAATCTTCAAGTATAACAGAAAAAAAGAGGGTGACATAACTGGGTCCTTAGATATTCATCTTTAAGTACAAAGGAAAAAAGGGTCTTGCATAGTCTAAGACAATTACTGTGAGTGCAAAAAGGATCAGATACATTTCAGAAAGTCTACTCTAACAACCTTATAGATTTTCTAAAAGACAAAATTCCATCATGAGATTTGATTTCTGCACTTGAATTTTCAAACTCACATCAATCTCTCTTAATCTTATCCAAATTCTGTCAATTTCAAAGTTGTTTAACAATGTTAAAACTTATAAGGGTATTGAAATTAACTTTTTCAGATGTCCAAAAAGTTTTTCAACCAATTGAACTCCTTGTTCATGTTATTGACATGACATTTTGGTAGATCAATTCTGTAGTTTTCTTCAGGTGTGTTATCAAAAATGTAATAGATATAAACAGAATTTTTCCAATGTTAGCAATGCTATAATGTTGGATTTGAGTGAGATCTTTCCTTTTCTTTGTTAGGCCCAGATTTCTATACTTTGTCAAGTTGCAGAAGCCACATTGGACAGAACATCACACTTGTCTGGCAGTGAACACATTGATGTGTGCTGCCTCTGATTTTTCTCAGTTTCCAACAGTGCCCCCCCCCCTCCCATCTATTATCTGGACTTCTTCCCAGAGAGGAAAATGTTCACCTCTCTCTCGCCGGATCTTTTTATTTCACTATTGATCATGGCTTTTTTATGCTAAACGAGTCAGACTTTGAAGGTCTGTCCATTTCACCCATGTAAATCTCACATTTACAAGGAATAATGTAAACAGTTATTGGTCAGACTCTTCTTGCATGGCAGAAAGCCAATTTCAAAGGTGTGAGAACCACCAAAACATAGTGCATACAGGCTTTGTATTCTCTCAATAGTCCTTCACATAAGTAATGTAGATCATTGAAATGAAGGAGGTACTTCTAGATCTTTGAAAGGTATACTTTTTCAACTCACTGTTTTTTGTGTGTTGGGTATCACTAGACTTGAACGACACAATTTCCCTACACAAAGGTTTGGCAGAATAAAATGAGAACACCCACCCCATGCTCCTGCTTGTGAAAATGAATCTCTGAGAAAGATGAGAAATTAAGCAGCAAGTAGGAATTAGGCTGGTGGTTCTTGTGGGACATTGATTGATGTGGTCTTGTGGCGGGGAGGGGGGGATAAAGATCAGAGAGTAGCTTAGCAGTAAACAGCATGGAGAATGGGGTTGAGGGCTTCACACTAATGCCCTTGGGGAAAGCATGTATCCATATCTTTGCTACCACAACATAGGCTAACATGGCAGGATAAGTCCCATCATTACACACAAGTGTTCTTCACTTATTTGGGGTGTTTAGCAATGAGCCTTTCAAAGGCTGATGAAATAAAATAAAAGAAAAGATAGATATGAGAGTAAGGCAGTAGAATGTGATCCTACTGCTGGGGGACATTCTTTTTGGAGATCACATCGAACAAGGCAGTTAAAAAAAGATAGATAACATTTGAATAAAAGAAAAGCCAAAATGTGAACACTTCAGAGAAAAACAAGTGTTAATTAAACAGTCATTACACACACAATCTAAACTGGTTCTCTACTATAATTAGATACTTTCACACAGGTCCCTCTCCAGCTTTATACCTTCCATATAAACATATATACATATGCACACTCATTGTGTGCGGAGGGGTAGTACTCTCCTTAAAAATGTTTTTACCTTTCCGAATCTGACTCAAAGTAATTAGTTTCTCAGCTCAAGATTCTACTGAAGAATCGAGTATAACCAGCTCTGCAATTGGGTTTCTCGGTTGGCTTGTTCAGATGATACATTGCCAAGTATTTACGATATCTTTATCCATGGATCTCTCATATTTTAGGACTGGGACAAGGAAAAGACTCAAATTGATGTGTGTGTGCACACATTTCATAGCCGTCAATCACAGGGAAAGCAATGCTAGGAATAACTCTTAAGAGATAGAAGATCAATTTGATTCAAATGAAGACAAAAGCAAAAGATACAGAAGTAATTAAGTGACGAATTGAGATGGGCTAGACACCTAGCAAGAGGAAGGATGGCAAAAACGTTGATTGGTGCCCATGGAATAACAAAGGCCTTTGTCCAGCAATGGATTATGATATATACACACACACACTTTCGTATGGAGAATTTTTTTTCATGCACACACATACATAAATCTATTGTCAAACTCCACTGTTTTTTTTACTGTAACAAGAATAATCCTCACCAAATTTAGGGGAGTGAGAATTAACATTACCCTCATGATTTGAAATCACAACAGATAGAGCTAAATTGACAAGGGTTACATATTTACCAAAATTTAAGTTATAAATATGCAAGGGCTTATTTCAATCTAAATACATCTATAAAATTAAAATTTCCCCAGTCAGGATTTGAAATCAAGGCCAACTGATCTGAAGTTTTACATACCAACAAAATTCATCTCACAGATATGCAGAGGCTTATTTCATTCTAGAAAATAAATACATCTATATTTAAAAGAAAAAAAATCATTTTAAATACAAAAGTTCCGTTAATTATTTTCAGTCTTAAGAAAAGTTGGAGCGGAGTTTGACCCTGCAACAGTCGGTCTTGTTACATATAAGTTCCTTTTATCAGAGCACGTTATAAGCAAGATACAATCTTTCCTTTTACGAATGGAAGGACGACTCCTAAGCAGAAACGACCGAGACAGTAGTTTGAGCAGGTGTGAAAATTGAAGACTATTTGTTCATATCTAAACATTATTCTTAGCGTAGAGTCACATGAATCTAATCTGTGCAAACTAATTATATGTCTCTTAGAAACTGACAGAACTGGAGAGAAAAGCCAGAGAGAAATCTAATAACATTTGAAATGCATCAGTTCTATATTAACCCCTGGGAATCATTAATAATCAGGACAGTTATAAAATGGACCAGGTATAAATGAAACGGCTCCAAGTTGAGATTTGTCGGATTTTCTCAATATCCTCAAAGTGGGTGTAGAGACCTAGCAGTTAATGATGCAGACAATGAAATCGGCAAGCTACGGTCAAATTCCAGTCAAAGTTGTTTACGTTCAATTCATAATAAAGCCCTTGGGAAAGGCATGAATCCATCTCTCCTTCCCCTACATGTGATTAAAATAGCAGGGTAGATTGGGATGTCTAGCCTTGGAAAAACAACTAGTCTAGTAGGACATCTTGCGACTACATCAGTGGGTCCTAGAGGAGAATTCTGTTGACTGGACATCCAAAGATGCCCAGACATGTGCCTTCGAGAGATTACTTCAGTATCGTTCCATTGTCTAGAGACACAGAAAGACGCCTTCTATAGATTAAACAGCTCTGAATTAGGATTTCCATAAGATTCTCCCAACATCAAAATGGATTAACCAGAGCTGAATAATGCTAAATAGGACTCCGCCAAATCCACTAAGGAACTTAAATCATCACAAGATTGTGAATGTAAAAATCAAACAATCCCAAATTAGTATCTTTAATCCAGTAATTGTGAAATGGCAGAAATTTCTGTCATGGCAGTTTTTTCAATCTGTGAATCGGGGATTTCATCTTGCAATGGACAAGGGCTTCACTCTCACAATGGATAACAATTTCTCTTCACCAACTTCTGCAGTTAATGGGTTGACCATATTATTTCCAGGATACCATAGATGACTCCTAATTCACAATAAACAATTTGAATTAACCAAGGTAACCCTCGGTAACCCTAATTTAACCCTGAACAGATTTATCTACCAAAGCATTTTGAAGATGACGAAAATGCTTACAGCCAAGCAACAGCAAAGACAAGTCTGGTTAGCCCCTAAATAAAAACAGTCATGAGACCAATATCTTTTGGCAGCATGCCATGCTGGGGATGGATCAGCGGATAAGTTCGTTTTCTCGCCTTTTGCTGGGCACGAATCATTACTAAGTCTGAAGCTTCAGAGAAAAGAAAAAAAAAAGTAAACTACCTGCTTTTTCTCCCTTCCTTTCAAAATGAAGGAACTTGAAAATAAGTGTGTATTTATCCAAATTTCTGCATTCCTAAATTTGTGATCAATTTGTCAAAAACTAACCAATCAGAGCATAACTGACAGATGGTGAATTATTGTATAGATGTTGATAAACAGAAGGTGAATATTCAAAGTTCTTCACTATTATGGCATTGTGGCAGATCGACTGAAGTAAAAATTGCATGACAGCTTAATATTTAACAAGAAATAAGTATATTCATACTTTAGCTATAGGAGTGAAACTACTAAAGCCAAATATAGCCAAGACAGGTCTTGTTAGTCAATTCAAAAGAAACCGTCATGAATCCAACACTAAGGATCAAATTTTCAGCAAAGAGGGAAGAAAAAAAAAAAAAAAAAAAAAAAAAACATCACTACAGCCAGACAAACCAAATGATCAATTTGGCATGAACTTACATTGCAAATAGAACCCCCACTAAAACTCAATTTGTGGGAGAAGTTTTTGTAGTCAAAGAGTATATGTTTGAATTTTCAAGCCACGAGCTCCGTTAGTTCAGATACATACATAAACAGCCCACCAGACCAACTTGAAAACTGAAGAAACCTATTTTGATGGTTTCAAAACATGTGCTTAAATATTATCATACTAGTTGCTTTGGGTAATGGCAACATACTTTGAACTATCATGGCAAGAAGTACCATACACAATTGAAGTACGAGTCAACCACTTGACACAAAAACATCATCAGAAGCTGCTTTTGGTACTAGCAGCTTGGCCTGAACGAAAGAAAAGTAGATAACTAAATACAATAATTAAGCTCCAAAAAGCAGCAGTGAAGAGCTTTGACTAAGGCCCCTCATTCTCTTATTCTAGCATTTTCGTAACCACTCTTATGAAATGTGTAAGAGTCTCCACACTAAGCAAACCTAGTGGAGAGGCAGATAAATCCCGAGGTAACGCATGGGAGCTGCAAACATCACAATAAAGTTTAAGGGGGGCATCATAGTTTGAGGGGGTGCAATCCCATCTCTATTTGCTTCAAATCATGACATTCTTAGAGACAAAAAGGACATTTCACAAATCTCTTTGACAGGAGAAAAAAAATTCAGTATCATTACAAATTACGAAGACTATAGAATTACCATAGACTAATGGTAATGAATGGCTAGTTTTCATGAACAAAGATCCTGGGAGGATTTTTCACAAATATAGGACCTTGGACTGTCATAGAATAGCCCTCCAGTTTGCACAATGAAGTTTCAAGTTGAAGTATGACAGGCACAGGAATGACCCCTCCCTTTAAACCAAAGGTTCGCACTTTATCTTGCAGGCATAGATAAGCGGGCCAAGAAGTCATAGGTTTGACAGAAGTTTGTATGTGTGTAAAAACAAATAGTACATTTAAAAGTGAAAAGAAAAATTCAAATAGGTGGTTACTGCAAATTTTATAATTACTTGGATTAAGTGACAAGGTATTTTTTTCAAAAATGATAGCAAGTAAATTTGTCCATACGCAAATTTGTATTATTGAGCTACTAACTCCTTTAGGCAAATTTAGCAGGATGATTATTAAATCAAATGTGGCAAATGTTCTTGTAACATTTTCAAAAGTTCCAATTAGAAACAAATAAGAACCTATTAATCAACTCAAGAGAAAAAAAGTTTTTGAAAAAAAAAAAAGAAATAAAAATGAAGAGATTTTCTTCAAATTAAAGAACTAAGTTTTTACTGTCAAAGAGAAAAAAGAAAATGAATCGATCTAAAAAAAAAAAAAAAAAAAAAAAAAAAAAATCAACCAAATTGAGTTCAGATCAAATATTCCAACAGTCTAGCTGGTCTCTTCAGTTTTCTAAATGAAATTTTGTTTTGAGTGATTGGGATTTTGAAACAAATGCTTCAACTTTTGCAACGAACATTGTCAAGGAAAATAAAGCTCAACAAAAATTCATTTTTTTTTTTTTTTTTTTTTAAGAGTGTTATGGTTGTTTACACAGTCTTATTTAAACCCTTGTGCTCCAAAATGAATGCTTGGATCAATTTCAATTCTCTCACAAGTTTCATGGTCTCAGGGTTGGGTCAAACACATTCTATCATCTGAACATTATCTTCAGGGATAATATGGTTTTTCCAAGTGAAATGCTCTCGGACAGACAGACGGAGAGAAAAGACACGGACCGACACCGACGGACAGACAGACAGACAGAGAGAAAAGACACGGACCGACACCGACGGACAGACAGACAGACAGAGAGAAAAGACACGGACCGACACCGACGGACAGACAGACAGACAGAGAGAAAAGACACGGACCGACACCGACGGACAGACAGACAGACAGAGAGAAAAGACACGGACCGACACCGACGGACAGACAGACAGAGAGAAAAGACACGGACCGACACAGACAGACAGACAGACAGACAGACAGACAGAGAGAGAGGAGTGGAATACAAGTTTAGAGCACAGAGGAAGCAGTATGTCTCGAGATGGCATTAGGAGATAGCGAAGGATTGACAACGTAGCATTTCTATATGGACACATAGCGCAGTGGTTACAGCATCAGACAAATTACTGTTAAGTAATCTGATGGTACTAGGTTCGATCCTAGTGTGAGACAGTATAACAATACTACTAACGCTAAAAGAAGGGCGTACGGTCAATATACCCCCGTCGGATAAATAAAGGGTTCGGTTCATTACTTCCCCAAAATCTCCCAGATGATACCTGACGAAGGCCGTAGAGTGCAACGGCTGAAACGTTGTATGAAAAACAACAAAGATGAGGATCGTCTGAATATTAATGGAAATAGTAGCATTTCTATATTCACATTTTAAAATTTGCTAGGAATAATACAATTTTATAAAAAGATCATGTTTTGATGTCCATTGATATTTGGTGTATATAGTAGCATGTGTTATACAAACATTAATATGCTAAACATTCAGGCCCATGTAAATATGGTAATAAGCCTAGACGCAATTGGAAATGTAATCCTAATTATGGATCTCCAGAGATTACATGCACAACCGAGGCCAGCAGAATACAAGATGGAGAAAGAAACTATACAAATTCAGAAAGAATTGGCTCCACGACAAAGATGTGTAGCAAATCCTGGGAAATGTCTATGTCCAACAACAGACTGATGATGATAAAACTTGGTTTTGTAACAAAAAACCTGCCATAAATCATATGTAGTGTATATAAGTAAAGTTATAAGTAAAGAACTAGAGTGATTTATAAAAAAAAGTAGTTTTATTCAAAATTTATGTAATACAATAGTATTTGACTTTACCAGGTAACCCACTAAAAATCGTAAGCCCCTGCCAACTGGCCTAAACATAACCATTTCATGTATTTTTCTATTGTGAAGAAATACTGACAGGTAAATGTAACCTGTCCCCATGTCTTGCACTTCTTGTAGGAAGGCCTGTCCCCAGGTTTTGCTCTTTCTTTGGGATGACCTAAATCTAAGAAAAACTTCATGAGCTGTTAAGGATGATAGGTTTACCTAATGCAAAAATGGAAAAGCAGGTTAAACTATTCTGTAGTAAATTGACTCAGAGGATATTTCTAAATAATAAAATTTAATATACTTTTATAATGAAAGAAAACTTCATTAATCTCGAAGCATATTACCTATTTAAGTACACTTTTCTGAGCTGGCTATTTTTGACAAAAGCTCTTCAGTTCTGAACTGATAGTAAAAATTTGTGCAGGTCAAAGCCTTAAAATTGTACAGTGCAAGTACTAAGGCCTTTCAATCAACACCATTTAACTAATTTGTCCTATGAGGATCTATCAGCAAAAAGCTCTCAACATTTGCATTATAATCAGAGTTGTGAGGAAATCAGCATAAACCTAAGAAAAGATATTTCAAAGTGAAAGGAAGGTATCATATTTCAATTGGAAAAAGAACAGGTCTTCCTCTTGGATACCAAACAGTGACCCTGATTAGGTGGGCCAAAATGTTCATTTTTGTGTTTGTCATTAGATGGCATTAGGTGCATCTGGTTTTTAACTAACTTCATTGGAAAACTTTGCTTTTGATTGCATTGTGACAGCTGTCATATTAGAAGACGAAATATTCCCTCAAGATAACATAAAATTGCATGTTTCTTTGGTGACCATAGGGAAGTTGTTACAACTCAGTTGGGAAGTTTTCACATATCAACTATATTCAACAGATATTGCAACTCTGGATTACTATTTATTCAAGCTTTAACAGATTTCTCTAAATGGGTGACGGCATAAGGCACAGAGCTATTTTTCACTAAAATAAATAGGTTTGAGAGGATGGAATAAACTTGCCCGAATTTCCATAGGTGGACATTATCTTCTAGTAAATTCAAGAGATGAAAAAGCTCAGAATGTAATCCCACAAGAATTAAACACCTTTTACACATTTTACAGCCAACTGTAGCAATAGAAACAGATCCACATTAACACACAAATAGCAATTTAAAGCTATTATATTATTTGATTTTCTCTGAATAAAGAAATTTAATAGTAAAAAAAAAAAGAGAAGTAAACCAGAAAAAATATTTCATGAGAATTATCAGGTTTCATTTGCACAAGACATTCTTCAAGATGCAATGGTCTATGATAGTGGTGTGACAAGAAAATTCTTTAACCCTTTGGTGTCCGACCCTTTAAAAATTGTACCTTCAAGAAAGATGACAATGGTCTCTAGAGCAATGAAATAATGTATCCAAAGCAAGAAAAAAATTAGTCATACAATACTCGTATCTACCATAGCCAATCAGATTCTGACAAGAATATGATCCTTCCTTTTGATTGGTTGCCTTTTAATAGTAAGTAATACTACACTTCAGACTGATCAATCAAGGCTAACATTGATATTTTGACAAATTTTACACTTCAGTACAGCATTTCAAGGATCTCTTTGTATTGGATATTCCAGGGGTCAGTGACAGACAGATCGTGGCCCACAAGGTGTTCATTGTGGACCTCAGATCTTTTCTAGGAAATTCCATGTAATTGTTGGCCATCAAGCAGTTGATGGCTTTTAGTTAGATAGTCTTTTGTGTCACAAATTGTTTAATTTTCGCCTATGTGAGCATTTCATTTTATAATTTGTTTACTATACGCATGGACCTTTGACAAATCCAGATTTCAAAATTCTAACAAAAAAAAAAAAAAAAAACTAAATCAGCGAATTTGGCTAAAAAATTTTTGACCTGCAGAGCAAACATTTAAAATCTATAGGCATCAAGGTCAAAATTTCAAATATAAGAAATGATATAATATGATATATGAATGGGCCATGAACAAAACTTAAATCGAAAGTGCTGATCCCTAGAGGAGTTCCTTCAACTGAAACAGCAACAGAAAAGATTTTCTAAAAGTACGAAAAAGGGGAGAGAATGGGCAAATCACAAAGAGCGTGGCAGTATGTGATAGGAAATGGATAGTGTCTGTCTAGCACAACAATGGAGAGATAATAGACCCGTGACTGTACGGCCTACAGTTGAGAATGTCAATTACTTTGTTATGGTAGGGAAAAAAAGGAAAAATGTTACAAATAGATGGCACTATATTCATGTGAAACAGCCAAAAGCTTTTCAGAGCAGCAACCAGATTATGAATGGAGTTGATTGGTCAGATCAGTTCATATCTAAGAACAAAGCCCTTCAAAAATGCATGGAAATGGTGGAAGACTTTCCCCTCCCTCACATGATCGACAATTCTACTGCGAGCCGCTACATTCTATTTGAGTTATCGTCTTGGTGCTCAAGGTGTGAGTGACTAAGGAGACCACAGGAATACTCCATTGCAGAGTTCAGAGAGGAGTAAGGATGGCAAGTAGTTGGACCAGAGGATTGGGGCAAATCCATTAACAAAGAAGGAACTTGAATGCATGGATTTGTTTACCAGCCAGAACTTGGCAAAATGAAAGACAACTGCAAAGTTAATTATGCTACATACAAAAAATTTTAAAGAAAAAAAATGGAACTGAAGATTCTTTCTCCACAATGTCACATCTACTTATACTTGACTGCTGACAAAAAACTGCTTTGAGAATCGGCACAGTGAGGACCATCAAAAGAAATCAGTTTCATTGACAAACTTCCATTAGCTAATATTTTTATGAACTGGTGAGATTGACCAGTCTATAATAGCAAACTAGTATATATTATTATTGTTGTTTAGTTCAAGGTTTGCATCCACTGGCAAGTGGTAGCCCTAAATTTCATTTTTGCCAGTAGAGTAATCAATAACTTTCAAGGGATTAGAGATATTTGGCCAAAATTTTGTTTGTGTATTCATTACCTTTAGAAATTACAAACAAATGTTCGAGACAAAAGATCTAAATATACAAGGGGGCATATCATACAACAGGATTATCAGGTTTTATAAACACTTTCCGGCATTCTTCAGATGCAATTGTTTATGAGTTATCGTTAAGGACAAGAGGATTAGTGAACGTCTTGAATGCATACAATTGAAATTTCAGTCATTGCATTTTTATGGCACGACTTGCAAATAATAGAAATTTCCAGTCACCCGATGGACCCTTACACTTGAAATTACGGACAACTTTTTCTGCTCATTTCTATGTCTATAACTGAGTGGAAAGGTCCGTTATTTACAGGAAGCATGGGCAACGTTTTTGATCTATCGGGCCATATGAGACATTTTTCATTCAAGCCACACATTCACTTCAGAAGTCTCAATGGTATAACAGAAAGCATACTTGATTTCTATTTTAGACAAACATGAATTAAAATTACATTATTTCTACAAACCTTAAACAATGGTAATTTGATGATATGAATTATGAAATTGACTTCCTGAGAAAAATTACATAAGATTTTAAATAAATGACTGGATTGGCCAAAGGTGTCGAGAAAAAAAAAAAAAAAAAATGGTGCAAATGACCAATGGTTGCCCAGATGTGGTTTATGAAAAAAAAACATTAAGCTTATTTTGTGTCAACCTGTTTGATCAAAGTTATCACTGTGTGTAAAGCAGGTGAGCTACTCCTGGAGTTAATAGAGCGTACAGTTTGATTTTTTTTAAAGTTTTCTCTTTAGCAGAGACAACAAATAAAACCAATCAATGAAAGAAATCAATCCAATTAGGTCATTAAAGTAGATCAACTCTATAATAAGCAGACTAGGTAAATGGGTAAGTAAAGAGGAGTGGTGAAAGGAAGAGCTACAGAGACCAAGATAAACAATGATACAGGAAACACCCAATTAACGTGGTTAATGCTTTCTCAAAAATGTGCTATGCTGATCAAAACCACCTCAATTGAACTTTAACACCTATGGAAAATAATCTAATTAATTCTGAACTTCAAATTTTAAAAAAATTAAATAAATTGAATAGATAAATGAATAATATAAGGTGGGGATTATTGACTTGAAGATAAATTTCCACAAATCACAAAAGGTCATCTTTATAAATGAATTCACTCATGAATGAATAAGTACTGAAAATATAATTAATCTAATAATTAGTTGATTTTTGGCAGATTTTCCTAAAAGTTTTTGTTAGTTCGTGGTCATTGTTGTCAAAAGTGTACATACATGTGCGATCCCTACTGTGTGTGAAAAAAAAAAAAAAAAAAAAAAAAAAAAGGAGGGGGTGGAAGAAAATGAAGTACAAAAGGAAATTTTTTTTCATTGCGAACTCAATTATTTTGAATCAGTCTTTAATTGCCACGCTAATTGAATTTTGGGGCGTGCTATTTGATTTTTTTGAGAAGATTTGTAAGCTCATTATTAAAAAATGCACTAATCGAAACCGTTTTAATGGGGGGGGGGGGGTTCTGAAATAGAGAGATTAAAGATTACAATGGTGAGACGATGGGTTATGTGCATGGATTCAGGATAATCATTAATTAAGGATCTAATTAACAAATCCAATGATTTATTCAATAAAAGCAGATGTCTTAATGAGTTTTCTTTTAGTTTAACCAATCAGATAGCGCCATAGCCAACAATTAAACAAAAGACAACCACCCTCCCAAAATATAACTCAGATTTGTATCAGTTATTCAAGACCATGAAAGAAGCAAATTTGGATACCTACTGTAATTCGATGGTCAGTTATGGCTCAAAAACCAATTTGCAGATGTCAACATGGAAATCCACACTGGGTTTCCCCACTGCCTTGTACCAGACTGAGCTAAACTTGACAAATAAAAAAGCATAGCAGCTTGAAATACAGATAGCATACATCCCCAGGCAGGCCCCTAAAACCTTATTAAAAGCTCAAAAGTTACAAAATGTAGAAGTACTAAATGCTTTATAAGAGCAGTTTTGAACTTATAATTAGATTTTTTCTGGCCAAAACTGCTCCAACGATTGGCTAAGATTGGATAAATCTATGGCTAAATATTTTATACTCACACCAAAACCAATTTATCGAATAAAATAACTATACTAAGACTCAAGAACAAATCAAAATTTTTCTTCTACTTTTATTGAACTGACTCTAAAAGAATTCTCAAAGCAAAAGTTTTGATTAAAAAATTCAGTTTTTCAATCTCAAGTGCAGGGGGGGGGAG
Organism: Thysanoteuthis rhombus; assembly: GCA_963457665.1. Classification (NCBI taxonomy): domain Eukaryota; kingdom Metazoa; phylum Mollusca; class Cephalopoda; order Oegopsida; family Thysanoteuthidae; genus Thysanoteuthis; species Thysanoteuthis major. The sequence goes on along the minus strand of OY735227.1, from coordinate 2,895,961 downwards.
GAATTGAAATCATTTTTCTTCTGTAATTTGATATGCTTTGACTGTCCTTAAGAGGGAAAAAAAAGTTGCTAATCCCCCCCCCCATTACGGCTAAAAATATTAAATAGATATTTCTTTTTATATAAAATGATATTAAACCAACTAATTATTTTTTTTAAAAATAAGCTAGATTTTCTGCTATTGCAAAGTCGGCTAGATCTAGCTGAAAAATGATAAAACTGCTTCATCATCTTGGTGAAATATCTTGAATAAAAAATTTTGAAAAAAGCTCAAATTACAACCTTTACAGGGGATAGATACCATGGTGATGATAAAATAAGTACCTGGATGCTTGACATCAACAGATACATACACAGGAAAGTAAGCGTCCAGTTGAAGATTATAGCAACATTATAAGTAGAATCCTCCCCCTATAATCTTTGATTTTTTTTTCCCCCTCAAAACTGATAAATATCAGGAATGGACTGGAAGCAACTAAAATTAAAGATATATAAAAATTGAATTTAAAAAAAGTAAATATTCTAGGATAACTGCATTGCAACTTTACCAAATCTTCATCAAAAGAAGGATAAAAACAACCTTTAGACTGCATACAAAAACATATTTAAGCTGAAAGATTTAAAAAAAAAAAAAAAAAAGTTATTACTCTTTTTTTTTTTATATGTTCATTCATTTTTGTTGAAATACCATCAAAAAATTATTTACGCATTGAGTAGACTTACATTAAATCAAAACTTGCACTTTATCTACAGGGCTTGATGAAAATATTAATTAATTTTTTTAAATGTCACAACTTCAAGTTGAATCGGTTTCAAAAGTATGAATATTGTTATGTTGACATTTAGTAGAAGACAAAGTATAAAGAGGTATGAACATCAAAACATTAGCTGATAATTATGGACTTCTATCAGTCTTTTAGTGTCCTTCATCAGATATACATCTTCCCCGATGATTCGCCAGACAGTCGTGGGGAACATGGCAAAAGTACTTTCTCAATTTGTTTACTTCATCATGCCTTATTCCCTACTGACCACAGTTTTGCATATCATCTCTGAGGATTCACATTGTGAGTCATGATGTCTAGTGAATATCAGCCTTTCTTGCTACATGACCAGCCCATTGCCATTTGTTTCCTAAGAAACTATGGTGCATCCAATTTGTGTTTTTTCCTCCAATATACTGCGCTGCCTTGTGATCTCTCTATGTAAGGTCGAGCAAGATTCTCTCAAGTGCATGTTACATGGTTCTCGGTTTACGGGTCAATCTTTTGGTTAGGTTCCAGGTTTCATCTCCATAGGTGACTATCAGGAACTGGTAGTTTGCCTTTGATTGTATTAAAAACAATATCAAAAACACTAGGTTCAACCAGAATAAACCCAGATTTTTATACATACAAAAAAATAAATAAATAACGGAGACAACTCCAAATACTAATGAGAATTTAATAGTTATCTCTGGTGACAATTATTACAGGGGAAAAAAAATACAGCCAATTACTTGGTGTATCAAGAAGATAGCTATGGTGAAATGCTGAAGGAAAAACCTTATTTTGTAACAATCTTCCAGGTGGAGAGAATGTCTGCCTAGAATAATCTTTTTTGAATTTCTGCCTTACACTCTGAGCTAAACACGAGGGAGTGGGGGGCATAGAAAGAAAAGGGCATAAGCATTTCAATTCCTCTTCCACAACTGACATTCTCAACACTTTGAAGTGAAGGCAATTAGTTTTATCAGGAATCTAATGCCTTGGTCCGTTTTGCTATCAAAGCATAAAACTCTCCATAATGTGATGATGAGTAATGGAGCCTTGAGTAAAAAAAGGGGGTGGGGATCATATGGGCAACCCTATCCCAGCTATGCCAAATTAGCCATTTTTCGGCTAGAGCTAACTGGTTTGTTTTACAAAAAAAGAAATTTAAAAAATAGAGAATGCTTGGAAATATGGCCATTAAAAAAAAATAGAAAAAAAATGGATGTAAATTTTTGGCCACTGTCAATATCAAAGAAGTTTCCTCCATTGTTGGCTAAAAGTGGCTAGATTTGTTTAAAAAAAAAAAAAAAAAAAAAGATGATTGGAAATATAAGGTATTTCATCATTGAAATCCAATCAATATGTTGGATGATTAGAAATAAAAGGTGATATTTTGAAAGAAAAATAAAAAATTACAGGCTTTTTTTACTTCCATTGTTTTTATAAGAATTTTTTCTTTTAATGATACTCAGCATTCATTGTAGGCTTTGTATATAATCATTTTCAGGAATGCTCTAATAATGTATAAATTTTTTATTATTTTCTTTAAATCATGTATTTATTTCAAATAATCAAGTGAATTTATCATTTTTAACAGTAAAGTTAGCAGAAAATGAATAGGGAGAAATCTAGCCATTTATGGCCACCAAAGGAGGCAAACAATTTACATTTTGAGTGCAAGTTTCAAAAATGATTTGTCAGTTCAATAAAAGTAAAATGTACAAATATCAAATTGTTCTAGAGTCTCAGTGTACAGTCATTTCATATGATAAGTGCACAATGGCATTCATAGCTATAAAGTCAGCTGGAAATGGATAAGGCAGCCAATTTTGGTCATATCTGTAGATGGTTTTAGCTTTTGGCAACATAGCAATGTCCAATTTCAATTTACTTTTATCTTTTCTTAGAGGGGGTGTCTTCTACTGGAAACAGAGAATGATTAGGTTAGAATAACACGAAGGTTACAAATACTACACCAACATAATAGTACTATATGCCAAGTGACCTATTTCATCTAAATAGGTAGAAATAGGTAATAAATCTAATGTTATTTAGAGGTCACCCTTCATTTAATCCATTTGGATTGGATTGTACTCTAAAACAAGGTGCATTCAAAGAGAGATAATTTGTTAATCTAGATACACAAAGGAAATAATTTAGATAAGCCTATTATTACCTTCAAGCACCTTAATGACAAATTTTAGGGTAGTATTCAAATCATTTACATTCACTCAAGCTCAACTTGAAATTCTTGTAGGTTAGCAACAGGGAGATCCTCTTCTTGTCGAGTGATTAAAAAAAAAAAAAAAAAAAAAAAAAAACAAACTCCAAACTGGATTGGACTTCATTTTTCTACTGTAACAAGAACAATCCTCACCATCGTGTAGGATCTAAACTAATATGTAAAAATTGCAGATCCTACCAATTGATTGCAAAGAGATGTGCAGATATGAATGGGCTTATTTCATTCTAATAAGTAGATATATCAATTGTCTTTTTAATTTATTCTTTAATGAAGTATAGCAACCTTATCAATTATGATTTCATCCCAACTCTCAGTCACTTTTCATCTCAACTTTAATTCGGACCGTACGATTAAATAGCACAATGGGGGGGGGGGGTTATTAAAAAACCACTTGGTCTCAATTGTTAACATCAACGAGTGTGGAATATCAGTTGTAAAGAGTTGAGTTTACGGTGTAACATCAGCTTCCATTCAACTATAAAATCCCAGTGGTTGAATTGTTAAAAGAGGCTAGGTGTATACTGGACTCACTCTGATTAGAGGGTGTGCATTTGATTGTCACTATGGGCTTGCTCTTTATTTTCCAATTGCGCTGTTCTATCGTTGCCATAGGACTACAGTCTAATTCAAAGTTGTTATAAGGAGCAACTAAAAGTTAGGATGAAACAAAAAAGTGAGTTAAAATTAAAAATGAATACATTTACACAAGAAAAAAAAATTTCTATTTCTCTTTTTATTTACAATACGAACAACAGAAAAGTTGCAGAAAATATTTCAGACGGAATAGAAGTTAGAGTGAAGTCTGACCCTGCAGCAGTCAAGCTTGTTTTTTTAGCATTTCCAGGACTGAATAATGCCAATGCTCTAAGCTAGTACTTCTGAGACGGATGAAAGATTCACCCAAGGGTGAATGAAACTGTTGACTAGTGGTGAAAAAATAAATGAAATAAAATTTAAAACCTGAAAAGCTAAGTTGCCATAAATATTCCTCAAAATTAATGCAATGAGAATTAATGACCGAGAGAGAGAAATTCCTGGAAAATAAAATTACAAGAAATTCTGTCATTACACTTACTGACATTATTTGTTTATCGATTCTAACAAATATCTCCCCCCCCATCCCACCGCGCCGTCTATCGATTGTAATTCATGATAAAACATTCGCACCTCTTTCTCTAGCCCCCCCCACCTCCATAAGTCTCATTCTGACAAGATTAGCTTACCAATGCCATATAAAAAAAATAAAAATTTTTAAATGATGACAGTATCTTCACTATAATTTGGGAAATTTGTGTGCACATAACTCGACAACTGGCCATGATACAAAGTTGATATTTGCCAGGCGTGTTGGTTCGTACTCCAGACATTACAGTGTAAAGTTTTCAAGACATTTAAATCAATGGTCATCGATAGGAGTGAGGGGGGGGGGGTCAATTTACATTTTTTTTTTTAAACTAATTTTCTCTTCCAGCCAAATTTTTCCGTGGAACAAGATTAAATCAGTTATATTACGTAACGAGATTTTAAAAATTCATTTTTGATGTCATTAGTATTAACAACAATATTTTGATGTTTTGATTGTTGCTATTAACAATATCATTAACAAAGAAGAGCATCTCATTTCAAGATTTTCAGGAAACCAGATATCCCTTTTGAATGGGCATGCCCTAGCTTAAATGATTTTGCTTTGGAGTTTTAAAAAAAAAATACCAAAAACATGTTGCTTTCCATGTCTGTCTTCAAGCAAAATGAATCTTTTTTTGCCAGAAGAGAGGAGGAGGAAAAAAAAAAAAAGCAAGGGAGACTACCCCTATGATTTGCAGAAGCACAAAGTATACAAACCTACAGACAAAATTTAGAGACGTACACATGGCGCATAATATAAGTAGATTCTTGTGTGCCAAAAGTTTGCAGCATGAATAGTTTATTAATAATAAAAATAGTCAACCAAAACCTTCAACATTGATTTCCTCAATTTTTAAGTGATGCTAGCCAACTATCCATGAATCAGTTGTACAGGCTACACATAAATGGGGCCAAAGGACAGAAAATTCAAACCTTTACTCCTCATTATATCGTTAAAAGATTTTTTTTAGATTCCGTTCCAAAATAAGTTTCCAGAGGAAGGGGGTCAATTTACTATGAAAGTTTATGCAAAATTGGTCCCTCGATTTGTGTCTGTTGGCACTCATTCATTTTTTTTTTCGATAATTCAAAGGAGAGAATTAACTCATTCACTGCTCACCCCTTTTTTTTAATTTATCACTCCCAACATAGCACGCAACTAAGAGATGTTGGTCACAAGACAGTTTCTACTGAATCATTTGCAATAATTTTGTTTTTAGCAAGACAAGAAAATCTTAAAGGTTATAAATTACAAAATTACAAAATTGGATTTTTTGCCAACATTCAAACCTCTGAAGTATAAAAGGGAATTAGCATGAAATACTGAAACCTTAAAATATTTCATATAAATTTGAAACATTGAATGAATCACAGAAAGGAACAAGGAATAGCGAATAGAAGTAACTCTTACAAACAAGGTTTCGAATTTTTCTAATTAAAAGAAAGAAAAAAAAAAAGAAAAGAAAAGAAATAGGTGGGCATGGGAGGCAAATGCCTTTCCCTAAAACACTCATGCATCCCTGGGATGACAAACCTTTTCCCTGTGCCCTCTTAAGGGAGAAGGAAAGGAAAAAAAATTATTTATCAATGAGTCATCAATACCAGTAGAGGGGTAATGGGGAACAGAGCTGTTGCTTGTTACAAACATCATGGCATAAAGTGATACTGCAACAAAAAGATTGCACCTTAACACACCGGTTCTTGACACGGTTGCCATTTGGTATTTTCAAAACTAAAATTGGGCAAATTTGTTACTGAACAAAGCTAGTAAGTTCAAAAAACAAAGTTTTGGTACTGATTTTTCCTACAAACTTAGTCTGATGGATTTTAGATTAATTTGATTATTTCCATACCAAAGCTACTTAATTTGGTTCCAAGACCAGACAAATTTGATCTGGTAATGAATATGAAGTTATTTGACTTTTGATACTGAAGCTATTTTACTTGGTCCCAAGACTATCAAAATTTGGTCATGTGATCAATTTCAAGTTATTTGATAATTTTGGTACTGGAGCTACTTTATTTGGTCCCATGGACATAGAAATTTAGTTTTGTGTAGCAAAAGACATCTGGCAACCCAGTAACTGAATTATTAGTAGCAGAGAATAACATTTAGTTTGCTACAATTGTTCATATGGTGGAGATAATGATTAGGGCCAACTTTACTGATATAATGATTTGAATGTTGCCCAACAATTACGTCACAAATCGCTCATCTTAAATCAACAGATCAGTTTGAACAAATCCAGTTTGAATTTACCTAGAAAATTGATTATCAAAAGCTAATATCATGAATCTTAACATGGGTATTGACTATGTATCACCAAGGTTGCTATTTGTATAAGACTAAAATTGGGCAAATTTGATTCTGAACAAAGCAATTTGGTTCTGGAAATAAAGATTGGGTACTGAAGGAGAATTTACAAAAAGCAGCAATCCCTCACACACAAATATGATACAACATAAATATCCATAAATAATAGTACGTATTTCAAACCATTTTATCTTGCATATCTTGCAAACTTTGATGATAGATTTTTGATTATTTGATATCTTCGGAATTGAAACTACTTAATTTGTCTGATTATTGATTTTGTGTCATTTGATGTTTTTGGTTTTGGGGATACTCAATTTGATCCCAAGTCCAAACAAACTTGGTCTGATGATGGATTTTAAATTCTTTGATTATTTCCATACCAAAGCAACTTAATTTGGTTGCAAGACGATTGGTCTTGTGTGGGAAAAGACATCTAGTAATCCTGGTTCTTGACCTATTTCAAGACTCATACCTGTTCAAGATCTCACCTTTGCTCAATCTCAAGGCTAAAAACTAAAATTGTAAAAAGTCAAAATTAGCAAGTTAATATCAATAGTATAAATAACAAAAATGTTCAAATTCAGACAAAATTAAGTTTGTATCAAGATACTATTCTAGCAAACTTAAAATTGTCTCACACCACTACACCATGAAATCAGATATCGAGTGTTCAGGCATTTTTTGAGTTCGATGAATGAATGAACGTCGTTCTATCTGGAACATCCCTTCAAGAGTACAGTTGTCAGAATCTCTCTCTCAACAGAGATTTCAGCTTGGCTGCAGGAACTGCCAGAAGGACATCAAATTGAGTATCAAACCGCCTTGAGGGAGCTCCACTCTCTGGTTTGGAAATAGAAATCAGTAGTAATCCTCCAAAACAAATTGGGCCTTAGCCTAGGGGTGGTAACCAGTCTGACTATTTTATCTATAGCTGGGGGGAGGGGGAAGAATAGTTGAATTTCCCCAACAGGCATTATTCTGATGAGAACATAAACAGCCCTGACTGGAGTTTGAACTCCAGTTCCCAAATTCAACTATCAACACCATTACCACTAAACAAATCACACCTCCATATTCAAAAACAAAATACAGGCATCCTCCAATATGGTACAGTTCATTGATTGACACCAACATTTTTACCTACATGCATTATCAATCATGAAACTGCAAATTAAAACCAACTTTCATCAAAAAACTTACCAAATATTAAATTTCTACCATTTGCAATCAATTATCATTCAAATTCAATTCAGTTCCTTGAAAGAGGAAATTCAAGATTTTAGTTTTATTGAGTAAGTTTTTATGAAATTCTGCACTTATTCACATTTTTCTGGATGAGTGGGTGAGTGACATGGGTCAAAATGTTGGGGGGGGGGGCACTACCCACCTTATATTACAAACCAAACTATATTGAGGGACATCTGTATTCAGATTTGAGTTTCAAGAACAATGAACATTATTCACAAACACAGATTTAATCATGCAGATCCTACAAAAGTTATTTCTTTCATAAATAAAACTTTTCCAAGGGAAAATGCAGAAGATTTAAAGTCCAAATCTCAGCAGGTTCTTACCGTTTGACTTTGAGAAACAGTAAAAGTGATTATCTTCTCAACCGTGGAGGATCACTCATTCAAGTTAGAACTATCCAGCAGCCATATTAAATATCTTTCAAACTAATTACAGCCTCAGCCAGATATCATTATAGGAATGAAAAGCACAGTGACATAATTGGAGGTTTGAAATAAAATAACACGTCTGAATAGTCACATAATAGAAACCTACACATGATCAATATCTTTAGGGATGATCAGTTATGATTTTTTTTCTTCTTTTAAAAAGGGAGGGGGTCATAAATCTGAAGAGAAAAAAAAAAAAAAAAATGGCTACATCATAAATTATGCTATTCCTGAGAATCTGAATAAACATCCGGAAATATTTACAAGAATTTAAGAAGAATTCAAATTGGATTGATCCAGAACTTTGAAATCAAACAAAATGCTTTTGCTTTTTCATTGATAGACATTAATTCACTGAAGCCATCTATAATTTGACAACTGATTCAGATTATTTATCTGTTTGATGTAGACAGAAAAAAAAAACTTTCAATCACGGAAAGAGAAAAGTACTCAAAGAAAATGATTCCAGTTTGAAGATCAAATAGTCTTGAACATGGCAATGTGCTGCATAGCACGGTTTCACTGTAGCCCTCTTTTTCAAATATTTTTCATGATTTTACTGATGTTGAATTTTCCGAAACTGTACACAGCTCATTTTGGTTGATGTATCAAGTGAGAATAAGCAAATACAAAAATTTATCATGAAGTGATATACATTGAAATCTAACGATATTCCACCAACTCTAGAGAGCAATTACCATATGAGATACACAGAGCTGATCCATTCCATCTTCTCAACATATATTTTAAAATGATTACCAACACAATCTATGCTATCAGACTGATAGTCAGGAATTTGATTTCCCTCACATTTTCATTGGATTGGGAAGTTTTCCAAGGTCTGCATTTCTGTATTTGTATTTTATGAACCCAAAAATGAAAAAGGATAAATAAGAATAAACACACACACAAATGACCGAAATTTCATTCCAGTGAAAACTTTCCTCCTCTTATACGATGTTTCTGTCATTAATTATCACATTTTTCTGATACACAGGTTACAGATTTATAGTCAGCTTTGAGATCACTTTACATACTCATCTAACATATAAAAAGATATAAACATGCTTATGATACATTTCTCAAGGGAGATAACTGATAAATGCAAATAATAGATTAGTCTTCCTTAATTTTGCAAGTACATAGAAGAAAAAAAAAAGAAAAAAGTCCAGGTTCATTCTGGCCAGAAATTGCAGAGCAACTAAATGTTGATATTCTAAGTACTGTTCAATAGAAAAATTATCTAAATATTGCCGTCACTTTTTTTTCTACGACATCAGCAAATCAGTAATCCAATAAAGCCACTGCCTCTGTACCAAGAACAAAAATTGCAAAAAGGTAAGATCTATAGAGACCAAAACTGTCAAAATAGGTTTCTTCAGTTTTCAAGTTGGTCCAGCTGGTTATGTATGTATCATGTGTACAGGCCATACCAATTAAGCTTAGCAGGTTGAATTATTTATTCCTACTGTCAACAAAAAATTTTTCCTCTAAAAATTCTCGATAATAAGTTTACACCCCAACCCCCCAAAAAACCTATTTTGCTTAAATTTGCAATGTAAGTTTATTCTAAAAAAAATAAAAAAATAAAAAAAGAATTATCCTTCAGTTCATGTCTGGCAGCATTCATATTTGTTTTTGTTTTTTTTTAATTCAGACTCTTTCCAATGACCACTGCCCAACAAAAGTAGTAACTTATCCCTTGATCACTCCTTTTCCCAAGTTTTTTAATTGATCACCTCCCCAGCAAAGCATGGTGCCAAAAGATGGTCACCTGAGGATTTCTATTAAGTGACTAACCTGACCTTGTCAGAATACAAAAGGTTACAAAGCGAAAAGCAAAAAGAAATAAAGAATAAAAAAAGAGCGAAAGAAAGTAGCCACAGAAATTACCAGACAATGACCAACTAGAAATGTAAAAAAAGTAAATGCAGACAAGAAAGAATTAACGGACAGCGGATACAAATAAATACAAAATGAATTAAGTATAGGCCGTAGCAGATACCAATTTAGAAAGTCATGATCTTTTTATAACCAACTTGTATTGCAATCATTATGTATATGGTCAGACTATTTTCCTCATCTCAGTGTTCACTTGTTCAATGTTTTGACAGTGTACCCTCTGGTGTTCGTTCAGTGCTGGTGGTTTTAGAATGTGTAATCACTTCTTACAGCCCATGCTCAATTGGACTGGACATGTCATATCCAATTTTCTTTTGTACATCCAGGTTGTGTTGTTGGTGTCAACTTCAGAGTCACTTCCTTTAATTGGTTAATCTGTTTGATAAGGTTTCCAGATGCTAATGATATTGATGCTTGGTTGATTCAACCAGACAAAGAAAATGGTCAGACCATATATCATACATTATGATTAAAAAACCCTGTCAAACAAAATTCAGACAGAAATTCTTATATTCTGCTCCAAAAAAATAAAATAAACACTTAATTGACTAACAGAAATGACACTAGGGATTTCTTGATCATTTCAAAACCAATAATTGGTTTCTTTGATAACGGATTTTCAGTTGCTTTTCCACTTGATTGAATACATGAAGGATTACAAAAATTTCCCTGGATTCAACTTCAGTTCACTTCTAAAGCAGATTTCTTTTTTTATTTCTTTTCATTTATAGCATAGTCTGTTCAAATAGCATTATGGTTAGTACGTCTGACCCACACACAGAAGGTTCTGGATTTGATTTTTGGTAGGAGCAAAAAGTGTTGAAAAACTCTTCATTAGGACTTATTGCTCTGTGTTCTCTACCGCTAATCAAGTACATTCAAATCTGTGTGATTAGGGTGGAGGAATCCCTTCAGGGGACTTGCATCCTGCAAAAGGGGTAGTCATTAGAACTTAGGAAAAAGTCTGGGTTTCAACCATACTTTCAAGGATCACTAAGCTGATGTAACAGAAAACAGGACTATCACCGGCTATCATACTCCTTTGGGGGAGGGGGTTGTCTCTCAACAGACAAAGCTTGACATTATTTGTAGCATAGAGGTATGATTGGAGTAGTTAGCAACAGCATGGACAATGGAGTCCAAGTTCAAACTCTGGTTGGGGCTAATTATGTTCACTTTGCACTAATGCCCTTGGGAAAGGCATGACAAAGTGATGGGTATAATTGCAGGGCAGATTGGTCTCTCTAGCCTTGGGAAGGCAATCAGTCTACGAGAGAGACAACTCTAAATTCAAACCCACTCACCAGGGTGGGAAAAAAAAAGGTAACTGATGATCTCAATTAGCAAACACAAATGGGGAAAGGCCTTGGTTCAGCAGTGGATTTGGAATGCCTGAATGAAGGTAAGATAGCCAAGTGGAAAGTAGATGAAGTTTACATTCAGACATTCCCTAATTTCATGTAAAGAGAGAAAGTGATCTTTGAAAATTCTCTATCTCTTATGGCCATTTGGAACTTGAAGTTGATGGCCACCAATTGGATTAGGAGTGATAAGTTAACAAGCATGAATGCAGCATAAACTTACATTGTAAATCCCCTCCCCCAATAAAATCCTATTTTGGGGAGGAGTTTATGGAAGAAAAAAAATTTCCCCAGAGAAGTAAATATAGAAGTTTCTAGAGTTCCACTGGCAAGGCTTGAATGCATGATCCATACATAGCCAGTCAACCAAACTTAAAAACTGAAGAAACCTATGTTGACAGTTCAGGCTGAATGTTTCTGACAAGAACAACCACCAAAAAAATAACAGAAAGAGCTTTTATACAAGGAGTCTCCAGTATCATTACAAGTGCTGCTTTGTAGTTAATGAAGCATTCTCTTTTTTTTTCTTTTGTTTAAAGAACTCAAAGCGAGGTAAAGGCTTTCAAATCATCAATTCTACACCTTTTTTTTATAAAAAAGAAACTTATTTTTTATGAATGAACAATAAAAAATTTTTACAGCCATCTTCTGAATAAATAAAAAGGAAGGGAGAAGGTAAAGCATTTTGATATCTCATTTTTGAATATGTGATACCTTCAGTGGAAATTCAGTTGTGCAGGAAATTAGGGTTGGAAACATGAAATTCTCATTCACCAACCAGGACTTGATCTCTGAGCCTATTGACAAGTTTTAAATATTAAAGAAAATTTATCATACAGGTCTGCAGTAAGCAGTAACATAACCAACTGATCAAAATCTATCTATATTAAGATTACTGAAACTCACTCAGGTATTCATATAAATTTATTGAATAAGTATAAAATTTCTGCAAAAGTAGGTTGTGGTAATCATTTTCTTTTACTATCATAATCAATAACATTTATCATAGATAACTATTAAATGACAATTTTTGAATAGTCTCCCTTTTCTTTTAGCAAACACACGAACATTCTGGGATCTTTCTGGATGAACAAAGAAAACACAGAGCAGCAATGTTTTTGATATTCTGTCATTTACAATGCTATTGCAAAATTATTCAAATACTGATATCATTATTTGGTTTAGGTAAACTAGTTATTATTAGGAACTGGTTTCGCTAGTGCAGATCTTTGAATAGGTTGGATGGTTCAGTTGATAGGGAATACATTTGGCAGATAGCCGTTCGGAGAGTGAGCTTGGCTTTTCTATATTTGACCGCTAATGTATGGGCAATCCAGATTTGGGGGATAATTGATGAAAAGGCAAAAATCAATAGGCAGGCAATATATTCATGGGTATCTGCTGGAGGTGAGGGGGGGGGGGCAAATAGGGCATTCCCACAACCTCTGAAATCAGGATTTCTCATCGAGGGTGATGGGGAGGGGGTTGAAAGTTGGAACTTTTTATGGAGACCAAGGATCAAAACCTCATAACCAGTGACAGTTTAAGAACTCCCAAGTCACAACCAGATATTTCTGCCCCCTCTCCACCGCATGGTAAAGTGGCAGCAGATATTCACAAATACATTATATTTACAGCTTTCACCCAAGACTGTATTTAAGCCAACTTATTGTCCCTCAATTTTGCCACCTGTCTATTGCAACAAAATCCAGGTAAATTTATCCAAAACAAAAATGGGCGTCTAAATATTTGTTTGACTAGTCGGAAAGAAAAAAGGAATCATCTGACAAGCATACTTAGAATAACAAGTAAGTCACACAATGGAAACCAAGTGACCAATGTCTTTTGGCTGCATGTTGTGTTGAGGGCGATCAAGGAATAACTCCTTTCTCTCACCTTTCATCGGGCAGTCTGCCACTGAAAAGTCTGAATCAAAAAAAAAACAAATACTGGATACTTCTGGATACTAAGGGACTAATTCAGCAAAAACTTACATCGCAAATTACAACCTCCCACTGAAGGGAGAAAATCAAAAACGAAATGGTCTTTCCACACGTAAGGAATAAATACTGTAATATTTGATGCAACTTGTCCATCCGATTCATAACTAACCAGCCTAACGTGGAAACTGAAGAAATCTTTGTTGATAATATTGGTTGATGGTTTCCAAAAATAATTCCTCGACAGAAACTAAAATCAAACTAATCAATAAATCTAACAACATGGTTTATCTTTTAGTTGACCATTCGCAATTGGGTTTTTTTTCTACGCATCAGTTCAACAAGTAAGGAGAAAATTTTAAAATATCAAAAATCATGGAATTGTACATTATATTTTCTTAGCTACAGAAACTAGCCAAAAACCCACACTACAGGAGTGAATTTCAGCTAGATGTCTTCTACAAACAATGATAGAAATTCGGTTCAGCTAACACTATGGACACAAAGAGTCTAGTTTTGCATTTATACTCACATCATAAAGCACACCCCTTGCTAAAAACTTCAATAATTTGGGAATTTTAAAAAAAAAAAAAAACACACACACGCTTTGAAAGTATTATAAAAGTCTTGTTTTTTTTTTAATGATATAAACAAGATTTTCAGTAATTGAAAAGTCGAACGGTTTCAGAGAGTACAAGATATTTTTTCTGATCTTTTATATAATCCATGACTTCATTTCCAATAGACATGATGTAAAAAGAAAAGTTTCCAGGCACTAGTCTAACTTTGTACTGTAGATCTTATCTACTAGGTTATAGCTTTAGACAAATGGAACTTTACATGCTACTAAAATAAGTAGTGGCCACGAAAAACTAATTCCCAGATTAGGGTAGTTGTATTTTTATTGAGTGTGCCATTTTTTTCCAAGTTTTTCACTTGTGCCATTTCTGTGTAAAATATCTTTTGAGGCTGACAAAAACAAAGGAAATAATTTTTTAAATAACTTCAATGAAAAAAGATACTTCAAGAACAGAATTGCCAAGGGAAACAAGGCAAAAGTAAATTTAACAACTACAGAGAACTTTTACTCCATTTTTTTCTTAATACTTGGTAGATTTTTAACAGCAAAGTATGATTTTTTTTAAATTTTGAATTAGTTATCATCAAATATGGCATATCAATCAATTAGTTGCCAAATAGAGTAAACATGGACTTTACAACAGTACAATTCTACATTGTAAGTGATTTTTCTTTTCTTAGAAAAAACTCAAAAATTTTATTTTCTAATTTTTGTGTTCCTTAAATAAGGTGTCGATTTCCCAGTAAAAACTTTCAGGAATACTTAAACTTTGAATAGTATTGTTAATAAAAAGAAGCGGGATGGGAAGTTACCGTTTAAAATGCTAAATTTAATCATTTCTTAGAAAGAATAGAAACACCATCTGCAATATAAACATGGAATGAATAAAGGATCTATTCAAAAAACTTTGTTTAAGATGAAGCGGTGAGCGTTATTTGCTTTTTTAATGATAAAATAAAAGAAATTAGAGGTCTGGTTGGTCACTCAGCAGAAACCGTCACATGACAAATGACTTTTGGTTGTCTACCGTGTTGAGGATGATCAGTCAAAACATTGGAGAAAGTTATCAACAGATAAGTTACATCTCATCTTTTCTTTTGTTCATCACTAAAATTGAGAAATAAAAAAGAATTTAAATACTCCTGAACACAAACTAAAAGATCAATTTAGCATAAACTTACTTTGCAAACTGACCTTCCCCCCACAAAAAACCTAAAGAGAGGGGGTCTTCAATTTTTTTCCAGACATAAGGAATAAATGTTCAGCCCTTTAAATCCATCGGTAAGGCACGTACGTGTGGCACAGAGCCAGCCAGACGGGCCAAAAACTGCAGAAACCTATTTTGACAGTTTCTAACTGAGCATTTCGTGGAGGACCAAGGGAGAGGTGAAATGGCAACAATAAGATGTTTCTTCATTATCAGCCTCGACGATATCATAACCTGCTACACAAGAAGAAGAAGAAGAAGAAGAAGTACAAGTGTTATTGTTATCTGGAGTAGCACAATGTGGAGTTGTGGTGGGAGGGACATGTGGAATGATCAAGGAAGGAACGGGGTTGCCAATATTCAAATTGGATTTCGTCAGCAAGAACTGCTTTGAAAATTGGTTAAATTCGGCTAAATCCTAGGAACACGTTCAAGTCTTATAAAATAACTAGTAAGAGTCCAGAACAAATAACTGATAGAAAAGAAAAAGTGACCATAAAATTTAATTAAAATTAACAGGTTTGAAGTGGATTTGCAGGGGGGGGGTGATAGTTACCGACTATAAAAAATTCGGTCTATCGATCTTAGTAAAAAAAAAAAAAAAAGTTCGATTTGCTGTGACTGACCTTCAAATTTGGCTATATTAGGCTATTTTTTTAAATCATTTTCAGTTCCTTCGAGGGCTAAAAATATTAGATATGCTTTGAGTTTGCTATAAAATGAAATTGGCTAACCATTTTTTTAAATTGGCAAGATTTTCGGCTTTCTGCTATCGGAGACTTACTGGCTTAATGAGGAAATCGGCTAGATCTAGCCGGAAAAATGGCTGATTTTGCATTCCTGAAAGGAACAACGACGAGGAAGAAAGAAGAGGGGGGTGAAAACGAAATCGGTGGGATTGTACTACAAAGTGTACAACTGCACATCATTGAATTCATTCATTGACTATTTATCCTTTAACTTGATTTTTAATAGTTTTATTTTTTGTACAAGTCAAAATTTATTTATTTTGTACAATGGGTAACAATACTTCATCAAATAAATAAATTGATCAGTTATTCCGGTTCATACGGAAATATTTACTGCCATTTCATAATGAATAATCCCGGAATCTGCAGTTTTTTTAGCTAGAAAAAAAAAAGAATCCAGATACGTGTTATCTATGGGAACAATTGTATACACGAGAGAATGCATCTTTCATTCAAAACTGGAGCTAAACTGGGCAGCAGGAGACATCATTTACTTGATTTTCATATTATTTTCAGGACTAATATTTTTCCCCACCCCCGAAGAACGTAGGAATGTATTTTTTCAACAAATTTCAGTAAATCAGGGGATGGTGGAATTAAGCCTTATCTAAAGAAAGAGTATTTCTAGAAGAGAAAAAAAAAAACACTGAACTAAATGCGGAAGAAATCCTGTCAAATTATAAACACCATAAGACTTCTAGAGGAAAATAAGTTCGAGAAAAAGGGAATAATCACAAAAGCCGGCTTTGCAACAGAACTATTTGATGTCAACATGGTCACGTGACCGAGGCCTCCTTACTCTCCGCCGATGATGAGTAATGGAATGAAGGAGAGGATGTTATTCTTGTTGTAAGATTGTTTATGAAGAGATGACTATCACCAATAGGGAAATTCCAGGGAGATTTCAAGTGGAAGGTTTTGTACGAAGGGGGAGGGGGACTTATGCAAATTTATGAATCTTTTCTTGGAAAGAAAGACAAAATTAAGAATAAGTTATTTCACTTCAATTAATAACTATACTTCTGGATTATTACTCGAATATTATATCACAAAATAACCAACTGAAGATACATCTGTTGGAGGTAATAGGGGTTGGCATTTGTGGTGTAAGTATTTTAGACAATTTTAAACTTGCGTGGTAACCAGTTATTTTTTTATGGGTTAGGTTAATAGTTTACCGTTTTGAGTTGATTTTTTTTTTCTACTAAAAGGAAAATTAATTCCATCATCAAAATCATCAACAACAACTTCTTGTTTGTACGATGGTATGAATTAAATGATTTCTTTCTTCTCGCAAAAATCAGAAGTATAAGTAAAATGGCTACAAATACATAATATAGAAAGAATACGATTTAAGATCTTTAATGATGAGTATGAAGATGAGATTAAAAACCTCTTTTGGAACAAAAGATTTGCTCCCTGATTTATCTTCGGAGAATTTCTTCATTATTCTCCGGCAATTCTTCAGAGTTCAAGGCTGACATGATGCCGGGGAGGGAGGAGCCACCGGCCGGCATGTTGCAACAAATTTAACTAGTCTCATATTGCGAACGTTTAGTTGATCATTTCGTCTGAATTTTATTAGATGAGGTGTTTAAATAATTTTATGGGGTTTAGTCGGACGAAGTTGGTCTCTCCCCCCCCCCCCGAAAAAAAATTTCGGTTGTGTACCCCCGGCCTTCTTGGGGTGTTCTTTATTCTGAAATGTGGAAACTTGTTCCTCGAAGTGTGACGCAAACGTGATTTTCTGCGGTTAGATCTTCCATGATATTTACTTTTTTTTCTTTTGTAAACTATAATATTGATTTCCTGACATCACTGAAAACCTCAACGCTGGGAAATCATATTTCCAAGCAAACTAACGTGAACGCGTATTTCACATCAGAAATGGCTATGCACTTTTGGAGGGGTAGAAATGTCATGTTATCTTATTTTCCTGACAGTTCTGCAAAGTTCCTGGCACACAATGAGGTATTTAAAGGAATTTCATTCTAACATCGTATTTTTAAAACGTCAATATCCATAACGTAAAAATCCGAGCAGCAGAATTAGAAAGATTATTTTGAAGGTAGAATTTTCAAGTCAGACGATCAAATTATTATTTTGATGTAACTGACCACCAAGTGTACCCATAAAAACAGATAATTTTAAAAAATATTTTATGTTAAATGAAAACAAAATATATGATCAAAGCGAACAAGATACCATGTCTCGAATCGAGGTAAGAATGGCACAAGTGAAAATCAAGAAAAAAAAAAATGGCACACCTAATTAAAACATCCAACCATAACCTTAAATTCAAAGACTATTCATTCGTAATCAATGTTTGTTTTGGGGGAAAACATTTTTAGATCATTAGTGTTTTACTCAAATGTGCCATTTAACCTGGCACCACCATGTCAAATACACCTAGTCTGTAGAGCTAGTGATAAGCCGTCATCAACCCGAGACAAAAGCTGAAGCACTAATAATAAAAAAATAAATGATGATCACATTGAGCAATTGTACTATCTCCCCACCCATAGTCTCCTCGGTCAAGAATAGTAAACAGGTGTATGTAAGGGGGTAGACTGTGTGGGATGCACATGAAGAATCAGGTTCGAAGGAAGAGGCATGTTTATATTCTCCTGGGCAACAAAACACAATTGTTGATAAAATGTTATCTCACACAACACGTCCAACTCATCGTATGTTCGTTTCTTTTGAACAATAACATATTTTATGCGCGCACGTGTAGTAGTAAGCAAATCCACGATGAATTAGTGCTATTATCATCGTACAAACACGGTACAGTAATCTAAGCAGTAAAAACAGTCTGCGTCGACTAATTGGGGATTTCATAATTATATCTACGAACGAAGAATACAATATTGACTTTATATCGAGATGCAAATAACAACCCGGCAGCTTGAACCCCCTCCTTCCACCTGATTGTAAGAATGAAGAAAGAAAATTCAAGCCACTTTTTATCAAATTTATGATAGTCTTGATGAAGACTTGTGTGATGTGAAAAGTGTTTTAGAAAGAGAAAACCACTCGCATGACTGGTACGAGCGTCCGCTGGGGGTACAAACGGGGCCTTTGTCTTCCTTGGGGCCAGGCCTCCCCACAGGGTGCGAGAGGGGGTAGGTGGAAATTGAACCTTGTAGCAGCGGGGGATCAAAAGGTCACTATACATGCTTTGGATGAGTCGCAGCTTGGACACTCTCTAGTCCCTAACCTGACAACCAACACCTGGATGTATAGCCTATCCATCCCGAACATATAATGCCCCATCGAGATAGATCCAGCAGACGCCCATGATCACTGGCAATCTTTCGTTTTACGTCGCTAAAATGGGAAACTGTCCAGTAAAAATGGCACATTCAATTAAAACGCTAACGGTCTTAAAAAAAGCACTAATACTAATAAATGAAAAATGGATTGAGAGTGAATGAATGGGGGCCAATAATTAATGGTTAGGGAGAGTTAGAAGTTAGGGGTTTTGGTATTGATAAGTAAATATGCCATTTTTCTTGTTTTTTAATTTTCACCAAGATTCAAAATGGGAGACCACTCCGACTAGGTGATACAATCACCCAAGAATAATTACGGATGAATGAAAAGTATAAAATGGGCTGCAGAATCATGCTGATGTAAATCATAATATAAGCCATGTTGATTCCAATTATGCCACTGTACATACGAACACCATTGAAGGCAACTGGTCAAGCATGAAAAATAAGTACGGATGGATGGAAAGTATACAATGGGCTACAGAATCATGCTGTTCATATGCACAGGTGGCATCATTTTATTCAACGAGGCTAATATGATTTTCAACTGCACAATTCAGTAACCCATTGTATGTTTTCAACCATCCGTACTTAGTTTTCATGCTGGACAAATTACCTCCAAAAGTGTTCACATACAGTGGCATCATTTCTTCTTTTTTTTTTTTTCATCAACGAAGCTGATATTTTCTATATAGCATGATTCAATAACCAATTGTATGCTTTCCATCTATCCATAATTATTTTTAGGTGATCAGTTTCACCAATCGGGAGTGATCTCCCGTTTTAGCAAAAAGAAAGCTCGTCGCATTGCTGTTACTTACAACATCAACAATGAAGAATAAATTTCGATAGATGAATTCAAATTAATATTGATACCGAATGATTGTCTGCAACGCCATTCACAGCTGAAAACTTTCGTATAAAAAGGTCATCCATTCATTATCAATAATTGAAATGTATCGAACTTTAGTAAATGTTTGTGAAAAAACTTATTTCTATCAAAATAGCACTAGACCATAAGAGTGGGGGTTGTCCAGGTAGACCACTTGATATGGATACTTGCCATTTTGAAGGGACAAGAGTCTATGCCCCCTTACTGTAGGACTCATATATATAAGAGCAACACTACGTTGAAACGGCTACCCTATCGGTTGCAGGTTCGATTCCTGCAGGAGCCCTATGTTCTTCAATGTTTATTCTATTTACATTGTCTAGACCAAATGATACATTAACAGAGTAATAACAGGAGATCAATTCAAGTATTAGTTTTAATACAATACGCAATTTATAATCATTCTGTCGGATCATAAATAACCATTTCTTAATAACATGATTGTTGCGTTGAACGAAGCAAATAAAGTAGAGAGAGAGCATGAATGAACAAAATGAGAATTTAGAGTCAAAACACACACGCATATAATTGCTTGCCATTACGTTTGTAAATCATTCTGAATTCTCTTCTGAATGTTCTGTAAAATATACACTATCCATACATTTAGCTTTGGTAACGAAATAAAATAGTGGAGCAGTTTAAAATGCAGGCTACATAATTGATTCGAAAGAGATGTAGAGAGAGAAGAAATTTCATAAAGTTCAGTTGCCCATTCCTTCAGACAACGTGAAGTGTTGTTGACTAGTCATCATTTAGAAAAGACGTCTTTATTTGATGAGCCGCGTGTGTCAGCCAAGCACTTGTATAGAGCACCTACAACAAATGCTGAGTGACACCTATCTAAAAGGTGTAATTATTACAGAATGTAAAGAAAATAGAAACTAAGAAAGAATGAAATAGATGTTCCAGTAATTGGTTCGTTTCGGGGGGATCGGGAAGAAGGAATAATTAATACAATTCTAGAAGATTTTTTTCAGTTGTTAAATGACATTCCGCGTGTATCATGCATAACCGGTGCGTGCTTTATTCATTACGAAGTGTTTTCAAGGAATTCTTGAGATATTTGGATCTCATAAAGTGACAATAGTAGTCATCCTAGTTCTGGATGGGGGTTTCCCCCCCATCAGTCAGTACCATCAGAAAATATTTCATTATTGTATTGTGGTTTTTTCCCCCCGGAAGGAAAAGATCTCTAACGTAAAACTATTTTTTGAAAGAGAGAACTTTAATTTTTTTTTTTTCAATTCTTTCAATAAAAAATATACTTGCATTTTTATAGCACTTGAACCTGATGTCGACGAAAAAGAAAATCAATCTAATATTTTTATTTATATACACAGCAAAATGACCAAATGTAACGAATTTTGCTGAACATTTATTTTTCTCCCCCCCCCCATCTTTTTTTTTTCTTCTTCAAAATTGACACTTTTCCAAGATGAGAATGAATGAATAAGTAATGGATTGGCATCGCGAACGGAGATTTTGTTCAGGGGGTGGGTGGGACCACGACTATAGGTCACCTTAGTCGGCGGGGCCCTACACGCGGAATAGCCCTTCGGTCTGCGCGATGAAGTTTCCACAAACGTCTTATTTACTAAAAGCACAGGAGATTTCATCGGAAAACATTTTTGTTACAATCTCCTGCTTTTCCGAAACTTTACGATTGAACCCTCCACTATCATTAGTCATTTCCGTATGAAAATACTGTTTTTTTCTCCTCTTCAAGATAAGACTTATCACGTCTTATTCGAGAAAAATAAATAAATTAAAATACTAGTATCACTACCCAACCTAAAAAACTAAACACTTGTAAACCATTGTGACTATCTCGAATGACAAAATATATAGAAGAAAAAAAAAACTTTACTTAATAGTTCAAATAACACAGATAAGACTTAAAAACCGCAGAATTTCAAATTAAATAAGAAAAATTAAAAGAAATTCACTTCTCAGATAACATTAATATCACTTCTCTTTTCTTCTTCAAACCAATTAACTCCAAGCCTTCATGAAAAAAAATCCAAAGACATTTTGATTTGGCCGTTTTTGAAGAAAAAAAAAGCGGGGGTACTTATTACCGTGTAATCAAAGATATAAAAACAAAAGGGTTACAGAGTAAATTTTTTCTACCTTTCTTCCACTTATATATTCTTTCCAAGACAATTCAATTGTTTCAATAATGAAGCAACAAAGGACTTCTTGAGAAAAAAAAGGTTTCCCCTTAATCAGTAGTCTTGGAAATACATACAAAAATGTTTTATTTCTTTCAATTTTAATCATATTTTCAGGATTTCATTTGACTATCAGAAACTAAAGATAATTAAAAGTAGTCATGAAATAATATCGAATCTTTCTCACTTTTGGCATCTTTTCGGAAGATGTCGCCAACGGAACAAACTGTCAGTGAAATGAACTATGGTAGGGCGAAAGGCTTAACGCCGAAATTTATGAGGCTGTTTTTTTTGGGGGGGGGGTCTTATAAATATAATTCATATTTTTTTATATTATTTAACCATATGATTAAGTGAAGTATTGCTCCATTATTATTACTTGTAACCTACATCTTAAATGTAACTTTAATTAACGGTTATTTAAAGAAAAAATTAGTTGAAGATAAAAAAAAAATATAATAATAATCAAGTACATAGGACTAACCATCTTTTTCGCATTTAACCAACTGTTTTCCTTGGCATTGCGTATAAATCTAGTTATTATTGGCAAACAAAAAGAGAATTGGTTATTTTTGCTATTATTATTACACTGTTGCCGCATTTAACAAGTAAAAGCATCTTTATTTTTTCAGTCTGATACGAGTTTAATTTTAAACTTTGAAAATAAAATTGGATTTTATCAAGTTTGACTACAACCTTTAATCTTAATATCTCTTTTTATTGCTTATTTATCTTTTAAAAAGCAACAGAAAAATTATGAAGTTAGTAAAAAAAAAAAGACTTCAACCAAATAAAACTGGACTTATTTGAAGCAAACGCAATAAAAAGGACAAACCAAGCCATCCATTTATTTAGAACCCTTTTTTTCTAGAAATATTACAGATTTTTTCTTTCGAGTTTGAATCACTATTCTTTCTGTAAAGCATATATATTAGTCCAACAGGAGTTTTATTTTCAATTTCGAAACTTAAAAAGGAAAAAAAAAAAAAGAGAAATAGACTCATTAGAAGCTTACATAATAAAAAGGACGAATATTTATAGCCCTTCCGTTAAATCACGGATAATTTGTATTATATCTTCAAAATATTCCTTTTTAACAAGCGAACCCTGTATACAATTATACTACACCGTACTATACTTCACTCGCGCATGGAGATGAAGAGGCGAGGATAACTCCATAACAGAATCAATGTTTTTTTCCGATTTTAATTTCTTGTTGCATCATGGAATGGGGGAAATGGTACCCTGAATTTAAAAAATCCTTTCAGAGTAGAGTTTAAGACTCACCTGGGTGACAAGAGGAACTAAGGTTTGTTCAACCGACTTGGTGCGTATTTCCAAAGGAAGTTTAGACTCCGACGAGGGCTGCACAAGACCAGCCATCTTGTTAGACTACTACTGCTACTACTACAGCTTTCAGCTCTCTGATTATAGGAAGATGGGGGGGAGATGGAGAAATAGTAAGAGTATGAGACAGAGGAGGAAGATTATGAAAAGAGTAAGGGAGAAGATAGGGGGGCAGAAAGATAGAAAGAGTGTAAGAGTACATGGTGAGAGTTGGATTGTATTTTTGTAGATGAAGAGAAAAGTGATAAAAAGCAAAGAAAGAAAGAAGGAACGAAGGGAGAGGAGAGGAGAAAGAGAGGAAAGAGAAGAGATGAAAGCAGCAAGGAAGACGGGGAGATGTAGAGAGGCTGAGACTGTATAGGAAGAGAGTAATTGAAAAAAGGAGGGAAGAAGAAAGGGTTAGACAGTATATAGAGAGAGGGGTTGGGGAAAGCGTAAGAAAGAAAAGCAGGTAGGAAGAGGAGAGAATAAAGAAAGACTAAGACTATAGAACTGGGGGAAGATAAGGAAAAGGTAAGAGAGAAAATCAAGAGAGAGAAAGATAGAGTAATTGTAAGAGTATTTGAAGAGTGGAAACAGTCTTCCAGTCGAAAAAAAGAGTGGTAGATTTGAGAAGAAGAGAGAATTAGAAGATAGGAGAGGAGGAGAAGAGAAGAGTTAAGGTGGAGAGAGGATAAGACTATATAACAGAGGAGGGGGATAATGAAAAGTAAGAGAAAAAAGGATAAGGCAGATGGATATAGAAATTATATGAGAGAGTGGGATCAGTTTCTCTGTAGAGAAAAGTGGAAGTGAAGAGAGGAGGAGGGGGCATGGTGGAAGTTTAGAGGAAGAGATGTAGAAAGGCTAAGACTATGAAATAGAGTAGGAAGGTTAGGGAGAGAGTGAGAGAGAAAACCGAGGAGGGATTAGAGGAGATGGAGAAACGCTAATACTATAGAGGAAGAGAGTTAAGGAAAGAGTAAGAGAAAGAAGCAGACGACAGAAAGATAGGGAAATTGTAAGACTATCTAAGGAGAGTAAAAATAAACTCTCTGTAGAAGAGAAAAGTGATGAAGAAGAGCAGAGGAGAGAATAAGAGGGAGGAGAGAAGTGAAATAGATATATTTCTTGCAGGGAAAATTTAAAAGTTATAAAGGGAGAGTTGGGCCAGGCATAGGTACACGGGCAATCGCCCAGGGCGCCAGGTGCTAGGGGTTAGCTTCATTATAATACTGGATCTGTTCTATTAATCAATTAATGAATTGAAATTCTCATGCTGTGAAACCATCAAGCAAAACTGTCAACATAAATCTATTCAGTTTCCAAGTTGGTCCACTTAGCTGACTGGCTATGTATTCATACAAGTATGTCTATATCTATCAAGCCTACAGGCCCCACCAATGAAGCTAGATGGCTGAAAAATTAAACATTTACTCTTTATTTTGTCTACAAAAAAACGATTTTTTTCTTGTTTTCCTCCAAAAATAGGTCTAAAGAAGGGGTTCAAATTACAATGTGAGTTTTTGCTAAATTGGTCCCTAGTTTGTCACTTCTTTTCTTATTTACTTGAGTAATTTATCCCTTGGTGACTACTTTTTCCAATTTTTTAATTGGTCATCCCCAACATGGCACGCTGTCAAAATATGTTGGTCACATTATGGTTTCTATTGAGTGACTAACCAGACCTGTTATATTTATTTTTCTCTCAGCAAAACGTGAATAACACAATATGTAGTATACTTTAAAGGGCACCAGGAACCCAAAGGCCGACCTTGATTGGAAAGTCGTGAGGAAGAGATAGAGAGAGAAAGAAGTAAATAGTTGAAATGCAAGGAAACAGCTTCCCTTAATCAGTGCCAGACTAACTATGCAACAAAAGTAGCATTTGCTACTGGCCCAGCAATTTCAAGGGCCAAGCATTTAATGCTATATCAATGTTTAATTCTATATCAATTCCGATGTAATGTCTATGTATCCAGCCTAAAACATTCACAGAACAAATTTGAGACTTTGCACGCGCACACACACACACACACACACACACACACACACACACACACACACACTCCATTCAATAAATAGGGAAAAAGTTTTTTTAACTTTTTCAAAATTCCACCCCCATTAGATTTACCTTTGGGGTAGGGAGGGGGGCAAATATGCAAAGTAAGTTTATACTAAATTGATCCCTTATTTTGTGTCCGACAACATTCGTATTTGTTCTTCTGAAAAATTCAGACTTTTTTTAGTGATCACTGCCTAACAAAATGCAAGAGAAGTAATTTATTAATTGATCACCCGCTTATCCAATTTTTTAATTGATTACCCAAACATGATGTGCTGCTTACAGACGTAGGTCACAAGACGGTTTCTATCAAGTGACTTTTTGGTTTTTTTTATAAATCATGAATCAATGATTAAAACCACACTGATACCATTTTCATCAAGGCAACTTAATTTCACAATCATCACAGCTCCGTCTATGAGGCAAAAAGAAACATACATGGGTTACGGTGATTCATGATTCCCTTTTGAATACTAGTTGACTATTTTTAATGTTTTATATGAGAAAATGATTCTATAGAAATATATATGAATTAAGAAGCATATCATAATAATGAAGTAAGAGAGAACACTTTCAACAAACACAATACAGAGAATTCAACAATCAGATATTCCTGAAAAATCTGTGTGCACATCAGGGAATTTTCTTATTTTGACGGTTATTATTCTAATAGATAAAATTATTCTATCTTTTTCCATTCATATTTAAACGGTCCTACCGCCCCAGATACATGACAGACCCCCCCCATGCCCAGCACTGCCTGTGTTGTCGCTAGCCTGAAGGAGAACATAATTCAGAAAGGAGTGAAAAAGTAAAGAACAGGTCTGGTTAATCACTAATTGATTGAAGTTGTCTCATGACCAATGCCTCTTGGCAGCATATCGTGTTGGGGATGATCAATTAAGAAATTGGAAAAATCGGAAATGTTGCTGGATACAAACTAAGGGATCAATTTAGCATAATCTTACATTGCAAATTGACCCTGCCACCACTAAAAACCTATTTAGGTGGGGAATTTAGGAAAAACAAAAAAACATGTTGGTTTTCTTCCTGAACATAATAAGGAATACAATTTCTAACTCCATTAGTATAGCCTGAATGTATAATAAATGCATAATCAGCCAGCCAGACCAACTTGAAAACTGAAGATACCTATGTTGACAGTTCTGCTTAACAGTTTCTAATTCATTGCTTGAAAAGAGTGTATAAATGAAGCCTGTTTCTGGATAGAGAGAAAAGGGTTTAGAACAACAATGAAATGGTAATTTTTGTAGAGGAAGAAGAATTGAAAGAAAAAATGAGAAAATATATCCGAACTTTGCATAAATGAATCACCATAGCCCATTTATGTCACTGAACTAATTATCTAAAACTTATCTAAACTTATCTAAAATTTATTTCTTTTATCTAAAATTATCTTTAAAAAGTAGATCTTTCGTGAAAAATTATCTAAAAAAATAGATCTTTTATCTAAAACTATCTTTAAAAAAATAAATCTTTTGTAGAAAGTTATCTAAAAAAATAGATTTTTTATCTAAAATTATCTAAAAAAATATCATATCATAGGGCATTTTTGGTTGGTTCAAAATGACCACAAGAGACTCCAAAAAACAATTTTTTGAAAAACAAAAAAACATATTTTAAGATCGTGCCTAGTAATATACCCATGCAAATTTTCAAAGCTGTAACCAATAAAATGTGACAAGGAGAGACAGACTCAGACATGAACACATACAGATAGACATGTACACACACGCAAACAGACAAGCAAAGAGAGAAGAATCTGTAGCCCACTTAGCTGGTTGATCTGGCAGGCCATTTGTGGGGCTATGATGATTCAATATACATAGAAGAGAGGGAGAAAGAAGAATGAAAAATTGGAAAATCGTAACTAAGAAAAGGAGATAAAAAAAAAGGCAAAGCCTGGGGAGGTACAGTACAGTAGACCTCCACAAATCTGACAACATTGAAACCTGAGGAGTGCTGGATAATTGAATATACTGACTCACAGCAGGATTACCTCTGTACCAGTGTTTCGGTTTTTTTTTCTAATCACGGCTGCCTTAGCATACAAGGACTTTTTCACAGCATTTCAAATTAGAAAATACCGAACAATTGCATTTAAGTTCATTCAATTTTTTGGAATCTTGTGCAGCGTCTCTGGGAGTTAACTGCGGCGCACAGTTTAGAAAACCCCTCTCTAAACAACAGCCAACCACCTCACCATTCCTTTCAGTACAAGTTTTATGATAAAGGGACAGAAAAATTGAATCTTAACCTGATTCTTCAAGGAAAACTCTTGCTTGTTTTTTTTTCCACTATATCCTCAAACTATTCCACACTTCCACTCACCAGAAGCTTAAATGGCTCCATCAGAAATTTATCTTGCTCAATTGTTTTTCTCACTCATACTTTTTTCTTTAAGCAACTCTCAGCAAAAAATATACCAATTTTTCTTTTTGTTTTTTTTCTATGCCACAAGGAACCATATCGTAACACTTACACAAGCTTTTCACAGATACACCATTGGACTTTTCTCTTCAATAGTTCAACCTCATTTTTTAATGATAATGTGCAGCATTTTTACTTCACAGTGCAGGATACACTTCTTTTATTCACTAGAGCCATAATTAGGATTAAATAAGAGCAAAGGACATTAATAAAAGCAGGACCACAAGCAGGAATCGCTTGTCTGGGTTTACAAGAGTGCATTAATAGAAAAATAGATTTAGTATAACTAGAACAATGTGCAGCAGGTTAATGTGGCACCCTGGAACATTTGAAATTACAGTGGCCCAGGAAATTTGAAATCGGAGCCAAATTGATGGAGCAAGCAGATCACAGCTAGCAGGATTAGTGAAGATCAACTGAAATAAAATTTAAAATTTTGTATGCATCCATACTTGTATTTCAAAAGGTTTAAATAGCTTTTCATTTATTGTCAAATTCAGACTGCATTTTGAGTTTATTTTCCTCATCTAAAAACCAATGATTATTTCCGACTTCCAGTTAAGACTGAAATGGATGGATAAACGAGATGGATTAAGAGCGAATGGAGAAAAGAGAGACATATTCTATTCCTTCATCATCAATCAACAGGAGAAAGAAAAAAAAAAAAGAAAGGGAGAAAGAAAGAGAGAAAGGAAGAGGGTAAGGAAATTATGTCTAGAATTATCCAAATTTTCGTGCCATCTACTTAGAAAAATTTCTTGGTACCATTTCATTGTTGCCTTCCATGGCCAAATTTAAAGACCTTTTTCAGTTAAAGGAAAATGTTTTCATAAAAGTTGTAATAATTTTGCATCTGTCAGAGTGGAGTCTGATCCTGAAGCACCCAGCCTTTTTCTTTTTTTTTGTTTTTAAATTTATGGGCAAAAAAGAAGATTCAAGTGATTTTGATAAAGACCAAATTGTTAGGGCCAGAAGATTAGGTCAGAACATTTCCAAAATGGCAGGGCACAGTTTATCAATCCGTATTGTATATGGGGCTGTATAGCCACAGCCACTACCCACTCATGCCTACCAATGTCCATTGCCAAAAGTGGCTTCAATGGTTACATGAACTGAGCTTTGTATTAATGAAAGGAGGTTGTCTAATCTTGTTCTCTCCTGAATAAGGTGGGCAGCAGTCTATGTGCATATGCCTTTATCCTGGGGAAGTGATGGCACCATGATGTACTTGGGGGAAAACAAGCCAATGGCAGCAGTATGATGGTTGGGCAATTTTCTGCTGGGAAACACTTGGTCTTTACATTCAAGTGGGAAGTACTTCCATGTACCAATTATCCCAACATCATTAAAGACTTCTTACATCTCTTCGTGGTAACATTCTACAATGACACAGGCATCTTTCAGTAGGAAAATGCGATATGACTTCCTAGAGTTTCTTAGAAAATGAGGAAACTTAAATCCATCCATGTCCTTGTTTTGTAAGCCTTAAAAATAACCAAGACTTGAATGAGTTGAAGGACCTACTGGCACCAGATCCAAGAGACATCTTAGAGGTTTTGTATTGTCCATGCCTAATCAGGTTAGAGCTGTTTCACAACACAAGGAGGACAACGCCTTATTAGGCAGGTGGTCATAATGTTTCGGCTCATCAGAATATATCCCATCTTAAACAAGACCGATTGGGTGGTGAATTTTTCTTTCATGCTGCACGTGTAAAAAGACTTGGTTGAATTCTAAACAAGATGGTTGAAAAAGAGGAACAATATGATCAAATGACTTACCATACATTGACCAAAGGATTTTGAAAGAAATTAAATTGAGATGAAAAAACACCCAAATATGGAGGATAGACTATAGGAAAGCAAATGACAAGCTCTCCCAAACCTGGATCTTCAAAAGTGGAAAAATGTTCAAGATTATAAGAGCAGTGGTAAAATTCATAGCTAAATCAATAAAGAACTTGTAGGACTCCTAGATATCTGTCAACAAACAGAATCTAGAATTTCCTCCCAACACCAATTCTGAGCTTCCATACTTTGAATGCCAAAAATTCACATCAGTCATCACTAGGCCCTTGGGAGACGTCTTTTTTCAAAGAAAACAAAGCTCTTCTCGCAAAAAAACCCATGGACATAGTACTGGGCAAATCATGAAAATCAAAACAAAGATTTTCTTGGGCCACTTTTTTACCGTAAAAGCAAACGACCAACCCAAGACAGGTAAAACAGTCAAATTTCATCTTACAACTGACACCTGTTACAATGGCTGATTCTCACATATACACACATTCACTAGCACACATATACACATATACTTCACAGCACCATGAGCCAAGAAAGAAATAATCCTGAACTCATCTTCTATCAACAGACATTCACAGCCGATTGTGTACAACTCTCACAGACTTTCCTTACACTCATTTAAGTACTTTTTGTATCTTAGTATAATAGATATCTCTTGTTATTTCTATATTATAACAAGCTTTCGTATTTCATTCTTGCCTCAGCATTGTCATACATTCGTTCCTTTGCTCCCTTCACTTTTCAGTCATTCCAACACATTATTTCCTTGTTTTACTTCATCAAAGTGACTGCTGCTAATATACACACAAAGGCAGCTAACTCACAACATTACCTTTAGTACATTGCTTCAACTGATGAACACTTCCCCAGATTATTTGTTTGTGGCAATAGGTCTATTCTGATTTAGAGACAGATTAATAACTAAGAAACCGTAACATGACTATAAACCAAACTAGAAAATGGATTAAATTTTGAAAGTAAATCTCTTGAAACCAACTTTGATTTTCCAAGTATATTACCAATGCTGCTGCTATGGAGAACAGAGTAGTGGGGCTGATCAAGCATACATTCACATATATAAACAAGGAATGGCTTCTTGTATCATATACGACTCATGTCTGTCCACACCTTGAATACTGTGTTCAAGTCTGGTTACCGTACTTGGATAAGCATAGAAATCTTTTAGAAAAAGTCCAGAGACGAACTGCTAAGTTAGAACCAGAATTAAAAAGTATGAGTTATGATGATAGGTCAAAGGAGTGGGGGCTGACATTGTTATAAAACAGGATTGTGAAGAGATTTGATAGAAATGTTTAAGATTATAGAACTAGTCAATCCTAATGTATTTCATATCAAAAGGGAGTAAAAAGGACTGAGAGTTCATACATTTATGGTAGAAATGAATTGGAGTACTTAGAATATCAGAAAATTATTTTTTGGCATGAGTGGTAGAATTAGGGAATAGATTACCTGAATATGTAGTGCTACCAACACATGATTTTAAAAAGAATTGTAATGTTTATTAGTCCAGCACTAAAGTTAATGACTATGACTAAGATATTATACAAATATGATTGTTTGATGTGTGCTTTTATTTATGAATTGAATAGCTGTAGCCACCAATGGTGGCAAATGGTTCTACTTTTTTTATATGTGCATGTGTTTGTGTATTCCAGCACTCCTGGCCATACCATTTTGTCTACAGACTTAAACATTGGCATCAGTATTCCAATAAACCTCTTCTAGAAGACTTTTATTGATTTTTGGCAAAAAGCTTTTGTAACTTGGGGGTGGGGGCTTATTTTGATGGGAGAAAGAAAGAAAGGCAGAATGACAGGAAGAGTACACTTCTTCCAGTAGAATTTAAAATAAGATAAAAGCAGCAATTATCTAAGCTTGACTCGGCCCTTTTTTGGCTGAAGGCAAATTCATTTAACATTTTAAGTTTTGAAAATTTTTGAAAAACCACTTTCCTTTCAAGAAAGTCCCATTAGTTCTAAAAAGAAGAGTCTACCACCAATGCATCCTCCCGATAGTCACCTATGGAGACTGAAACATGAAACCTAACCAAAAGACTGACCCTTAAACTTAAAATCAAGCAACATACACATGAAAGAATCATGCTCAACCTCACATGGAGAGATCACAAGCCAGCGCAGTATATTAGGGAAAAAACAGGTGTCCAAGACAATCCATTGGAAAACTCAAATGGCAATGGGCTGGTCATGTTGCAAAAACGCAGTACATTACGACTCAAAACATGGATCCCCACAGATCAAATGCGTAACCGAGGCTATCTGAATTCAAACTGGAGAGACAAACTAGACAAGTTCAGTAAGTAATGGCTCTGCGACACCCATGATGGAGGGGTCTGGTGAATCCTGGGGAAGGTCTATATCAAATGACAGATGATAAAAGAGTGATGATGATGATGATGATTTTGACATGTATAGTTTATTAACATCATCCAGATTCTGGAGAATTTAGATGTTTTTAGATGTTTTTTTCTCTATTTAAGATGTTTTCCAGTGAAGAATAACAGTGATGTCATAAATAGAATTTATTCTGACCATATTTATTCTTTGATGTAATTTTTTTACATGACTTCAAATTTTGACGCTATGGTTGTTCCATTATTGACTGTGATGGTGTATTAAATATATTACGGAAAAAGGCAAGTTACTATGCTTTAATCTGAGTGACAAAAAATAAAACGGAATTTTTACATTGCACTCCAAACAATTTTTCTACAAAACCAACAGGACTCTACAACTTGGAATCTTTCATGAAAATACAAATATGAATAGAAATTATTAGTTCCCACTTTTGTTTGAACAATCAAATCTCTTATTGTTTCATTTTGTCAACCATTCCATGGTCTTATTAAGGTGTGATCTATAATATTCATAAAGAAAGAGAGTCTCATTTCTCGGTATCTTTCTTGGGTCATGAAATGTATTAATTTCAAAACTGTGAAACAGAGATTTGGTTGTGCGAACAAAAGTTTGAATGATAATGACTCTTCTCAAAGTTATAGATAAGTCAACTTGTTTAAACCAATCAGATCGAGGCATTGGTGAAAGAATAGGGTGTACATGAGGACACTTCTCAATTTTCATGGTTTTTGTATGACTCAAAATGGCTTTGTAATTGGCTGTATTTGAGGAAAAAACAGGGGCTTACAGTGGCCCAGAAACCCCAGCTGTATGGGTTGATTTCTCTCATCCTCGATGGGTCCCTTTCTGATACCCAAGAATGAATCCTAGGTACAGTCTTACTGTAAATGTATATCATAATTCCCCATGTATAACCCATACCTTTTTCCCAATAACTTTGAGCTAAAAAATGGGGATACAAATTATCAATGGAAACATAAAAACAGGACATTTTTTGCTACTGTTCGTTTGGTGTAGAAGGTCCATTTGACAACCACAATTGCTCTGATGGCAATCAATAATATAGACAACTGAGATCATACTCACCAGATGGTAGTTGTGGTAGTAATTCACAATGGAAATTCTCTTTTTGTCACATCTTTTTCAGGTAATCAAAATAATGAAACAAGTAAAACATAGGTTTGGCAGAAATGGCCTTTTCTCATTATTCTAAAATTTTTAATTATTTTCATGAAAATGAAAATATGTAAGCAGTTTTTATGTTGAAACAAAGGTCTGCTAATTGATTCAACTAACTCATCAATTTCTCCCTTCCCTACTCTTTACTTATAGTTAGCTACACCACTGATGATTACGACTAAACATTGGTCCCTATTTTCCCCAACCCTCACGAGAACAGATGTATATCATTTCCATTGTAAAGTTACAATGGAATTGTTATGCTCACACATTAATAACTTGCGTACACTTCAGTGCAAAAAATATTACTACTTAATAGGTCCTAGATCAAAATTCACTTTTTTTGACTGGCGGGCAAACATCCAACATTTTGGAGATGTCAATCAGATCAATAAAGGGGTGTGGAATTTACACAGGAAATGCAATTTCCATTTGAAATCAAAGCTTAATCAGGGAGTGCAGATTATCTGGAATAGCCAATTATATATGGGGAATTACAGTAACTAGTTTCCAGAAGCCATTCCCAGTATCTGGATAGGGGGTAAGATGAAGAAAGATATTTGAAAGAATATAAACAGAAACAGAGAAGGTGAAAGAAGAATATTTCTCCAAGAGACTGGGTAGAGAGTAAATGAGAAAATATCACAGACAAAAATGGGAAAACAACGAAGCACCTGGAGAGCGCGTACTTTTGCTAACACCATAATCCAACAAAACAAGAACTATATGTTCAATGATGCATCCACCGTTTGAGGTAGTAGTAGTATGTGATGGAGAAAGAAGAGCAAGCAGCCTTTCTTTAAGTCTATTGATTCTCTTTGTTCTTTTAAGCCATCATAAATTTTCAACCTCAATTGGTTTCGTTGATAGTTTCTAACAGAGACCATGACAAAAAAAATTAGAGGTAGTGCTGCAAAACAAATAAAAGTTTTCAATAAACTGTCCAAGAATCAGTATGGTATGGTAAAGCATCACATTTCTCAATAGACAATCCCCAATGGATGATTGAGGCCAGTGACAAAGTCTTGGTGTCTGCTGCATGCATTTGCTTAATGATCCTTGCAAGTATCAAGGCAAGTTCATGCCTGCAAGTTTTTATGACCACTCCCTTGACAGGATACCCCCATCCTAATAACACAACTTAGAATGTACTCAATTAGCTGCTGAGTGCACAGGGAAATTTGTCCTAATGAACTCTTAACTCATACCAGGAATTGAGTTTTTGGTTTAGTTTTGGTCATCATACACGGCCTTTCAGACACTTTTCTTATCAAAGAGTTAGTAAGATTTAAAATGACTTAAAAGAGTTCAAACTCTTTTAAGGTTATTTTAAATCTCTCAAAGAATGGAGAGTAATAAGAGAATTTTGAGGTAAATACTAACATTTGGTAAGGCACTTAATCACTTGGAAGGAAGTTTATTCCACATAGCAGATGTTTTTGAGCAGCAGCTATTTGAGTGGAACTTGCAGCAAGTCCTTGATATATCTAGAATTAAATCAAATGATTCATCTACTGTAGATGATTCAATATGTACACATGAACAGGTGATTAAGGAAGGAGGAAGAAAAATTTGTTATTTCAAGTAAATATCTCACATGATATGATGTCTTGTGAGCACAAATTTTTAATTACTAAGAAACTGCAAAGTGAAAAATAAATCCATGTATTCGAAAAATATGAGGAGGTTATGAACAAAGATTTCTGAGGACAGTGGATTTTCAGGGTTTTGTTTTTGAGCTACTAATTGGTCAGTTATCCACTAACTCTTCATTATGATTAACACACTCTGTCTAACAAAGTTCAGACATGAATTAACATTATATTATTATACCTTTCAACATCAAATTTGTTTTATTATAATAAGGAGGACATAGAAATATTTTTCAAGTCATCAAGGTTGGGCATGGAATACAAAAGATTAAGATCCACTGGTTTAATCAATTCTCTCATTTGTGAACTGTGAGATTTGATAATCAAGAAAAATACAAAATGGGTGTGAGAGTTATGGTGATCAAAATAAGCTCCACAAAGTTATTTCCCTTGAAGCTGTTTTAAGCAACGTTCTTTTCTGTTTCAGTTTCATATAAGTGCTCATCAGGCCTGTACAAAATTGGTAATAAGCCCAGTCCAGATGGGAAACTTCTCATTAAGTTTATTAACGTATATTTCATCAATAAGCATTGAAACTGCTCAAAGTGATAGCATTTATCAGCTTTCCAGATGAAGTTTTCAAAAAAATAAAGGAATGTACTTGAAGTGAAATATTACTCAATTTTGATGATGAGAAAATCTTGCCTATTTTACCTTCGAAATGTTTTTAAATTTTCAACATTAATATATGATGTGTGGGCGTGCATGATAAGTGCCCAATGAGCCATTTTTATAAAAGGTAGAGAAAATTGGTTTGACAAACTTTCACTATTTTCAGAGCTACAATGCTCAGTTTTTTATCATATCAAAAAATGTTGCAGCAAGCCAAATCTAGCCACAAAAAATGTTGCCCTTAGCAACAAATAATGTTGTCGTAAGCGAAATCTGGCAACAAAAAATGTTGCAGATAGCCAAATTTGGTTGCAGTCATATGGTTCCCTACAAATGCTGTACACGTTTGTTAATAGCCCATGTGGATGAGGATATTCATAGACACGTACAAAATAATTCATCATGTAGTGATTTATCAGCCGTGGGACGTACCTACCAGATTAGAAACACAGCACTGATCCATTCCATTTAGTTTCAAAATGGCACTGCCCTCAGCAGCGGGGAAGGCAAGTGAAGTGCTTATGGACATGGATGAAAAGTTCGGCTGAAAACTAACTCCTACGTCTTTCTTACCAATATTTATACCAATTCGATTCAAGTAACACATAGATTTTACAATATAACATCATTAGTACCATGTGGCAACAAGCCATGCAGTTACAATTGCTTCATCCAACTTTTGAACAAGATTTATTTACCTTATATTTGAATTACAAAATTCTTTTCCAATGTTGTTTAAAATTCATCCTGATCCGAACTGAACAATTTCATTTGTTTATACTTTTATATTTTGTTCCATAATTTCCCTTATATACGTAGTAAAATTTTCAATTCCATGATAGTTTTTAATTAAAGTATCTTAACATTACATCATCAATTACATATTCATTTTCTTTCTTATCTATCTTTCTATTCTTTCAATCCTTCCGAAGAGGCACTATGATACACATAGACCTTCCGACCTCATATGATACTCACATATTTCCTAACACTGAAACTTGGCAGGTCCAAGTATATTGTAACAACAAATTTTAAACTGAACAACCATAGCCATCAAAGATGGTCAGGGTTCCATCTTTTTTTAAATCTGCGTGTGCTTGTGTGTTTGTTTGCTTCACTACTCATGGTCAGAGCCTTTTGTCTACAAACTCAAAAATTGGCATCAGTACTCCACCAAACCCTTTCTAAAAATGTTCTCTTTGATTTTTGGAAAAAAAAGCTCTTTTGACCTTGTCAGGTGCCTTATTCTGATAGGTTTATTCATCAAATCTACATTCTCCAGAATCTAGATGTTTCTAGATGTTTTTTTGCTCTATTTAAGATGTTTTCCAGTAGAAAATGCCAGTGATGTAATAAATAGAATTTATTCTGACCATATTTATTCTTTGATGGAATTTTTTTTACATGACTTCAAATTTTGATGCTATGGTTGTACAGTTATTGACTGTGATAGCAAGTTTCTCATTCATTAAAAAAAAAGTCTCAACAGATAGACTTTTGTAGTCAGTCACTGCAATTACACAAAGAGCTTGGCTATTGGTCACGGGAAAAACTTCTCTCCTGATGGAGCGGTGAAGCCTGGAATGCTTCAAGTGAGTCCACTGTCACCATATCCAACATTGCAAAAAGACTGGCAAAAAGAAGTGGAGTGATATACATGTCTACCAACCACTTCTGATGGAGAAAGATCCACAAAAGACATTGATCCAACAATCATAGATCCACAATGGATACTGAAGGAACAGATGGATCACTAAAACCTTGGTCGTGCCCAAGACTCATGGAAAGGTTCTGCCTGCCTGTCTTAGAGATGAGATTCATCGTGAGACAAAATCCAATTTAGGTCATTGTTTCCATAAGAGGATGTATGATTTTGATTGATATTAGGTAGAAGGCATGAACATTTCATCATCATGATGAAATGTCATCATCAGTCTTTTAATGTCCGTCGTTAGACATAAACCTTCCTCAGGATTCGCCACACTTCTCTATCGTGGGCGTTGTGGAGCCAGTATTTTCTAAATTTGTCTAGTTTATCTCTCCATCTTGTATTCTCTCGGCCTTGGTTGTGCATGTGATCTCTGGGGATCCATGTAGTGAGACGTGATGTCCATCGGTTGTCTGTCATTCTTATAACATGACCAGCCCATGGCTATTTGAGTTTTCTAATAGATCCTATGATGTCTCTAACCCCCATTTTCTTTCTGATATATTATCTGTCTTGTGATCTCTCCATTTGAAGCTGAGTATGATTCTTCCATGTGCGCGTTGCATGCTTCTCAGTTTGTAAGTCTGTCTCCTGGTTAGGTTCCATGTTTCAGTTCCAGAAGTGATTATAAGTAGGATGCATTGGTTATATACTCTTCTTTTTACACAACCAACTTTATTTCAATGTCAACAATCTTATTTTTACCGATATTATTTGATCTGATACAGAAACAGAAAATGAGGATTCTGAGAAAGATGATTGTTTCCAAAGGATAATTTCCATCTGGGGGCAATTTGCCCTACGGACAATTACACCTGAAGATGATTACTCCTGAGGACATTTGCCCCCTAGGGCTATTGCAAAGGATAAGATGAGAAATTATTTCACTGTTTTGCATTGCTATCTTTAATATGGATAGCCAAAACCCAAATCTATTATATTTTTTTGTGAAATTGTAGTTGGGGGCAAATGTCCTCAGAGATAATTGTCCTATTGAGGCAGTTTTCATGACATTGAAAATCATAACTTTCACTATAAACATAATCCAATCTTGCTCACAGCTATTTATCTCTACAGAGGGCTAAGATCATATAAAAAAAATCTGATAATTTTGAAAGTAGACAACCATGGAAGTCAGAACATAGATGCATGTGTAATCTCCCTTGCATTTTTAGACATAAAGAGAAGGAGTTTGAGAAAACAAAAGATAGGAGGAGTGTTTCAGCCTGTCAGTCAGTCATTCAAATACTCATTCAGTCAGTGATGATAGTCTATACTAGAGATGCTCACTCATCGAAAAAGGAATGATGCTGAATTTTTTAATCATTTGATCTGATACTACTTTTATTGCCAAAATTTGTGAAAAAATGGTTACAATGACTTCAGAAAAATAACATTAATTTCAGGTAAAAACACAAATCATTATTCAAAAGCACAGAGAAACAAGGAAAATTATTTAGAATTATGGGTATCAGCTGAAGTAGGGATCAAACAAGGCATTTACTCTCCTAGGGGTTCTATAAGTTGGACCCTCACAGAGGTAGGAGGCAGAGGGGGTTATTCTGAACAGTGACATCTTAAGATGAGTCACAACTGAGACAAGTGGTTCTCAACTGGAGATGGAAAATTCCCTAATGAATGGAATTTAGATAGTCCAAGGGGGGCTGGAATAAGGACTATTAAGTAAAAATAAAAGTGGTGAACGTTTTCAGCTGAAGGGTAATTGGCAAGTATGATACCGGATAGAGTATGATTGTAAAAGGTTTGAATTCTTTTTACCACTGTTGAACAATTATAAAATTATACTGCTTCTCTTTATAAAGCTGTTAAATTAGATGTAAAATGGAATAATCATCTGAAATCATTCATTGTTGAATAGAAGAAGAAAAACTAGCAATTTCAATTATAAAAGTGGAGAATGAGATTGAAAAGGTTGGAAACCACAGGTTTAGACACTCCCTAGACCCTTACCTGACAACTTAAATCTTTATATCTTTTACATTTTAATTACGCTAAATGCAGATTTGATTTCCGTGATATAAAAACATTTAAAATACTATGCAAAACATATGTCCAACCCCAGATAGAAAAACATTTCTAGAGAAATAACTTCTGATTAAAATCATTATCCTTTGACCATTTGTTGGATTTTATTTTTTTCCATTCAATCCATAGAAGTGTAATCACAAGCTTCTTGAAGGGGATTATGAATTCAAGAGTTAAAATAATGCACTTGATTCTTCAGGTGGGGTTGCTACAAACTAATCTCAGAATAAACAAGTCTTGCAGGAATATAAAAACAAACACAGTAATAACAAAGGTCTAATATACAGGGAAGCCTGATAACACATGACATACTGGTTTGTGCAATTAGCAGTACATTAAAAAATATGTAGGAGCTTTGTACAGTACGCAGTCTGTACTTCCCTCAGCAGGTTAGTATTTATTTTTCTTTATTTACTTTCAAATAAAAAGAGAGGAAAAGTTAGGAAAACTATCAAGATTACTATCAATTTAACATGTAAAAATTTTTTTTCAGTTTTCTACTGAATGTTTGTAATAAAATATGCCAGGCTATTATACGTACCAGGCTATTACACGTATTATATGCTTTTTCACATGGAATACCTGGCTAAGATTACTAGAATTTCTAGTATTCATGTGGTGGTATAAGTGAGAAGGTATCTTGGGTAGAAAAGTTGTTCATCAAAGATGATGTATGTGTCTGGTTCTTGGATATTGTCCACTGCGGAGTAGCAATTTGCTGGAAGATAGTCTTTACTATAATTCTCTCTCCCAGCTAATAATTTTTCACCAACAATTACACTGCAATAGAATATTTTTAGGGGCTGATTTCTATTTTCTCTCCTGTCATCTGCCAATTGAGGTTCTTTATAGAAATAATAGCCATTTCCATATCTTGAAGCTGAAAAAAAAGAAAAGGAAAAAGACCATAGGTATAGCGAGTCGTCCAATAGAAACTGTCACATAACTGTCTTTTGGCATGCCTTATTGGGGTGATCAGTTAAAAAATTTGTTAAGAAATGAATGAGTTACTTTTCTCACCTTTTGTTGAGCAATGACCACTAAAAAAAATTCTAAATTGAAAAAAAACAAAAATCGAGCAGGAACACTGTCGAACACAAACTAAGGGACCAATTTAGTATAAACTTATAATTTGACCCCCTATTCTAGAATTATAATAAGGAGTGAATATTTAAATTTTCATAATCAGCCAGCCGGACCAACTTGAAAAACTGAAGAAACCTATGTTGTTGTTTACAGTTTTGTTTTACGATTTCTAATATGCATCATCGTTCTCCACTCATACCCTTATCAAGGGTGAGGCAGTGTTAGGTACACAGGCGATAGTTGGTGAGACCCACTTCTGGATTTTCAGGTTTGTTGAAGGTTAGTTCTGCTTACGGCACCTGGTATTTCCTATTAGTTACCAATCTTAGTCCTGACAAGATTCAAAATTGCTCAACTTCAGTGACCTTTATGAAAACTGATGTATTCAATGTGATTTGGCCGTAACTCCTTAGCTTCACAGAGAGGTTCCATGTATTGAATACATAGTGGAGATGTATTTGAGTATTGTTATAGTGCATTTTTAAATACATATATATATATATATATATATATATATATATACATATATATTTATACATATATGATATCATAAGTTGGTTTGCATGCAGTCCAAAATTAAAACCGACACAACAGATTTAATATTCACGTGGGTGGACACTCAATAGAAGCGACATGAACAGAGAGTCATGTCTATTGTTATAATTATTGACCCATCATTGTTAAAAACAGTCTAAGGGTAACCTATGTAAGTAAGCTTTGTTTAGAAAAATAGAGATCTAGTATGAAATAATATCAATGTACAAAACACATAAAACCTTTTATAAAATGATGAACTACATGTATGGCATAAACTATATAATAAGAAAGAAAGATGGTGCTTGATCAACACTGCTGGGGTGCCATGTTAATTAAATCGTTTTGTTTTTAAAATCCCCAAAATGGTTACATGGTAAACAACTGATGATCCCAACAAGAGACAATTTATACATTCTACCATAATGACAAAGTATATGTAAAACAGGGAAAAATCACTTTTGAAGATTACATAAATTGCATTGACAGATATCGGG
The DNA here is from genome assembly GCA_963457665.1 of Thysanoteuthis rhombus. Classification (NCBI taxonomy): domain Eukaryota; kingdom Metazoa; phylum Mollusca; class Cephalopoda; order Oegopsida; family Thysanoteuthidae; genus Thysanoteuthis; species Thysanoteuthis major. The sequence goes on along the minus strand of OY735227.1, from coordinate 2,854,413 downwards.
AAATAGGTGGCTGCAATGGCATAGAAAAATATTTTGAAAGAGTTTTTTTAATATTTTGTGTTAAAAGCTGTAAAGCTTTCTGGACTATGTATATATTATCATATGTTATAATCTTTAAAATCTATTGTTGGACATGGGCCTTCTTCAAGTAGGTGTAAGGCATGTGCGGTGATGGGCCTCACCCTACAACCCTTGCCCATAACAATGTATTGGCAAGGGGGAAGAGATTGATACATGCCTTTCCCAAGGGCATTAGTCTGAAGTGAACGCTGTCTAAACCGAATATTGAACTTGGCTTACTAATCCCATTCTTCGCAAAGAATAGACATGTGCTATCACTTAATTGGAAGAATGCCCCAAAGGCGGGATTAATATTTATATGTATCAGGTGAACAATGATTTATAAAGGTTTATGGGGGCTGCATCCATTATGGTGCGGGTGCTTCAATAGGATTCTGTAAGAATCTTCCAGTTGACTAATGAAACCAACTGAACATGCTAGAGTAACCTTCAGCGAGTCAAAATAACTTGGATAGACATTCAGGATCAGTTGCAAAAAAATATTTGGGCCATTTTTCATAACTGCAGATTTTTGCTGTGGTACCCTGGTGAAAATATGTCCATATTTGATGTACATTTTTTTTTTTTTTTCGACAATGGCACCAAGCAAAAATCTGCCATTATGAACTGGAAAATTCCTACAGAACCCTATCATAGTGTCAGGACTATTAAGAGCCTTTTCAAATAGCCTCTCCTCCTCCCCTCAGCTACACCTCTGGCTGAATCTAGAATAAAAGTATACCTGTCATATGATTGGCATTAAGTCCATTTGTATATAATGCAGTGGTACTGTTGGTATCATTAGTGATAAACCATAATTGCCTCTCAGAACTTTTACTCAACAATTTATGCTGACATCTCCTCTGTAAGTAATCCTTGAAGAGTTTTTTGTTCTGAACTTGTTCAATCTAGAAAAAAGAAAAAAAACAATAAATTAGGATCATATTCAAATAATTTATAATTGTACCAAGCATAAATGTTTCACCAGAACTAATTATCTAGAAAAAAAAATAGATCTTTTATCAAAAATTATCTAAAAAATACCAACTCAAAATTTGGACATTGTTGGTCCCAAAATGACCATAGAGACCCTAAAAACGACTTAAATTTTTATAAATATCTAAGGCTTGTCAATTTAGCACAGTCAGTAAAACAGCCTCCTTGTAATCAACTGGCTGTGAGTTCAAAACAGAGTAGAGGAATGTGAATCAGGATTGTTTTTGTTATGGTAGAAAATGGTTAACAAGAGTTTCAAAGTTTGACAATGAGAATCAAATAGCAAAAGAAAGGTAGACAACCAAAGTATCCTATCAAGTCACCAATTCCCGATTTCAATCTTAATTTCATAATTTTTTCTTTTAAAATTCAAAATTTTATCTAATCCACCCAAACCTTACCCCAAATAATAAATGTGCCAATGAAAATCTGTAACATTCACATAATGACACTGGGTTCCTGATTTTAATTTAATTTCATTATTTTTTTTTCAAAACTTAGAATATCACCCAATCCGCTTAAATCTTACCTGAAAGAATAAATATGCCAATGAAATTCTATGATATTCAAGTAATGACGCTTGGTTCTGAATTTCAATTTTAATTTCATAATTTTTACTTTTGAAACTTAAAATTTTATCCAGTCAAACCAAATCTTACTTGAAATGATTAATATGCAAGTGAAATTCTTTAATATTCAAATAATGACACTACGTTTCCTATTTTGATTCCAATTTCATAACTTTTTTGTTTAAAATTTATGATTTCATCCAATTCAACCTAATCATAGCCTAAATGATAAATATGCAGATGAAACTCTGTAATATTCAAGTAATGACACTGGGTTTCTGATCTCAATTTTAATTTCATAATTTTTTTTCCCCAATCAACACAAATCTTACCCAAAATAATAAATATGCAGAAAAATTCTGTAATATTCAAATAACAACACTACATTCCCAAAATCTAATTTTAAATTCATAAATTTTCTTTTAGAATTAAAACTTTCATCCAATCCACACTAATATTAAGCAAAATAATGAATATGCCAATGAAAATCAGTAATATTCAAATAATCACCCTATGTTTCCGATTTTAATTTTAATTTCATAATTTAAAAAAAAAAATTTACAATTCTATCCAATCCATCCAAATATTACTTGAGAGGATATATATACCAATGAAAATCTGTAGTATTCAAATATTGACACTGGGTTCCCGATTTTGATTTAACATTTTTAGAATCATTATTTTTTCTTTTGAAACTTAAAATTTCATCAAATTCTGCAAAATTTTATCTGAAATAATGAGTATGGAGAAAAATTCTGTAATATTCAAATGATAACATTGCCTCCCTGAATTTAATTTTAATTTCTAGAATTTTTATTCAATTAAACCTTGCAGTCACATGACATTGCATTTTGAATATCAAAGTTTCAATTTGAATTTTAAGATTTAAATTCAACTGTTCTTATGCATTTCCAATGAAAATGCTGAAAAGGAAAGAGAATTTAATGAATATGATGGAATTATATTTAGCATGTTTTTTATTTTGGGTAATACAGTATAATATTTGGTGAGGGATTTTTTGGGTGTTGGTCCCAAACCCTGAAATAGGAAAGTATTTTAATTATTCTTAATTTGTTGTTACATTTTTTTTTTTTTATGAGATGGAATGATGCTTTTGATTAATGCAGTGTCCAATGGCATACCATAGGCAGGGAGGAAGGTGATGGATGTTGAATGCCCTCAATGCACTTCCTGTTGGTAAATTTCTTCCCTTATTTGGCCTTTGTAAGCAAATTCGAGGCCTGTAATCACCTGGCCTGGCTCCAAACAGAAATCATCAAGTACTTCCTTGGTAGTGTTGCTCTACAGCAGGTTTACACGACCAACAAGTTGCACTCAGTTTGTTGTGATTACTTTGAAATGAATTCATTTTCTTAATGAACATTGCATACCTTGGTAATTTTCCCTTGTGTATCCCTAAGGGGTACGCTTACTTTGAATTGCACACCCTTGACCCTGAATGTCAAACACAAAATGTATTACGTACACTTGAAATCCTTGCATTTGGTGGAGGTGAACGATAAAATTCCTCCTTGATTTGAATATATTCTCGATTTTCATTAGTGCAGTTGATAATATCGAGGTTGTTTTCTGTAGTCTCCCACATGTGAGGATATATCACTGGAAAAGAAAGAATCTAAGATCAGAAATCCTTTATTGATTACTGCATCTTCCAAATGGAATGAATAGCTAGGTTATCAATCAATAACATCACTTTTGTCCCAACCCTTTTGAATCCATATAAGCATCCAGGATTTCAATATCAAGGGAAATAACTTCTTATTAAAGTTACATCCCTTTGAACTTTGGGTAATTTGATGAAGCTTTTTTCTCTCTATTTTATTCACAAAAGAGATCGATTATTAAAAATGTCAACCGAAACGGTCACCAAAAACTGACTAAATAGGTTTCTTCAGTTTTTAAGCTGGTCTGACTGGCTATGTATCATGTGTATCAATCTCATCAATGGAGCTACGGGGCTAAATATTCACTCCTTATTATGTCTATAAAAAAACTTTTTTTTTCTCAAAATTCTCCCTCCAAAATAAGTTTTTAATGGGGATAGGAGTGGGTTCAAATTATAATGTAAGCTTATGCTAAATTAGTCTCTGGTTTGCACACGTTTGTTTTATGAAATTGAAGCTTTTTAGTGATCCAATGAAAGGTAACTCATTCATTCATTATCCTTCATTCCAATTTTTTGATTGATCACGTCTAACATGGCATGCTGCCAAAAGACATTGAATAAACCCACATGGAGAGATTTCAAGACAGTACAATATAACAGGGAGAAAACAGGAGTTTGAGATATCATAGAATCTATTACAAAACTCAAATGACAATGGGCTGGCCATGTTGCAGGAATGGTAGACAACAGATGGACAACACAACTCACAGCATGGATCCCCAGAGACCACAAGCGGAACCAAAGCCAGCAGAATACAAGATGAAGAGATGAACTAGACAAATTCAGAAAGTATTGGCTCGGTGACGCCCATGACAGAGAAATGTGGCAGATCCTGAGGAAGGTCTATCTTCAACGACAGACAATAAAATACTGATTGACACTGACAATGATGATATGTATATATAAAACATTCACAGACAGGTCTGGTTAATCCCTTGATGGAAACCGTCATATGACAAATGACTTTAGGCAGCATGTCCTGTTCGGCATTACCATCAAAAATTGGAAAATGGGGTGATCAATGAATAACTTATTCCTCTCACCTTGGGTAGTGATTACGAAAAAGACTGAATTTTAAAAAACAAACAAACATAAATGGTGCAGGAAACAAACTAAGGGACCAATTCAGCCATAAGTTACATAGCAAATTATCTCCCACCCTCATTCGGCGGATGGGTGGATTTTCCAAAAAAAAAAAGTTTCTTCTAGACATAATAAGAAGTAAATGTTTAAATCTTCAGCCCTCTAACTCCACTGATATGGCCTCTATGCATGATACATATATAGCCAGCCAGAACAACTTAAAAACTGAACAAAATCTATGTTGACAGTTTTGGTGATAGCTTTGGTTGAAGGTTTCAAATATATTTGAATTTCTACAAGATGATTTGTCTTAGAAATTACATCTGACTTCTCATAAAGCTGACTCTGTACTGCCTCTCATCATAGTCTCTCATAATTAATGCTTCTCAAAAGACTCACTTGTTTTAAATCACTGACAGTGTTATGACCGGCTACCCAAGGAATTCACACTGTTTAATTAATCTATGCGCCTGATATATCATTATTACACATATTTTTGTGCTCATCGGAACATTCTTCAAAGGAAGAAACTCATCCATATACAAACAGGCTTGGCCCAAGCATTTATGGGACCCAAAGAAGAATTTGTTTTGCCACAGTTTCTGAGAAAAACATCCAAACACTCTTGTTTACATTTCAAGTGCTCACTTTGCTTATGCCTTGGTCCAGCTCTGTATATACATTTAAGAGATGTACAATCAGAGGCATAGAGGATGGGATAGGCAAGCTGAGTTCTTACTAGGGATGAAACAGTTCATGTGCACATCACACTAATGCCGTTCAGGAAAGGCATGCACCCTTCTCTTCCACCCTGTAAATACATTATGGGTCAGCATAGTAGGGTTAGACTAGGGATGGGGAACCAATGGCCTTGAGGCCACGGGCAGTCTTCTAGATCATCACATGTCCCCTCCTAGGACCTTGTCAAAGAAATTCTGAATTTCTCTTATGAGAAGTAGTAATTGACAACATCGGCAATAAATGGAAAATGTTCTATATTGAACCATCAGAGCTGCAAAAAATGGCAAAGCGTTCTTTACTTTTTATTTGTGCATGTGTTTATGTGTTCCAGCACTCCTGGTCATACTGTTGTGTCTATACACTTGAAAATTGGTATCAGTACACCACTAGACCTTTTCTAAGAATGCTTTTCCTTGATCTTTAACCTTTTTGGGGTCTTATTTTGAGGGGTTTATTAATAACATCTATATTCTCAAGGACATAGATATTTCTAGGTCTTTTTTTTTACTCTGTCTTTATTTTGACCATATTTATTACTCGATGGAATTTTTTAAGAATATCTTCATGATGCAACGGTCATTCAATTATTGACTGTGAGTTATTATACTAATCAGCTTTAAGACATGTTGCAAATGCCACCTTGTTGAAAGACGATGAAATTAATGGGGTCTTCAAACATGAAAAGGTTCCCCACCTCTAGATTAGAGTTGTCATGCCCCCCATGTCTCCTTGCTTGTGGGGGAGGGAGGTTTATGTCGACAGGCTTGGTAAGCCAGAAGTGGATTGTAATAGATTGCCAACAGAGACTAATTATCATCATCATCATCAGTCTTTTATCGTCCATCATTGGACTTAGACCTTCCTCAGGATCCGCCACATTTCTCTATGAGCCAGTATTTTCTGAATTTGTCTAGTTCATCTCTCTATCTCGTATTTTGTCGGCCTTGGTTTTGCATATGGTCTCTGGGGATCCATGATGTAAGTTGTGATGTCCATCGGTTGTCTTTTATACTCACAACATGACCAGCCCATTGCCATAACCAATGCATCCTCGCGATAGTCACTTATGGAGCTGAAACGTGGAATCTAACCACTCGACAAACCTGCAAACTGAGAAGCATGCAGTGTGCGCACGAGAGAATCGTGCTCAACCTCACATGGAGAGATCACAAGACAGCACAATATATCAGAAAGAAAATGGGGGTCAGAGATATCAATAGAGAGTAAAATATAAGACAAATGAGAAGAATTTCATTGATAACCCTCATCCTGACATCTCCAGTACAAGTAAAAGATTAAAAGAACAAAGGAAAAAAAACAACACACATATAAGAAAAAAACAGCCTTTACTTACTCTCATGAGTAATCATGCTAAATTCTTTGAATGGCTCCAAGCCTTTAATCACCTGCAGATAAAGATATAATAATGAAACAGGAGTGATAAGTATTAAACAGGTCTATTTATTCACTCAATAGAAATATCTCTTAGCAGCATGCCAGGTTGGGGATGATCAATTAAAAAATTGGAAAAAGTGATGATCGATGAATAAGTTACATCTCTCACCTTTTGTTGTGTAGTGATTACAAAAAATTCTAAATTTAAAAAAAAAACCCATTGTAAGAAAAAAAAAAAATGCAAGAAATCCCTCTGTAATAATCAAAGTTGATATCAACTTTCTTCACATCGGCTTACGGCCAAATCATATTGGATAGACTGGTTTCTCTGAACTTAACATCATCAAACCTGGTCAATACCTAGATGGATGATTGCTAGGGAATACCAGGTGCTGTAAGTGAATGTGGTGAAGTAAGTAATGCTTGTCGCATCTAAGTTTGATTCACATATCATGAGCCAAGACAAGAAAAATGGAAAGCTGATTCCTCAGTTAGCATAAGAGCACTAACTAGCTTTCTGCATTTGAAGTAATACTTGTACATTTTGGCAACTGTCACCTTCATTTAAAATGGCCACCATTCCAGCTGCGGAATAAAATGTTTTTTAGGTTTAGTGTCATTAAGATAAGAATTAGGGTTAGGGTTAGGGTTAAATATTAGAGTCAGTTTTTTTAGGGTAAAATTTTAGGGTTATTCAGTGTCTAACACTAAAAAAATACTGAGTCTAACCCTAAAAAATTCGGCAGCTGGAATGGTGGCCATTCTAAAATGAGAAAGATAACAATTATCCAAGTCTTGTTTTGTTTTCCTAGTAAACACTTCTCTAATATGTCTTGTGTAATTAGTTTCTGCATACATAGGCTTACCATAATTTCCAAGCCTCAAATGGGACAGTTTACAATTTTTATTACAGGTACTGGTACTTGTATGATAAAGAAAGAAATGCTTTTATAAGATAACCCATGTTAAGCTTTAGTACTAGACACAAAAAATGAATACAGGTAGTTCATATCTCTAACATTCATTTAAATTCAGCAAAACAAGGAACATCAAAAAATCATTGATTAATGACATATAAGTCACAATCAGATACAATTTGCATACCTAAATATGGCATTTGCATACCTAAATATGGCAAAGTAAAACCTATCAATGTTTTTATCATCAGTTTTGCTACATAAAGTTTGCTCCAGCTAAACCGCAAGTTACTCAGATTGATTTGATGGTATATCTAGATATTCCACACATATCTGTTCATTCTGATGAAGCATTTCATTCAAAACTGTCATATCCTCTGGAAGAATAAAAATCTGTGACTAATACAATTTTGGTGATTGGTAGATTTCACAAACAGCATGTCAGACCAAAACTACTATTCAAACGACATAGCTACAGAGGATAGAATGGCACATTAACTTGATTGTGATAGCCTTGGGGTCAACAGATCAAGTCTTCAAAAGAAATCACTACTATAGATGCATGAAAGCCCATTAAAAATGCTCTGATGCCCATGCCTGGTTCAAAATTAAAAAAATAACTGCTTTGTTGCATGATTGAACTCTTTCTTGTTGTTTGTGTTATAAACACGTTTAGGCTGATACATTCCTCTGGAAGAACATCCGGTTCAGCATATTCCTCTCAGACTGGGGACGATGCATTATCTTTCCTTCTCTTACAGCTAATGCTATTCCAAGCATTTCCTGCCAGGACTTTTGTATAACCTTCTTTAGGTATAATATCTAAAAGCAAAAGTATTAAACAATATTCCACATTACAAAGTGGGATTTGTGTAAAATCAACCTCTTCCTCTTCCCTTGATGGGTCCAGATTTCCATACCTTTTCCCTGTTGAGTAATGGAAGCATGAGGAACTATATCTAAGCCAAAAAAAGAATCATCTTGATTATGTGAAAAGTCCTAAGTTCCAACTGAAGAATTACAATGTCAATCCCTTTAATTTGCCAAAATGTTTGCATACGCAAGAAATTGAAAAATCTGAAGTGAGAGATATTCTCAATATTCCTGCTACGGTAATGCCTTGTTTAGACGTATGTCAGCAAAAGACTCAAAAGCAATGACAAAGGACTTCTTAAGCCAATCGAGAGGATGAAGCTGAACAAGGGCCTCAAAAAATAACCCCCACAAAAATCAGTATCTTTACTGCAAAAAGACTGCTAAGGATCTGGTTGGATCATCACAAAGTCTGTCCGTTTAGAAGAGACATTTCAATATCGAATGGGAACAGTAGTGTAAGCTCTAGCCATGATTGATGCATCCTTCAGACTGTTTGATGAGGCATTGCTGAGAAATTATCTGAGTCCTGTATCTGGTGCAATCTGTGAAGAAACACCCAAAAATCGGCTCACGGTCTGGCTGTATCTCTTTCCATGCAACTTGAGAGAACTTACCAGGAATATTTGAAGAGTTTATTACCCCAGCTAGAAAGTGAGAAAGAATTCAGGTAGGGATTGTCAATGACAAATAAAAGCCGGATTGATGGATTTGACCAGTGTATCTTACATGGAAGCAAAAAGCAAGATTCTCTGAATAGCAGATCAAACAACGGAGAGCTGATCCGTCTCATTGCAAAGTATTAAAAACGGAACGTACAAGCTCATTGCATCAGCCACACTTAGTTACACCTGGAAATACAACATATTCAGAAACCAAAATTGGCAGTTCCATGCTTCATAAATGCAAGCACAAAGAAGCTGACTCACATCTTATGCTCCATGTTCCATTGGTAGAGAGTGACGTTGTTGTGATATCAAAAGATACAGATGTTTTCATTCTATTGATACGGGCATATGAAAAATGGAAAATGAAAAACTAGATGGGTATTTGGAATTTGACCATAAAGATATGCTGGAGTAAACCTAACATTGCAAGACATGATAAAAACATCAAAAAATGATTACATCATAAACTAAAAATAGAAAATTCTGCCATATTTTGTCAAACTATACATAATTTGATAGGTCTCACTTTGCTCTATTTAGATAAGCATCTTATATCTGTATTGTGACTCACATGTCTGGAGATACGAACATTTTACAGAAAATTCAGGTCCTTTTGATGATGTCATATGTTATGCAACTTTTTGTAATTGTTTACAATGTTGTTATAAGATGGGTTTTGCTTTGTTCAGTTTAAATTTGCTATTCATATCTGATTGTGACCTACATCTCTCAAGATACAAACATTTTAAAGAAAATCTTGGCCTCATTTGATGATGTCACCAATCATGTGACTTCTTGTAATTTTTGGAAATGTAGTCTCAAATGTAGTCTTGCATTGATTCTTATGTCCTGAAGATACCAATTTCAGCTTTGAGAATTTAGGTTAGGCAATTGCTTAGATAGATGGGTTTTTTACCCTGTCCAATACTCATGCCTTGGCAAAGGCAGGCAGATTCTTAAATTGACCTTATCGGGTCACCAGATAACAGAGAGTTTTGCATTTTCATTACCTCTCAACTTCACAGATTCCTGCACAGTAGAAAAATTAGTTGCCCAACCAAGGTCTAGCTTGAAAAAATAGAGGGGTACGTTAAAAAGTGACTCATTCTGAAACAAATTAGGGAACTCGCACAGGACACTCGCACAGACCCCCAAAATGGGACTGTCCTGGCAAAACCAGGATATATGCTAAGCCTCTTCATATCTAATACAGTAATACCTCATAATTTAAAAAGATTAGCCCTTCTGAAGGAACAGGATCAACTTTCCTACTTATTATTTTGCCCCTTTTGCAAAACAAAATATTGGTGTTTATTATTTGTGGTATTCTACAGAGATATTTTTTGCCTTTAAAATAGGCTCCCCATGGCACCAGCTTGAGACAACTAGATATTTCTAACATCAATTAAGATGATCAACATGATTTGGGACCAAGAAATTAACCCAAGAGTACATTCTGGGCTAAGCCCTCTCCCCACTTCAATTAATAATAACCATTTAATACCTGAAAACTGTTGTAGGGTACAACAGCCAAAGTGTTGTTTTCAAGAAATGAACCAAGATGAGGACAACAATCCCCTCAAAAAAAAAATGTACCAAAAAAACTTTACATAGTAATACTTAGTTAGTACACTTAGTACAATCCTGAAAATGCAGTGCTAAAAGAAACAGCCCTATCATAAAAAGAATTAAATCTAAAAATTCATGAAGTTGTTGATCCTAAACAAGATGGAATGGATTGGTGTTGTGTATCTCATCTGGAAGCTACATTTTGGATATGGTGAAATATCACTGTATCTAAATATATTGCCACATGATGAATTATAGTTTATGCATTTATTCTCATACACATGGCACACATTAACCATAGTGTATAGTATGCAGTTATTTCAGAGACTGTCTATGATGCTATCTGTCATCATTCATTATTTATTTCAGAAATTTAACAACACTAAATTCATTAGGAGAAATACTTGGAAAGGAGTGCTATAGTAAATCAGCACTGAATTGGGTCATACTAAATGGTGGTATTACTGTACAGGTTGAGTACCCCTTAGCAGGAAATCTGAAATCAGGAATGCTACAAAATCTGAAACCAGAAATGCTACAAAATCTGAAACTTTTTAAAAGCCAACATGATGTCAGTGTAGCATGAATCAGAGATGAGAGAAAAAGCTGATTTTCAAGGATTTATTCAATTCTATTTGACTACAGTTATAACTCATTGTAACTCTTTAGATACATGAAATCATATTTATATCACAAACAGTGAAAAACAAACAAGTCTCAATCAAATAAATTCACAACATTACAATACTCACTTTGCAATAAGGGGCTTCTGATGCCCTATGGAGACCAGTTTGTTTCATAATTAAAAATGTTGTATAAATTACCTTCAGGCTATGTGTGCAAGTTAATTATGAAACAAAGTTATTTTGTACTTTTGACTAGGGCCCCATCTCCAAGTTTATCTCTTTATGTATATGCAAATATTCCCAAATCCACCAAACTTCTGATCACAGGCATTTTGGATCAAGGATACTCAATTTGTACTTAAAAACAGAAAATTCCTTACTTTTATCAGACGATTGTCTTCAGGTTTCACAATGATGAAAGCTTTGTTCAAAGACTTTGTTGGCCCCAATAAAAATGAAAGTATTGTTCGATAGAAAACATGGCATATCTTAGGGTCAAAATTCTTTGGACCTGTTCCCAAAAGAGGGAATGCAATACTCTCGGCTTCTCTATCAATCCCATTTGTTGTTGTAATCATTCTGCCATCTGCTTCCATTAGGCAATTCTTGATAAGTTGCGCCATTTCCTGTAAATTACAAATAAAGTTTACAGCAGGAGTTTTAGAATATATATATATATATATATATATATATATACATATATAGTTATCATAACATCAATACTCCAAAAGTATATATTAATCCATCGACTGCTGATAGATCTCCATTGCAAGATAAAAGCACAGACAAATAAATAGTACCGAGCTATCATCAATCACAATAAAATGGAAATTTCAATGAGTTAGCTGTACAACTGCAATGATAAAAAATAAGTGATCTTTCAATGGACAAGGTCTTTGATCTTGATATCTATTACTCTTCACCATCTGCCACGGTTGATGGAGTAACTACCTTCTCTACCACAGCTTGTTTACCGTACTGATGGATAGATTTCATGTCGGTCATTATTTTGAACTTCATTATTTTTTTTTCCACTCAGTATGAAGATATAATTTTTTCTTTATATTTTAATGATTTTGGATGGGTACTATGCTAGTTATCACTGCCAATGGAAAGATATATGTATTTGGTCACGTCTTCTTGTCTCTTTGTCTTTCTGTCTGTTTGTCCACTAGATATCTCCAAATATGAATCTTAATAGAACTTTGTAGAGGGGTAGGCAATGGGTTAATGTACTGGTAGAGTCAGAGGAGGGAATAAACGCTTCAGAACCCACCCTAAAACTTCTTCATAATTTTTGACCATATCCTAGTGTTTCGAGAGTTTCTTATTCTGGCAGTGCCATCTTTCATCCATCTTTTGTTTATCTTCAGCTATTTTCATCAATTTCTAAGCTATTTTAAAGCATTTAAATGGTCATAAAATGACTAACAATGTTTGAAGTGCATTTTTGAGTTTTTCGACGCTTTTTCGAATATAATTTGGAACAAAAAATTTTCTTTAGTTGGTAACACTGCTTGGATGCCTCAGAATTTTTGACTTGGCTTTGCCACTGGGAAAAGGAAGAGTTCAAAAAATTTGTTGTGGATCCAGGAAGTTTTCTTTGATTGAGAGATTCTCTGTTCTTTTTCCATGGATTTCCCAATCAGCCAGGATGAAGTAACAATATATATTAATCAATGGAAGTAATTAAATTTTGTGGTGGATCCAAGCACAACTGCCCCCCCCCCTGACAATGGCTTTGGCAGAGGTTTGCACTCTCTGAGTGCTTCTTAATTATATTACAAATCCTGTCTTTTTATTTTGAAGGTTCTATTTTTTCACTATTTTCTTTGTGTTTTTCTCATTTTGCTTTTCCTGTTTTTTTTTCTCCCAGTCATTCATTCACTTTCTTTTTTCCCTCTTTCTTTCTCTCAGTTTTTCTCCCAGTCTTCATTCACTTTCTTTTTTCCCTCTTTCTTTCTCTCAGTTTTTCTCCCAGTCTTCATTCACTTTCTTTTTTCCCTCTTTCTTTCTCTCAGTTTTTCTCCCAGTCTTCATTCACTTTCTTTTTTCCCTCTTTCTTTCTCTCAGTTTTTCTCCCAGTCATTCATTCACTTCCTTTTTTCCCCTCTTTCTTTCTCTCGGTTTTTCTTACAGTCATTAATTTACCTTTTTTCTCCACTTTCTTTCTCTCAGTTTTTCTCCCAGTCATTCATTCACTTTCTTTTTTTCCCTTTTTCTTTCCTTCATTTTTTCTACCAGTCATTCATTCACCTTCTCCTTCCCTCTTTCTTTCCCTCATTTTTTCTTCCAATCATTCATTCATCCTCTAAACACATTTAAAAAAGATAAGCATTCTTAATGTGAAACAATTTTCATGAGTCATTGGTTGTACTGTAAAGTGGAAAGCAAGACTTTACGGAAGTTTATAAATCGTCAAAAGAAGAAGAAATCAAGCAAATGATCACTCTAGGATGGCAAACCTTTGGTAGAGTTAGCTCAACCTTCAAGAAGAAGAAAATCCCATTAGTTCTGAAAGGAAAGATATTCAAACAATGCATCGTCTTGATAGTCACCTATGGAGCTGAAACATGGAACCTAATCAAGAAACTGATCCTCAAACTGAGAACGTGAACATGAAAGAATCATGCTCAACCTCAGCTGGAGAGACTACAGCACAATATATTAGGAAAAAAACAGGAGTCCAAGACATCATAGAATCCATTAGAAAACTCAAATGGCAATGGACTGGTCATGTTGCAAGAATAGCAGACAACCACTGGACATCTCGACTCACAACATGAATCCCTAGAGATCAAATGCTACCAGATATCTGGATGACAAAATACATTGGAAAAAGAATTATGTCAGCTTTTCAGCAGGGTATCTTGTCAGCTTGACATTGAAATTTTAGGGTGAATCCAGGAATTTGTTTTCAATCAAAAGATATTTTTGAGTTTTTTTTCATAAATTTCTATATTTTCTCATGTCTCTCTATGCAATATCTCCCAAAGTTCTCTAGGAATATCAATGAAATTTTTGGGAAGGGTAGATAATAGGCCCCGAAAGAAGCAATTCAATTTTGAAAGGGTTTTTTTCAAGGATCCCTAGAAAATTTAATCATTGAGATGGGTTCCCTGAGAAGTTAAAGTTTGGAGACAACTGGTATAAACCAGTGATTCCCATTTTTTTTATTCCTTGCCCCGCCCTGATTGCCGAGAAAAATGTTATTTAATGATATATAATGAGGCACATCTCCTTTTAGCATTTAGTAGGCTAAGTCAAGCTTCATAGGATAATTCTCTAAACACATCTAAAAAAGATAAGCATTCTTACTGTGAAAGAATTTTCATGAGTCATTGGTTGTACTGTACAGTGGAAAACAAGACTGTACGGAAGTCTATAACCTGAAGTGATGGCTACTTCACCCAGTTTAATTCCATTTGGGAAATTTTGATCACATTCTACTTGTATTTCTGGTCCTGCTGTTTTGAGAATGGCCTTTGAAACTCTCCCAGCCATATTAAGTTTCATATTGATGGGAGCAGAATTTACAATAATGTCAGCCTGAAAAATACAGATATGTAGATGTATACATATGAAAGTGAATTAACAATATTGGAAGACTTGTTTGAGGTCATTTATACACCAATCCACACACACCCATTAACAACAGGTGTATAAATGGCCTCTCAAATTCTTGGAAACTGAAATCCCCAAGTCATGATTTAAATATCACCAGAAAGTTAAAAAAACATGATAAACCTAGCCATCCACTCAATTAACTACTGCTTTACATCACCACAACTTTTAATCTACTTAGAGAATGTAAGTGTATTGGTATTTATTATGGTTAATCTGACAACATAAAAGTGAAATGACAATATTCGAAAATCTGCTTGAGAACAAATGATTCCTCATTTTCAACCTTTCACTTGACTGAGGAACCATTAAAGAGTGAAATGTCAAAAATAAAGAATCATTTATTCTCAAACAGGTTTTCCAATATTGTCCTTTCACTTTTATGTTGTTGGCTTAATAGTAATCCATACCAATACACTTTCATTTTCAGATCTAGTTTGGCTTACTTCATCATTAACCATTTCATTTTTTAACAATTCTTCACCGATATTCAGCAATTCTTTTTTCTTTTGTACCATTTTAGTGAGGGCACGATTCCATTTGCACGTATGTTTGCTGTCTGAAGCAATCTCTTTTTTTTAATTGATTCTGTTAGTTATTACACCGAGGTGGGTGGAAAATATGTTCGGCAGTTTTTTTTTACCCTGCCTGCCTGATTGTAGTACAACTTTTTGTCAAAAGAAACATTTTCAAATAATCAGTATTTCCAGGTGCTCAATTTTTGAGACTACAGCACCCCCTAAAAATCCCCCCACCTAGAAATCATGGTCAATCTGAAAATATTTTAAGTAACTATCCAAACCATAAACTATAGACTTGTACCAATCAGAAGAAGAGAAAAAAATCTCCTCTGGCTTTCTGCAGATTTGGTCTATCATGATTTTCTGCCAGGTCAGAGGAGATCAGTCAAAAAATGATGCTTATATAAATACAAGTAACTCATTTCTGTAGACTTCTGTAGACCCTCAGTCTTCTTGTAAGAAAAAAAGTTATCAGCTCAATCCATCCAATGATGTATAACTTCACCATATTTAATGTTATCAAATTCAATCAATGCCCTAATAGGGTGTAAAAAGGAAATGTCTGACATATTTTTCAAGTACCTCAGTATACTAACAGAATCAATAAAAAAAATTGCTTTCAACAGAAAATGCAAACAAGACAAATATTTTGGATTTGTGTCCTCGCTGTCCTATTCCTGGGTAATAAGTGTTATCTTCTGATTGATTATGTCCAAAAAGAATAGAAAATATATGTACCTTGCATAAATGAACCACCACAGCCCGCACATCAAACTGAACTAATCTAAAATAGTGGACATCTTATATAGTAAGAAGAATAACCATGTATGGATATCACTGTCCTTGTCATGAAAGCAAAGTTTGAAAGGATTAATTTTCTAAACATTTTCATACACAAGCAATCAGAAAATAACACTCACTGCTTAGTATTATTTACACAGAAGCACTTTGATAATGAAGTGACGAGTTATTTCCAATCATAAGGCTCCGAGGATGGTGCGAATGAATATTCTCGATGAAATCAACAAGATTTTCTAGCTTATGCAGTAAATATAAGAGGGTATAAATGTGAGTGTGTGTATATAACAGTGCACTTACGTCCAAGAAATCTTCTAAATATCCTTTAACTAATCCTGGGGGTCCTGCAAAAGAGATAAAGCAATACAAAACTCAGACACTGTTTATAGTTTTGAGGAGGGATAATAACATTCAAAGAGTTTTTCTGACAGACACCAAGTATGAAAAATCAGGCCTAACAAGGAAAGGAGAGGAAAACACCTGAAATCCTATGTCATGTGTTGTTACCACAGGAGAAAAAGAATTTCTGTTTCACAATCTGATTGTTCAGAGCATAATAATAAGAATGTGTTCAATAATCAGAAAAACTCTTTGAATCCAATTGCAAAGAAGCTGAAATTTGACCTCCACATGAACTTAAGTAAAGCAAAGATCATGTGCAACAAACATGTCAGGAATAAACACACAACGATCAAAATTGAAAACACAAAGTAGATCACCACACCTAACAAGGACATGAATCTGCAAGAAATCGTCAAAAGAAGAAGAAATCAAGCAAATGATCACTCTAGGATGGCAAACCTTTGGTAGAGTTAGCTCAACCTTCAAGAAGAAGAAAATCCCATTAGTTCTGAAAGGAAAGATATTCAAACAATGCATCAATATATTACGGAAAAAACAGGAGTCCGAGACATAGAATCCATTAGGAAACTCAAATGACTGGTCATGTTGCAAGAATGGCAGACAACCACTGGACATCTCGACTCACAACATGGATCCCCAGAGATCAAATGCTACCAGAAAGACTGGTGTGGTTCAGTAATAACCTCAGAGCCCCACCGGCTCTTAGCACCCAAGGTATGACCTCACGAGGAGGAGCCATGTGGATGTACAAAACATCTATTTGTGGTGATATGTTTGTCCCTTATCACTTAATTAATAACCAAAGACACTAAGCCTTGCCTCTAAGGGTAATTACATGCATTTGAAAAGGTCATACGTCTCCCTTAAATCTTTCAAGTCTTGACTTAGTGAGAGTCTCGGTAGCGATTCTAGTAGCAAGTGGGGGCCCATTATTTTATTTATTCACGTGGGTATTCTCGAGACTTTGGTCTATTCGCACATGACGGGGGTGGGGGTATTCACTTTTGCATAAGACAACATAATTTCAACAGGAGATGGCAAATTGTAAATTCAATTCCACTTACCCACGTGCAGGTCCGATGTAAAACTAGAAACTAGCAGAAACTACTAAGGGTGTTTTGAATTGGCAGTGGTCATTTCAAAGTCGAAAAATTCAAAATCAGAATAATTTAAAATATTATTATTATTAATATTATTTTTGCATTTTTACACTAGTTGGCTGGTGGTCACAGATGGAGACTGAGTGACAGCAAGTCTCCACAGATCTCCAACCCTCCTCTCTACACTGTCATAGTCCACAGTAGAGCTGTTGTTTACAGTTTCACACCCGGTAGTTATCGCTGTAGGCTGTGATAGTAAATCTCCTCAATTCTCCAGCCCTCCTCTCATATCTTCCTCACCTATCACAGCAGTGCTGTGGTTTGTAGTGCCTCTATCATGCTTTTTTTTCTACTGTTAGGCCATTGCTGACAGCTGGGGGTCATAGATCTCATATTTCTTGTTCTCTACTCAGTATTTGTGCTGTCCCCAGTAGTGTTGTTGTGGTCTACATAGTTTCAAGCCTTCCTCTAATAACCAGTTCCTCCTATCTCGCTTCCAGTGTCTTTATTACTGTTTCGAGTGTACCTATTATTACTGGTACTACCCTGACTTTCAGATTCCATACCTTCTTCTGTTCCCTTGCCAGGTCCTGGTACTTCCCCAGCTTTTCACTCCCTTTCCTATTTACTCGTTTATTATTTGTCAGGTTCTCCTTTTCTTGTCTCTGGTTACCGAGTCTGGTCTTCTTGCTTGGATTGGGAGGGGGTCAGTTTGTACGTCAAAGTCGCAGAGTTGTTATGCTCCATTACGTTGATCGTTTCAATCTGCCGGAGGAGGTAGTAGACATGTTCCATTGACTCCTTTATTTTTTCTTGTCCTCACCCCTAAGAAGTGGCAGAGTTGTCTCCCCTTCTTTTATCATTTGTTGTAGACTTAGTATCAGGGCTTTTTCTTCTTTTGTTGGGATGTCAACGTCTCTTCCTGGTGTATACCTTTGGTCAGGGATTTTCTCTATGTTTATAATTTGTTTCCATTTTGTCATTTGTTATGTTGGTTGTATTGAGAGGATCCTCTTGGGGTAAACCGATTTCTTCTTTTTCTAATCTATTGCAGAGTTCCTGTAGTTCTCTATCTGAGAGCCATTTGTTTTTCAGGATTTGATTCATTTGATCAGCCAGGTGCTGTCATGATTCTTTCGTGGTGGATTTTTTCCTCCATATTTTGAGCGTGCATTCTCCATAGCACCGCACAGACGGTTTGCTTTTGAAGTAGTTATATATTACTAACATGTTGTCTTCTTTTGTCTATTTTTGCTGCTTCAGTATATGGTTTATAATTTGTATCTCAAGATTCGATTGATGCACAATTTCTTCTTTGAAAAATTATTCATTCAATACAATATATCAACTTCCAAACAATTTGGTGCGTTATTTTATCGATGTTCAAAAAAATTATGGCCATCATCTCTTCAGGCAACACATTCTACAATTGGCATCTGGTTTTCATACAAAATATTTCATCATATCATTACTTTCAATCAAAGAAAAAGAAATTGATTAAATTTCTTTCAATTTCTGTACGTGGAGATTATTTTTTAATGGCATAAAAATTTAAATCTATTACCAAAAAATGCTAGCCTTCATGATGACATTTCCAGTATTTCAGTGTGAATACATTGAAAAAATAGGGTCCTTGAAAAAAACCAAACATATTGGTTCAAATTGGAGTGCTAGAAAGAGAATTTTCTTTACAAGAACTTAGTTAAATAGCTAAAAATGGCTAGATTTTTCAATTTTTCCATTACCAGCTACTTTCAGCTGACTGCGTGGCTAAAAAATGTTAAGTGCACTCGAGATCACTGAACGCTGAAATCTTCAGATGTTTGAATTTTATATTCATAAAGATATTAAGGAATATGAAGTAAGGCCGAAAACATACGATGACTCCTGAAATCTTTATGAAATCTAAATATATAGATAATATATCTTTCTATGGAAAATTTGAACAAAAAGAATTTTTGTATGATCTTCCAAGTGTACTTAACACTGATTGACACAATAATGAAAATAAATAACACTATGAAGAAATTTTTTATTTTATTTACCTTAATTTCTCATCAACAAAAGAATTACCAAGATTGATCTGATATCAATGCCATAATGAGACTTATTGAAATATGATTTAGAATTAAAACATCTCGAGAAATGAAACAAATACCCCAGGCGCATTTCGGCTCCACATTCAGCAACTTTCAGTCATGTTCAGTTAGCTTTAAGGAACCAAGGGAGGTAACTCTTGTTGATATTTAGGGATGACAATTTACAATGCATGCAAAAAAAAAAAACCTTGTATGTCATTCGTGATTCGTTCTCCCCATCGGAACGATTCCTTGATCATCGCAAGTTCAAATAGTGCTGTACTTTTACCAAACTCACCAATAGCACTTTACGAGGTAAGTATTTAGCTTATCTGTTGCATCAAAAGAAAAATGAAATATGATAAAACGAAAAACATCTCAGTTGTCATTGAACATAACTTTTATATCAGCATACCTTATACAAACTCATAATTCCCTTTTGCGTGGAAATCTCCCCTGTCTACATGTTTATATTGTAAGAAACCGGAAAAAAATATGTGGACGTCTCTCTTCATCTTTTTTTCTGCATGATCAAGAAAAATGGAAAGAAACAAGTCAAAAGATACAAGTAAACAGAAAAAGTAAAAAAGATAGAGCCAGAGGGATGAAATTTAAACATTCACTCCTTATTATGCCAATTCTTGTCTCCATTTTGTTAGACGGGGTGTATTAATCATTGTGTAAGGTATGGATTATTTCCCTTATCTATTTGTTCATTTTTTTCACAACGTTTCCGGCCATGAACCCCTCGGCCTTCGTCGGGTGTTGTTGGTTCTAGAAAGTAGAATCACTACTCAAAGCGCATACTCAGTTGGACTGGAGATGTCTCATCCATTTAAAAAATATATATATTGTGTTATCAGGACATTTCCGAGTTTTTTCCTTGCATTGGGGAATTCGCTTTTTACTTATTGGCTTCTATCGAATGCAAAGATTCGTATATGTCTGCTTGGTCTCAAAAGAATGACGATTTCACACCGACTAATAAGATAGTTATAAACAAAAACATATTTTACCTTTAGTGACAACAACTGTTTCCGCCTTCTTTTGGGTACTCTGAAAGTGTACAAGGAACAAAATAATGAAGTCTTATTAACATTTGTAATCTTTGATTTTTGAGATTTTACGAGCATAACACCCAGACAACAAATCCTCACTAAATGTTAGGATTTGTTACTAGTAATCCACTCTCACTCAACGACCCGAGAGAAACCAAAATGCACAGAAAGTTAGCTCTTGGGTCAGGCTTAAGATTGACAGACCCAAATCGGTCATGCTGAATTCATCTTCACATCCAAATGTGAAGACCAGCTACATCTTAAAAATTCCGCATACATAGCTAAACATATGCTGGAATGAATTGGTTTTTAGAAAAAGAAGATTTGACTACTTGAAACTGATTTTAGACTCTTTTTAAAATCTCTGTACGTGAAGTGGAAGAACAGGTTGGTGAGGGATTGGCTGACTATTGTTACAAAGTGATAACCCAATCTATCATGAATATTCCCAAACATAAGGAGAGAGATGGGTTCTCTCTAAGTATGCACTGATCTCCCCAGATCAATACATTCACGTTTGTTGCATTAGGTAACAAGTCTGAAGACCTGATACATATTTTCTGTTTTGTATAGAAAACCCACAATTTCGTCTGATTAAAAAGGTATAAAATGAAGAATTATAATATCATTGCTCTGTTTTTGATTATGTTTACAGGGGAAAATATCAAACTCTGTAATTAGAAATTTTCCAAAATTAATGTGACATTTATACGATTAAGATTTGATTGAAATCGGTCCATTTGTTAAAAAAAATGACTCCGTTACGAAAGATTTTTTTTCATTAAAGATATAATGAAAAATACATTCTTTCAGTGTCTGTTACCTATTAAATAGCTTTAATTGTAAGGATTGCATTGGGGCACCGAGGAGAGATTATATATATATATATATATATATATATATATATATATATATATATATATATATATATATATGTATATATATATGTATATATATATGAAATTGGGGCTAGTTGGTAGATTTTTTATTTAGATGGCTGTGCCTTCTCATGCATATGATTGATAAAATATGAATATGATCAAGAGTTAGAATTCCTTTCGACGGGTCGTTTTGGCCTTTTCTCTACCTTCTGTTGAACGAAAAAGTTTCGAAAAGCTACTTCAAATGTCTAAATACCATTTATTGCTGCACCCAATGACCTGGACAACTAATTCATTTCGCAGCATTTGTCAAAATAAAATGACTTGATTACACAGCGGAAAAAAGGTTTTTCATACAAAACTTTCCGTGCTTGCAAGACATAAGTTCTAAATTCAGAAGCAAAAACTGCATTTTTTTCTGCTCAAAATGAGGCTAACAGTGGTGCAATTAAGTGATAGATATTGGGGGGGGGAATGCAAACGTGGCCTGATCCCCATCTAACATCGCAGAGACTCCTTAACAAAATATTAGATTTAAAAAAAATAGTTTCGTAAGTTAAAAATCACTGCTTGCAATTCGGATCTACCGTAATTTGTGTATGGGTTAAAATAATATATTCACATTTTGCTGGAAAAAAAAATCCGAGAAAGTGCCTATAAATTTGCCTTACCTTAAAATCCACTTGGATTTTATTTATAAGAATTATTTATCTATACAGATATTAAGACTTTTTCCCCTAGGATTTTCTTTCCGGTCACTCTTCAATTAATAGTCCATGGGTTTTTTTCATTTTCACTTTAACAAACCAACGCCCACTGTTACAGTTAATAACAGTAAGTCAAATATAATTTTCTTATCCTTCATTTAAAAAAAAAATTATCACTTCACACATTCTTAGTAGAGTGAGATATCATTAATGTACTTGACACTACAATGTAAAACTACGAAGTGGCGTCTTCCAAATTATTAATCAGTGCTCTTAGGTAGACGAAGGCTTCAACCAGTCGTACTTGGGCACCACATATTATGTGTTACTTCCTCACATCCCAGGGCTTGCTTTCGAAAGGTGATTACTTAGAGGCAACTTGCACTCGAAGTGACATGATTGACTTCTCCATTTTACCACTAGCTGGAAAGATTGATTGATCTATGCCTTTCCCAAGGACATTAGAGCAAATTGAAAAGGAAAAGGATAATAACCGCAATTTGATGTTGACCCTGGACTCAATCATAATCGGTAAAACGGATTCACTTGATCCTAAACTTTACTACTATTACCAAACTCAGATGAACTCTATTTCTTAAACTGACGTTTATTTTAAAAGAATATACACTGTTAATAATAGTGATTAAGGAACTTGAATAGGTTAATTTGATGGATTTCTATGTTTCATCTTACCTCAACAGGCGCAGCCATATTTTTGTACGTGTTCTTTTGACCGGGGAGCAGAATTTCAATGAAGGAGTCGAAAAAAATCTTTCAGTTTTAAATCTTTCGCAGAATTTTTACTTTCACTTTTCGACTTCCTTGTTCACATCATTCATGGAAATCGGGGATGCTAAATCAACCATTTTCCCGGCTAGATCTAGCCGATTCCTTCAATTTTATCCGATACAAATCTATGGTAGCAGATTAAAAAAAAATTAATAGCCAATTTAATTTGATTTGGTTGCTAAATCAAAACATATATCTATTATTTTTAGTCATATAGTTAGCTGGAAATAGCAAATATTTAGCATTTATTAGCCATTTCTTAAAGGCCATTCAAAGCAAAGTACAATGGAAAAACATTTTTCTTTGTTTTTCTTATTCAAAATCGATAAAACAAATTCTAACTGAAACTTTTGGTCTTGGAATATTTTTGGAGTCATATCCTAAATTGTTTTTTTATTTTTTTAAGCAAATCCATTACAAATGTGGTGAGTTTGATAAAAGTGAATATACGATTTTTATCAACTAGCATGAATTGGTGTCCAAAAACAAAAAAGAAAATCAAAATTGAACACATCAATTTAAATCATATTGTTGTTGTTGTCATTATTATTATTAATTTTTTCTACCATTTACTTCGATCATAATTTTTGTTGTTTATTTTCACAACTAAACTCAGTATCCTTTCAGCAGGGAGTGAATACATTGACAGCGCATATCAGAATGAAAAAACAAAGTTCCAGGTCGAGAATCGAACTCACGACCCTCTAATCTAAATTCACTCTCTGTCTATATCGAGAATAGGTATTAGTAAAAAATCAACACTTTATCTAATAAAATCAATAGAAAATGGATCGAACTGAACTATCAGTTGATAACAAATATGGCAGAGAAGAGATTGGGATAGGGAATGAGTTTAAGGGTTTGATTTGGACTGGTGCTTGCCACTTAGTTCCAGTAGTTCAGTGGTAAGAACAGTCGCGCATTAAGCGAACCAGCCTCCAGCATAGAGGGTCGTGACTTCGATTCGATGGTGATAAATGATATAACCAATGCATCCTCCCAATAGTCACCTTTGGAACTGAAACATGGAACCTAACCAAGAGACAGGTCCATAAACCGAGAACCATGCAACGTGCACATGAAAGAATTATGCTGGGTCTCACATGGAAAGACCACAAGACAGCACAGTACATCTGAGAAAAGACGGGAGTCAGGGACATCATAGAATCCATTAAGAATCTCAAACGGCAGTGGGCTGGCCATATTGCAAGAATGCCAGACAACTGATGGACATGGCGACCCAGGACATGGATCCCCCAAGATCACATGTGCAATTTTTACATTAACATATATTTTTTTTAAATTCAGAAATGTAACACTTATATTCACGTTGATTTTTTTCATATACACGTATTTCACTAATAAGTGAGGAGGTTGTAAGTCGTGGTCTAAGTGTATTTATGACCTAAAAAGATGGTAGAAAGAAAAAAGCCCTAAAATCTGAAGAAACGAAAAACAAATTTTCAGTCATTATTGAGTAAAATGGGACTGTTTCAAAGCGCAAGTCTTCATTTACCTTTTCTTATCGGCAAGCAGGGTTATCCGTTATTCGGGCAGATATTTCTTGATTTCTTTGTATATCTGCTATTAACTTGTTTAGTTTTCAAGAAATAATGTTTGATTTCGATTTAGAAAGTGGATAATAATGTATTTGTTGATATCATTGAGTAAGAATTGTTTATGTTTCTTGTTTCTGTTTGAAGAAGTTGTTGATTAATAATAAGAAAAAGTCATAAATATCAAATGATTACATTCAGTGGTCTTCCCGTCTCTAATATTTAATTACATTAAATTTGATTTAATATTTCAATACTAAGTTTAATTTAGTAATTTATTCTTTTTTGTAATGCTTTTATAAATTATAATACAGGAATGATGAAAAAAAAGTTCTACTGAAAATCGATATCCCATGAAGAAAAAACTTGTATTAGCTGTACAAAAAAAAAAGTTTTTATTTACCAATTCATCATTTAACAGTCAGATATCAGCAACGACAAATATATGTTTTGTCAATAAAAAGTAATAATGACCTAAACTTTGAATCAGTCCCACCCTATTCAATAATCAGTGGAAAAATTCTTTTTAATTTCTTCAGATTGAAATATGGACCTTATTTTTAAAAAATTCTAACAAAGCCAAATAAACGTCTATAAATAGAGTATCGATGTCCGCTGGAATGTTTCTCATAATTTTCTAAATTGAATTTCGTAATAAACAATGTTCTTTCAATGCTGTTTAAGATGTGAAATAAAATTATTTTTCAGAAATGTCATTATCTTTCTGATTTTCTTTTCAACCCTTAAATTGCCAATGTATACAAAAAAAAAAAAAAGAAAAAGAAAAAGAAAAGCGAAGTCTATTCCGTCAAAAGAAAATCAAAGCGAATTGAAAGAAAAAAAATGAAATGTGACATATCCGTATTCGAGACAATAAACTTTATTCAATCCTTTAAAAAAACATCCTTCCGACAAAAAAAGTGTTTTCGACGAAACGTCGGTGGGCGAAATATCATTTCTGCGAAAAGGTCTTCCTCAAAACGTCCGCATGACAAAACAACCGACGTCGACAAAGCGTAATGTTATTCAACTGAAAGCCGAAACATACTGGCCTACATTCTGTTTTTGCCTGATCTCTTCAATAAACCCACTTGGGTTTTTTTTCTAGTTTCATTTCTAACGAACAAATGAATTACATATTCGTAACCGAAATACAATTTCCAAAAATACGTGACGTATTCTTGGAATAAAAATCATTTGTAGACTTGAAAAAACAAAAACAAGACAAGTAAAAACAAAACAAAACAAAACAACAACAACAACAACAACAAAAAACAAACAAAAACTGCAACATAAAACTGAACGACTATATAGAATTAATGAAAGAAAACCCATGGATTTACGATTGATCCAGGGGAAATAACTCAGTTTTTTTAAAGTCGCATCGAAAACAAAATAGGGAAATGACTAAAATCATTCAACAGAAGCCATTCAGTGACTAGTTTACGGATAGCTTCAAAAATTTCGGCTGTACTCAAATATTCTTGCAGTTTCACTGTACTCTAAAAACATCTCAATTTCAAAAATATTTAACCATGATGAACGCGTTCTCTTTTATGCATTTGAAAAAAAAGGAGAGATTAAACTACTCTGATTAGCATTTCATACTTACCTCCCTTGTAAAAATGTTACGGACAGAAAATACAGTCAATACAATACATGATTAAAGTAGTATTCTTGAAGAAATCAGAATATCATTTATTCCATTGCTTAAAAGATAACTTCAGTTCCTTTATAGTGTATAATTGATGCTTTTATTTTGGTTTTAGTCACGACGATGTCTGGGCGAGGGCCATTTCAAACTTGTAAGTTCAACCCCATAAAATAAAATTACATTGTTCCACTTTCGATGGCATTGTTGAGGATCAATTAGAGTTCGAGAATTTCCTGGTTCAGGTCCTGAATTGTGTGGAGGCTGGCTTTAATATAAACAGCTTCGCTTAGTTGACTTATCTGCGAAGTCACCTTACAGCTTATGCCTTTTAGATTATTTCACCTCTTTTCATTACAGATGAAAACTATGACGTCGCCTTGCAATTATTGAC
The DNA here is from genome assembly GCA_963457665.1 of Thysanoteuthis rhombus. NCBI lineage: Eukaryota > Metazoa > Mollusca > Cephalopoda > Oegopsida > Thysanoteuthidae > Thysanoteuthis > Thysanoteuthis major. The sequence goes on along the minus strand of OY735227.1, from coordinate 2,827,709 downwards.
AAGTTAATATCTTGATATAAATTATATTGTGGATGAGACTTTCAAACAAGTAATGAATTATACTCTCAAATACAACACTAATTTTGTCAATGTTAGACAATACTTGAATGAGCCTAGAGCTGCGTTGCATGAACTTGAGACATCATCCTGTGATGTGGATTTTCTGAAGGAAAATACAGCCAGTTCTATACTGAGGTGTCAGATTACACGAAATTACGTTATGTATTCAAAAGAGATATTGTGCATAAAGTGAATAAAAATCCTTTTTCCTAGCCAAAAAATCACCTGTGATCACTTATAAATGAACTCAAGTGAACTGTTTTAAAGTGACATTAATATTCTGTGGAAAAATCAGTTTTGTTCCCATTACATCTCGGCCGGTGAGACGTATTTCTTTCCGGAAAATTATTTGGTAATTGGTTCAAAATGTGACATTTGAAGTGGTCTTTATACTTTGAGCGGAACATGTAGTGGAAAGTCTTAACCGCAATGAAAAAATATTGGGAAAATACGTACGTATACTTAACTTCAGTTTTTTTACTTCTTTCTCCGAGAATCTACAAAGTGATTTAAAATATGTACCTATCATTTTTGTTGCCAACTCAAAAACGTTTCCCGTGTTGAATCGAACTGGAAAAAGCGTCAAAAAGCCAAAAAGGCACCGAAAAACATTGTTAACCTTTCGAAGGCTATTTTGACAGCTGAAAATAGTTAGATTTGCCTACAGAATAGCAAAAAATATCGTTGAATTTTCACGCTGTAGAAACAAAAGAACGTGCCAAATTTAGCACTAAAAGCGCCAAATTAGCAACACTGCATCATTTGCATCAGCGATTACTAAAGTGGGTGTTACCACCCATTGGGGCGTTCCTGGCCCAAAACACTCAAAATAGGCTGAAATGGTCTAATGGACAAATTATTTATCAAAACAATTATTCTATTACTTTTTCATTAGATGAAGAACTGTAAATGAATTAATTTTCAGAGGCGTCCTCACCCGTCTCTATGAACTCTGTCTGTTTACTAGTAGTTCCTTCCATATTGCTTCTCGACAGTTTCAGGTCAGATTTACTTGATACTTTTTAGGAGGGTGTCTCTTGATAAGATACTTCATACCAACAAAAATCTTCCACTCAGGGCCAAGAGATCTGGCAATAATGGCGTTCAAACGTTACGTTTTAAAATCGATTAAATTGATTTTCTCAGCTGTTTTCCATCAGATTTACTTGAAATTTAGTGGATAGGTGTTTCTCAACGAGGAAAAAAAATTCCTTGCAGAGGACATGTGACCTGGCGATTATGCAGTTTAAACTCTGTTTTAAAATCGATTTTTCTTTTCAACTGTTTTACTTTGAATTTACTTGAGACTTGATTGGAAGATCTTCCTTGATAAGTTACTTCTGAACTGAAATCATCTTCTACTCAGGCTATCATGATCTGTCAGTAATGGCGTTTAAAGTCTATCGTGGACGTTTCATTGAACTTTAGGTTCTTGTTATACAGGCATTTACTTAAATCTTACTTTTTTTTTGTCGCAACTTCACTTTGATAGATTGAGTAGAGTTGCGACCAAAGGTAAATAGTAGTATTCAAAAACAAAAACAAAACAAGAGCCCCAAATTCAACGATGTATCCACCATCCTTACGTCCATATCTGTGATTTTAATTTCGAAGGAGTTCTGAACGAAGTGGTAGTATTACTAGTTCTGGTTGTAATAGCAAAAAGGGAAGAGGAAAGTGAGGAGGATTTACTCGTAAATCTGGTTATCAAAAAATAGTAAGTTCGAATTGAAGTTATCGCACAATTTCATCAATAAACCCCAAGGGGCCTTGAGAAGCAAATTGTAGTTGAAGGATATTAGAAGAAACGGTGGTAGGGTGGAGAATACCAATCGATACCTCCTACCTCAAATACTGTTAGATACTTTTATATGATTATGTTTTTCAATTATAAACTAAATGCATGAATAAAAAAAAATGACCACCTAAAATCAGACAACCACAATCAGAAAATTGATATACAAAACGAATCAATGACCAATCAGAGGATTTGGGCTCACACAGGAGCCTCCCTGAAAGTGATAAAAGGAACCGATACACTCAACACTCAAGCAATCAGTCAATCGCGACCATCGTTGGCTCTCTCTCTCAGAAGTAGGTACAATCGTGCGTAGAAGGGAGATATTTTCACTCTACACTTACTTATGCTTACATTAACGTACAGAAAATACTTTCCCTGACTAAAATCCTGTGGGGTTTCAACACCTTTACACAACCTTGAGACTATTACGTACACATACAATCTTGCAATAAATCCTGAAGGATCTATTACCTCCAACACACATATACTGATAGAGGGATGAGCAAGTTTTCAATTGCTTCTCATACTTGTAAAATATTGCTATATGTAAACATTCTGCATATGTTGTTTTCAATAAAAATCACGAAGAGCTATTTTTGAATTTCTTTTTGGCTATTTTTAAAATACAAAACGCTGACTACGTACATTCAATTATGACATTATAGCAGCTGGTGAAAAAATGACTGGAGTAGAGTTTCTTTTGACGTCACACCCTTTACTGATATCACAACTCTATCTTCCTTCCAATTTCTGTTGATGAACGTTATAGCGATTGACCAACTGACCGACAGACCGATCAACCTCGAAGCGTCTTATTGAGATTTTCTCACATATTATTTCTTGATCTAAAGTTAGATATAAAATATCTAAATTGACAAAACTAAATTGAGGTAATTGATATACTTTGGAGTCGTAGTTTCGTAAGACGAATGGATAATTATTTCATAGGACGATCATGACACCATAAAGTCCAGCTCTTTCCTAATAAACGCATGCCTTGGTATTTACATTGAAAAATTTTTCTCTTTTGCAAAAGAAGATGCAGTGCAAGGGAAGTAACTCTAATTTCCCGTTTTATCGCTTACTTCCCATTTACACCTCACCGTATGTTCATATTGATATTTGTCATCGGTCACTCCCAACTACAAGCAGCAAGAATTTATCACTGGTTGAAGATATTCTTTCTTTTAATATAAGTTTTATGACTGGTCTACCCCTAGCTGGAGGGGGAGGGGGAGATTTTCGACATTTATAAGAACCCCCCTCCCTGCAAGCTGATGCAAGATGAAAATGAACCAGATGAATGGACCTAAAGTTGCCACATTTTTCTCTCTATTTTTCATTCATTCAACTTTGTTGTTTGACCATTACAATTTATACCATTTAACATCTCTCAAAACTGTAAGTAAGAGTGAGGCTTTGATATTTCTGAGAGAACATAGAATTTGATTGGAATATTCCATATTTCGCAGAAAACCTACACGACCCCCACCTAATGCTAGATGAACTATACAAAGAAAGCAAAAAAGTCGGCCTACACATGAACTTCAGTAAAGCAAAAATTATATGCGATAATCATGCTGAAAATAAGAACATAACTGTCAAGATTGAAGATGCAAAACTAGGGAAGGTAGACCACTACATCTACCTAGGACATCGAATCTCCATGAGACCCTCGAAAAACGAGGAAATCAAGCAAAGAATCACTCTAGGATGGCAAGCCTTCGGTAGAGTAAGCTCAAGCTCAACTTTCAAAAACCAGATGATCCAAATAATCCTAAAAAGAAGAGTATATAACCAATGCATCCTCCCAATAGTCACTTATGAAGCTGAAACATGGAACCTAACCAAGAGACAGACCTGCAAACTGAGAAGTATGTAGCGTGCGCATGAGAGAATCATGCTCAACCTTCCATGGAGAGATCACAATACAGCGCAGTACATAAGGAAAAAAACGGGAGTCTGAGACATCATAAAAACTATTAAAAAACTCAAATGGCAATGGGCAGGCCATGTTGCAAGAATAAAAGACAACCGATGGACATCACATCTCACAACATGGATCCCCAGAGATCACATAAGAAACTGAGGCCGACAGAACACAAGATGGAGAGATGGAGAGCAAGACAAATTCAGGAAATACTGGCTCCGCAATGTCCATGATAGAGATTATGGCGAATCCTACGACAGACGTTAAAAGACCAATGATGATGATGATGATTGTCCAGGGAGGTAACAATCGATTTCCACTGATAGAGTAGTCTCACTAGTACCTCTTTCACGCAGATTCGTGAAAAAAAAAAATCTAGGGTTCATTTTAGTTGAAGCCAAACAAGAGAATACATAGCAACACAATATTTTTGATTAAATATTGTCGCCATTTTCTGGTGGCATGGGTCAACAGTTTGGTAGATGTATAAACTATGCAGGTGCTCCCCGACTTGTAACCTTCCGACTTACGACCATCCGTACATACGATCAAAATACACGAATATGAAAATTTCACGTGAAGTTTTGTCAGATTCACTTTTATTCTTTAAATTATTTCTATGACTCATCTAAAGATTCAACTGGTAGTTTTTTTGTGTCTAAGAGAAATTAAATATCTCTGTGTAAAGCAAAAGTAATGTGAAAGTCATTCAAATGTTCCTTAGCAACAGAGATTTTAAATTCAATTGCCGATCAAATTAGCTGAACATTCATATTGTGTGTGTGTGTGTGAGAGAGAGAGAGAGAGAGAGAGAGAGAGAGAGAGAGAGAGAGAGAGAGAGAGAGAGAGAGAGAGAGAGAGAGAGAGAGAGAGAGAGAGAGAGAGAGAAAATTGTTATTTGATTTCGTTTTTGCAGCATTTGTGAGATTCACTTGTAATGTCAATAGAAAGCAGTTGATAAAACAACCCTAATCGTTTTGAGTTAAATTTGATAAAATTCACTTTTTAATATTCAGGTATTCTGTTTTTACATAAAAATGAAAATTTGCAAAAATAAATTCTCGTTTAAAAAGTAAAAAAGTAGATCAGATAAAAGTCACCATTGGTAAAAAATAATGCACAAAACTAATTTTTATTAATTCTAAAATCATTTGATCCTTGGAGGGTTGTTTTCAATTTCACGCAGAAATTGTAACAATCACATTTTTCTTTTACTTTTTAATGCTAAAAGAATTATGTTTGTTTTTTTTTCTTTTTATTTACTTCACAGTTTACAGTTGCTAAGTTTTCATAAATTGTTTTCAGGAAAACTGATAAGTTTATTCAATGAGAATAATGCTTTAAACTAAGTCTCATTTATTGTGAAATTCTTTGATCCGTTGATATTTATTGTTTTAATTGAAAAAATTATTTCAGAATATCTTCTTTCATTGTGTTTCTTTTATTTTATGGTTTATTTAACATTGTTCCAATGATTTAAACAAAAATCATATTTAAACTTGAATTGCATCTTCAATTTTACTTCTTTACATGGATAGAAATTTAATACAAAATCTGTTTAGCTATAATCTTTCGATTCGTTTCAAGATTTTTCCATTCATTCTTACTTTCTAAAATTATTATTCTGTGGCCAAAGATGAAAATTTCTTCTCTATTTTTTTCAAAATAAAAAAAATTATACTTGAATTTCAAAATTCCAACGGTAAAATTCAGAAGCATTTGAATTATACGTATATACCGTCTTGATGTTACTGTTTTGTTTTTAAAATCCCCGTAACATTCATGAATTCAATCACTGTAGCCTGATAACTCTGTATAGGGGAAACAGAGGAAAAATACTGAAGAAAATTACATGAATTGCATTGACAGATACTGGGATATATATATATATATATATATATATATATATATATATATATATAGAGAGAGAGAGAGAGAGAGAGAGAGAGAGAGAGGGGGAGAGGGAGGAAAGAAGAGGAGGATAGATAAAGAAGGAAGGATGCAGAGAAGGGGGCTTCTCGTGGGAAAATATCACACATTTCCCCTGAATTTCAATGTGATTTATTGAGAATGTTTGTAGGTGCTGAATAGGGAGAAATAACGCCTATGCAGGGTAGATGGATCGCCCCCCGCCCCAAATTAGATTCAGCCCCTACTTGGTCCATGACCAACGTTTCTATAAAATTCCATAGAAATTCATTCTACGAATTTGAAGATATTTTGTTTTGTGGATGTACAGCTGCTATGTCGGGGAAATGTTTTTTCATGGATTCGAATCATCTTCTCCTCAGGGTATCTATTAAAATCTATTGAAATATCTGGTGAATTTGGATGGTGTGGAAATATAGCTTCGGTACTGGAAGGTAACTGTACATAGATTACCCCCCCCACCAATTGAGTAAACATATTTGAAAAAATACACACGACATCCACGCACTAATTAAGCATTTAACCCCTTTGACCCTTTAAACCTTTAAACCCCTTGACCCTTTAAACCCTTCTTATTTACACTTTGGTATTGAATCAGTTTAAAAACAAATTAGATTAAAACCTATCTGATTCCCAACCGTTCCTGTATTTTTCAATCATTTTTTTCTTTTTCATCCTAAATTGCAAATTTCTCTGCCTTCCAGGGCGGGTATTCAATGACGTTATTGAATTACTTTTACAAATTTGTTTTCCTTTTCATTTCAAAAATTATTCGGATTAAAAACAGTGTTGCCTATCCAGAAGTCTTTCGTCACGTTATTTTTTCGAATTTGTGAGTCCAGTGTTTATTGACAATATCTAGATATTTCTTTGTTTTTTGAATTTATTTTCATGATTTCAAGTCCAGCGTTGTCAATTTAAAGGTCATTTTTTTACCAAAGTTTTGAATTTGAGACTGACTTCCAGGATAAAAAAAAATGCAAAATCACATCTATATTGACAACGCTGAATAAAAGAGTGAAAATGAAAGCGATGGTGTTTTTTTTGGAGCGAGGCATAGCACGCAAACACTTCAGGAAAAACGTTTGACTTATGACCAGTCGAAAATCGAGGAAATCCTATTCATACAAATTTTCATTAAACACTTTTAGTGAACTGACTAATACCCAACAGTATTTATTTTGATTGTTCTTAGGAGTGATAATTTTGAATTTTTAGACATTTCTACGACTTCAGAAAATGTTAAATGTACATAAATAAACAGGTATTCTCCCTCTTACTCTGATCTCCTTTATGAGCAATAGTAAATTACGCACTGTTTGCCATTGCTGATATCTTCCTGACACTCTCCCACCCTCTTTATGAATTTATGAACGATACAAAGTCCCCAAGTGTTAGACTTTCATCAGCACTTAGTGTTGATTTTAGTTTGAATTTACATACTAAATTGAACTCACCCCCACAAAAAACAATAACCTAGAGGTGGGGTTACTTCCCCAAACTTTCTAGAACCTACCCATGGGTCACTTTGTTACTCACCGAAAATTTCATGGGGCTACCATGCAAGCTTTCTTTGGAAGCCTGGCACACATAGACACTGGGGAAAGTAGACCACTACATCTACCTGGGATAACTAATCTCTATGGAACCTATAAAAGAAGAAGAAATCAAGCAAAGAATCACCCTAAGAAGGAAAACAAGCTCAGTCTTCAAAAACAAGACGATCCTAGTAATCCTAAAGAAAACCAATGCATCCTCCCGATAGTTACTTATGGAGCTGAAACATGGAACCTAACCAAGAGACAGACCCGCACACTGAAAAGCATTAAAGGATTAAAGTGTAGTATTTATTTCCTGGTAGAGACTGAGGTGCCGGTACTGACACTTGCCTGTCGAATAGGCCGGAGATTTTGTTGTGATTAGCATCAAAGGCCGAGTGCGCCGGTACAGTGCGTCAGCCAATGAGGTTATACTGAGGCTGCACATTACTACGCACATTGGGAGGCTTTGGATTCGTCCTTAGGCCCTCCTATTATTACTCGGCCCAGTTGTTCGTTAAGTGCAATGGAACATTGCTGTCCTGGGGCGTCATATCCCCTGCAGCTGGGCCGAGTAATAGAAAGGGAACCCGAAAGTTCCCGAAGTGCGTAGCAATACGCAGCCTCAGTATAACTTCATTGGCTAAAGCATTGCACCTGCGCACTCGGTCTTTGACGCACCCCCTCTCCAGTCTATTCGGCAGGCAAGTATCAGTACCGGCACCTCGGGCTCTGCCGGGGAACAGATACTATACTTTGATCCTTGCCGAAAAGGCTACAAAAAGAGGGTGAGAGTGTCAAAGCGCGAGTGCACCGGTGCAATGCATTAGCCAATGAGATTATACTGAGGCTGTACATAACTACGCGCATTGGGAGGCTTTGGATTCGTCCCTGGGCTCTCCCACTATTACTCGGCCTAGCTGTGGGGGATACGGTGCCTCGGGGCAGCACTGTCTCATTGCACTTGGAGGGACAGGTCGGGCTTTTCCTGGTGCTTTTGTGACTGCAGTTGCTTCAGCAACCACGGTTGCTTAGCAACAAAAATTGCGTTGGCTGGAGCTGTTTTTGATGGGTGTCTCCTATTTTCCCCACGCAAAGCCCTGACCTCGTGTGGCATTTTGCTCAGGTGGATGAGTGAATAAATCGGGCCCCGGGGCAGCACTGTCCCATTGCACTAAGTGAGACAGGTTGGGCTTGTCCTGACGCTTTCGTGACTGCGGTTGCTTAGTAACCAAAGTTGCGTCGGCTGGAGCTATTTTTAATGGGTTGCTCCTAGATAGTAAGGCAGATCAAGACTATATCATTGTGCTGGAAAAATGTTTATAAAAATTGGAAAAAATTCGACATTAACATTATTGCATGAAATATTTCCCGTATTGTTCTACTATCTAACATTGTTCAGACAACTTCATTATTCCAAACTCCCAGAACGTCTTTTTTTTTTTTATCATTCTCAGCAAAAATCACTCTAGAAACCTTCTACAGTCTTCCAGGTGAATGATTTTTTTCCTTAAGAGAATTTTATTAAGAGCAGAATAAATGGTATTCCGAAAGTTCAATATCATGGAAATACGAGGAATTAGTGAAAACTTCCCTGCCAAGCTGTAACAATTTTAATCGCTCGTCACAATTGTTTTAAAAAAACAAAACAACTACATTACGTTCAAGTAGCGAATCGTAGACGGAATGTGGCTGAGTAGGTTATTTTCTCAACTTAGCTCATGTAGAAGTCACACATCAAAGAGACTAATATAACCACGCTATTGTAAATGATTTCCAACGCTTAACTGAGACATTGTGAGCGTATTGGTTATCTTCTGCGTGCGTATAACGTTGATTATTCTCTATCAATATATTTATTTGACCAGTATCAACTTCAATTTGGTTTTCTTTTTCCGTCGACTGGTTAGCTTTCTCTTTCTCCCGTTGGCAGACGTCCAGCAACTATCTTCGATAACCCTTTTCCGCCATTCCCGTTCCCCCGAACCACAGGTTCCCCCGAACCACAGGTTTGAAAGGAAAACACATACGACTGCACAAGGCTAACTTGTTGCAGGTTACCTTATAGTTGATCAAGACTGAAACAAGTGTCGCTTTTTTAGCGAGTTGGTCATAACACATGCACACACACACACACACACACACACACACACACACACACACACACACACACATACATCCAAAAAACACAAAAACAATGATCCCAAAGAATCAAAACGGTCAGTCTTCTCTCGCTCTTCGATATACAGTAGTCCCCATTTATAAAGCGGGTTTGAGGGTCCAACCGCAAATAATCAAGAGGCAATTACATCAAACCAGCAAACGAATGTGTTGTGTTCATCACGAAATCAAAAAAATTTTATATAAAACTCCATGTAGTTGCCTATCAATTGACTGAAAATAGAAGGAATTAAATATTTTAACCATATTAAGTAAGCTTTTTTATGTTATTCTATTTTGATTCGCCATTTTCAGGACGAATGTGAGATATGATACGTATAAGTAAAATGTTAGGCGTCCATCAATCAACAAACTTGATAGCGAACCACGCTATATCGAACTTTATTAGGGGACACAAATACACTAACACATATGGGTTGATGAATCACAAGTCAATGTTTATCAAAGTTTCCAGAGCAGCCGGTGTTAAATAATTACTGCCTATGTATAAGGTCAACCAATCCTCTGTGAAAGACAGAATTTCAAGTGACACCTCAAAATTTATGAGTTGAATTTCCTGTCAGATTCAGTTCAATTCTAAGGAACGGCTCTGAATATCGACAAGATTGAGAAAAATTCAGTACAGTGTTTCCGAAAATGGGTGCACTCCCCAGAAGAGTCCATTTTAAATACATTGGGGCCCAATTCTGAATTAAGGTGTGAAGGCTGGAAAGCATTCCGTGGTAGAAAACTGAGTCGAAGCGCAATTCTGCTTTGTTGTGACTAAATTTACCACAATAGATAAATTACAACCTCACCATCACAGTCAATAATAAAACAACCGTTGTACTCGCCGATGGAATTTTTTTTACATGACTTCCTTCGAAGAATAAATAGGGTCAGAATAAATTCTATTCATGACATCATAAGCGTTTTTCACAGGAAAATATATAAAATAGTTTGAAAAGCAAACATTCAGAAGCATCATAACTAGCATATGCACAAATATGATATAAAATGGATAGACCCCCTTTGTCATATTTGATGGCTACGATCGTTCAATAGTAGAGCCGGAAAAGTTGGTCCACAGGACCCCCTTCTCCGACTGAACACAAGAATCAAAATCATTCCTCGTCTCATCCCAGGCAAGACACTTTATATAATTCACCAGAATTCAGTCCGTCTGTCTATATTCGCCTACCACAAAAACTACTTTATATAAATGTGTGTGTGTGTGTGTGTGTGCGTCTTTACATGAACAAATATAAACATATACAGACTTGCATCTTTATTCGTAATCAATACATTTGTTATTATGGCTTGGCTTTGTGAACGAAAATTTAGGAAGGTTGTTCATGAACGTTGCAGATCCTCAGATGGCCAGCGAAGGTTATGCAGGAGAGGCAGGCCTTTCTGCAGTCGTTACAGGAGAACGTCTGACTGCCAAAAGGAACCCCCAGGGAGAGAGAGAGAGAGAGATAGAGAGAGAGAGATAGAGATAGAGAGAGAGAGATAGAGAGAGAGATGTTTATTTCTAATCAATAACCATCAATATCTAATGTTGTGAAGTTAAAGAAAGTAAAAGTGTCTAAAGTAGATATGTGGGCATACATTTTCATTCAAACACAAACACTAACACATACAGAAACAGACTCACTTAATATATATATATATATATATATATATATATATATATATATATATATATGAGAGAGAGAGAGAAGGAAGAGAGAAAGAGAAAAGAGAGAAAAGTGTTTATTCATAATCAATATGCATCAATATGTAATGTTATAAAGTTAGAGAAACAAAACGGGTTTTAAGTAAATATGTCTGCACAAATTAATTCACGTCTGGTAGATAGATAATTTGCTGGGGGCACCTGTGGTGTTTCTACATCGGTCTGTTTGGCGGCAGATGGTCGAAGTCAGATGTCATCGATCACAGACGCCGGTCATTTGCGTTAGAAACATATCAAACATATTGGGTCATTGGAAATTAGCAGGTAACCCCTACTGAGGTGTCATTTCACGCATAACTTGAATGAATACATATATTTTGAGTTTAGGGGTCGAAATCAAAGACGACGAACCCAGATATTGATTGAATTCTACAGGGTGTTTCATAAACGATGCAACTCTCTATGTGTCTGCGTAGGTCTCTGGGCGCTTCCTGATCAAATCATTGGAGTTGAAACTCTAAAAATTTTTTTCTCTTTCAATAAAGTCCTTTTTTTTGGTTTCTTAGGCCATTTTGGACTATTGGATGAATTCAGACATTTCACTTACATTGGATATGCCATCTTATATTCTACCAGCCACAATTTCGGATATGATCTTTCAGGATCCACGTTGTGAGTCGTGATGTCCAGCGGCTGTATGCCATTCTCACAACATGACCAACCCATTGCCATTTTAGTTTTCAAACGAATTCTATAATATCTCTGACACATGTTTATTTTCTTAATTCTGTCTTGTGATCTCTCCGTTCAATGTTGAGCATATTTCCCACCAGTGCATGTTGCGTGGTTCTCAGTAGGTCAACCTTTTAGTTAGGTTCCTTGTTCCAGCTCCATGAGTGACTATCGGGAGGATGTATTGGTTAGAGACCTGTCTTTTCTTTTAAGGTAATTAGGACTAACAGTTTTCTCGGGACTTATGGGACTTTCCTAATCTTGAAAGTTGAGCTTGTCATCCACGAATGATTCTTGGCTTACAAAGAGAGTAATGCTGAAAACAGAGAGAACGAGAAAGCTGGAAAGACTTGTTGCCACTTGATCTTTTGTTGCATCATAGAGCAATTCATACGTTTCACTCACACAGGACATATATTATTGGTGATATTGAAGGATCATCTATCAGAGAATTCGTACCCACTTGACGGAAAAAAACCTGAACAACCGTTGCCACCAAATGGAGCGAAGGTTTCTATCACTTTTTATAAGTGCGTGTCTTTGTATATTCCAGCGCTCCTGGCCTTACTGTTTTGCCAACAGATTTGAAAATTAGCATCAGTTTTCTTCTGAACCCAATCTAGAAAATTATTATTCTTGATTTTTTGAAAGAAAAAAAAAACAAACCTTTTTTTAAAAAACTTTTTCAGACCCTTATTTTGACGGGTTCATTAATTACATCTAGATTCCCAAGATCCTAGATTTTTTCTACCTTAAATCTTCAGATAGGAAACATCAATCTTGTCAAAAATAAAATTTATTCTGACCATATCTATTCTTCAATGAAATTAAAAACAAATTTCTTCAAATCTTGACGCTACGGTTGTTCTGTTATTGACTATGATGACGAGTTATCCTTTCCTTTCAATAGCTTTCCGAGACGGTAATTTTTTTTAGTAATGTACCAAATGTCAGCATGTCATTGCATAACTCAAGGATGGATAGAGCTATAGACACCAAGTTTTCTTTCGTTACGAATGGGACCCCAGAGCATGTTTTCAAGCCAATTCGTTTTTGTGAAATTCCAAAAACCCTCTAAGTTTTTAGCAAAACGTTCGATTTACAATGTAAGTATAATGCTAAAGTGTACACTTAATTTGCGTCCATCAGGTTAGGTAAACGGAATCTTTGTATTTTTGTTTAATCTTATAAAGTAGACATCAAGGTGAAAACCCCATCGATTTGATCGGTCGAAAAGGTGCCAGATTAACTATGGAACAAAAATAGCTTAATGTTTGCAAGCAGTCTGTAAGGATACAAAAAAACAAGTAACTCAACCACCAGTCGAATAAGAGGCAAAGTTTCATCATCATCATCATCATCATCATCATCATCATCATCATCATCAGTCTTTTAACGTCCGTCGTTGGACATAGACCTTCCCCAGGATTTGCCACACTTCCCTATCATAGGCGTCACGGAGCCAGTACTTCCTGAACTTGTCTAGCTCGTCTCTCCATCTAACATTTTGCCGGCCTCAGTTGCGCATGTGGTCTCGGGGGATCCATGTTGTGAGTCGCGATGTCTATCGATTGTCTGCCATTCTTTACGGGTCTGTCTCTTGGTTAGGTTCCATATTTCAGCTCCATAAGTAACTATTGGGAGAATGCATTGGTCATACACCCTTCTTTTTAGGACTAATGGGATCTTATTATTTTGAAGGTTGAGCTAGCTCTGCCAAAGGCTTGCCATTCTAGTATGATTCTTCGCTTGATTTCTTCTTTTGAGGGTCTCATGGAGATTCGTTGTCCTAGCTAGATGTAGTGGTCTACTTCTTCCAGTTGTGTGTCCTCGATTTTGATCTTAGTGTTTTTATCCCCGATGTGGTTGTTGCACATGAACTCGCTCCCAAATAATATTCTCGACCAAAAGATCTACCCAAAACATCTAATGGATTCTCGAAGTTATGAACTTACGGTGTCAGCTTCATGTCTGGGTTCTACGAAGTACACACCCCGACCCATTACTGAGTATGGAGGTCCTGCTGACTGGGTTACAGGCTGACAATAAGCGAGTGAATAGATAAATAGTAAGACAGTAAAATAATGATGACAATGACATATATCTAATAATCCTGTTGGCAATTGTTACCTTTACAGTTTTAAAATGGCCACCACTCTCAGTTGCAGGATTGGTGTTTTTTTAAGGTTAGTGTTTTTAAGGTTAATGATAGGATTAGTGATATTTCTAGGGTTAGGGCTAGGGTCGGGATTATTGTCGCCTGCTTCCTAGACTTTGAATTCGCCCTCAGCGCCTCCAAGGTTACTGCTGAAACGGCAAGTATTTTGAAACGGGATAGGTCACAATTGCCATCTTATTATCACCACTGATTTTTTGGGGGGGGATATTAAATTCGTATCAGTTATATTAGACTCCACATGGTTGAGAAACAACAATCGAGGTTTAATACACGCTGACATTTCATACACACACACACAAACACACACATATATTATATATATATATATATATATATATATATATATATATATATATATATATATATATATACTCTAGAGCTTTCTGGTGTAAAGCAAGAACTACTTTACGTGCTCTACCCTTGAAGCAATTGTTAGTAATCTTATTGGGGAATGTTACTTTCAAATAAGAAATGAAATATTTAATCAGATGTCATTATGAGAATTAACCTTGCCCCCTACTGAACAAATTTGTATTTCCATAGACATGAATATAAATTCATATAATCTTTAATTAGAACTGATATAAAACGAGCATGTTCATTTTTAGGTTGTACCTGATGAATTGATAATTTATGTTCTCTTACTGATGGAGGAGGATTTGGAAAATCCTATAGTGATATGTATCCTCAGGATCTGAAATTAAAATGTGAACATGAAGGAATGTAAGCAACATTCAAAAATTTGGATTTTGAAGTCGAGGATGGAATGTTTATCCACAAATTGTTTGATAAACGAGACGGTTCCCCATTCTGTATAGTGAGAATGCCTTTTGGAACAAGTACTATTCCAGAGTATAAATTTTACGGGACAATATTATAGGAATATCTGAGAATCGGAAGAGCAACTTTAAGATTTATTGATTTTATACCAAAAATTGTTTCTTTTGTTGTAAGAATGGTCAATCAAGGTGGTAAAATTAGTGAGATTTTCAAAGAATTTAATTAAGCCATGATTAGGTACCCTGATCCCTTTAAAACTAATCAGCTTGACCATAGTGGTTCTAATAGCGAACATTGAAGGATATGTTAACGAAAGTATAAAAATAGAATGAATGAAAAGTGAATATCAAAATAAATAAAATTGCATCATTGTTAGGAGAATTAGGTAACCAAAACACATGAATCGAGTCTTTGTCAGTACAGAAGATCATTGTATTGATTGGAGCCAGGGAAAGGGGAAAACATTCGATTCTGGTCCATTTTTCTGATTGGTAAGTAGTTTGACGGAGTTGGAGATTAAATATGAAATGCCATGTAACAATTTGTTTGAACATATTAATGGAATCGCCCATTGAGGTGTTACTACCCGCTGGAAAGTGGTTTCATTCCAACCATGTATATAAGAATACTTTATTTGATAATTAAAAGTTTTCTGAAAAACATTTGAAGGAGAGGTTGATGTTATAAGACGTGGAAAAATGAACTTTAAAATTAGTGGATAATAGTTGTCAAATTCTTCAGTTGAATATGTTGGCAGAGAATCATCCCGAAGAAGTTTTTTCTGTGTAGTTAGTATTTTTAAAGATGATATCAAAAGTTGGTTTGCATGTAGTATGAAACCGACACAACGGATTTAATATTCACATGGGTGAACACTCAATAGAAAGGACACGAAGAGAGAGAGAGTCATGTCTGTTGCTTTTTGATCCCTCATCGTAAAAACCTATTTAGCGTAACTTACGTAAGCCCCCTTTCAAAATATAAATATGTAGTGTAAAATGATATCGATGTACAATACACGTAAATTTTCATATAAAATGACAAACTACATTTATGGCATAAAGCATATATTAATAAAGGGAGGTATTGTTTGATGGGGTGTCATGTTAATATAACCACTTTGTTTTTGAAATCCTGAAACACTTACATGGTAAACAACTGGTAATCCCAACAAGAGACAATCCATACAATGTACAATAATGTCAAAATATATTTAAAACAGGGAAAACACCTTTGGAAGATTACATAAATTTTATTGACCGATATTGAGGAATGAGTGACTGAAATGATACAAAAAAATCTATTGAAAAAGTTCTTGTAAATCATTTAGTGCTTAAAGCTGTAAAGCTTTCAAGACTATATATATGTGTGTGTGTATGTGTGTGATACTGATAAAAGAATTGGTAATTGCTTGGAATAGGTATAAAACGATTCAACATTTTTCATGATGATGGAATTAAAAAGAATACTAAAAACGAAAAATAAAAATTCATTGAGTAATCTGCAAACTAACCCAAGCACTGAAAGTAAACCTAAAATTAAACTCACCACCATAGTCAATAATTTAACGGACATAGCGTCAAGATGTGGAGATCATGTAAAAAGATCCAATCAAAGAATAAATATGGTCAGAATAAATTCAACTATAACATCATATCTAAAACATCTAGATTCTGGAGAATCTAGATATTATCAATAAACCCTTCAAAATAATGCTTGAAAAGGTCAAAAAGCTTTTTTCCCCAAATCAAAAAAGTTTTCAAAATGATTTTAGTAGAGTGCCGATGTCAGTCTGCACACAAAACATTATGGCTAGGAGCTCTGGGACAAAAGGAAAAACAAACAAACAAACAAAATAAGGCTCCCAAAAGATAAAAAAAGTTTTTGTTTCTACCAAAAATCAAAAAGAAAAATCAGTTTTAAAAGGCGTGTAGTGGAGTACTGATGCCAAATTTCAAGTCTGTTGACAAAACGTTATGGCCGGGAGTTTTGGAACAAATAATCGAACGAACAACACACACATATATAAAAAAAAATGATAGGACCCTTTGTTACTCTCTATGACTACCGTTGTTCACTTACGAAATTAAATTAAGTTCAAAACCTAGCATAAAGCCGATAGGAATAGGACCAACAGCCTACTACTGGGCCTGCCCACAAGGGGTCACGCTGTAGGGTAAACTACTTGACCCTAGTCTTGTAAAATACATATAATAACCCACTGCAACATACATCCAACTGCGCATTGTAGGTTTATACAGAGAACTGCAACGGTCTTAATTCCTCCAGAATTTAAAAAAAGTCTCTAGTGTTTGGTCACATTGTTATATTTTGAAATGTTTATTACTATACTTGAATTACACGTATTAATTAATTATAAAAAAAGCATATAAATTTATTTCTCTAAATTTTTTAGGTACACATTTTGATTGTTCTCCATTGTACCATAGATATATAACGTCCGTTCATAACTTTATTCAGATCTCGAAGATTCCACAGACGTTGGCTGTAAACCGGGGCTACGCAAAAATGTTTCCAATTGGATTTACGCAGGTATTCTGTCTTCATAAAAGTTTATTTCGTAATTTTTTTTTCAAGTATCTGTACGAAACTAGGAGGGAATCTTGTATCCTTGTTATATTTTTAAAGTTTCGATTAAATGTCATTTGTTGCTCACGGTTCTATAATCGGGGTGTATTTTGTCTCTTTCGGTTCTGTATTCTGGATGTATTTTGTCTTTTTGGCTCTGTATTCGGGGTGTATTTTGTCTCTTTCGGTTCTGTATTCGGGGTGTATATTGTCACGTTCGGTTCTGTATTCGAGGTGTATTTTGTCACGTTCGGATGGTCAATAACATCATTCATCTTATGTTGGTCATTCGCATTGATAGGTCGCGTATACAACTCATCAAGTAATTGTCTGCGCAACATCTTAAGAATTCCTTGCATTATACGTTTGAATTCCATTCGAAATTCGTGTCCAATGGTTATATAAACTAAGAATTTCGCCGATGAGTTGATAACGATAAGGATATTGTTAGCTGTTAGCAGACTCACATAACCTAGGTGGGTCATCTTCTCGAGTTGAAATGCAATCAATGGTGTCTCACACCCCATAGAGATGAATAATAATACCACTACTACAAGGCTAATGTTGGCCTCTCTTGTTTTTTCCAAACCCATCCGATGTTTCAAGCGCCTCATCTCGACGATCAGGAATATATTCAGCACAAAGAGGGCACTGAGAGGAATAATGAGGTTGAAAATGGTGTACATGAATTTGCTGTATGCTTGCATGTAAAAGTTAGTATCACCATAACTAGTCTGATCCAGAACGTAGCCCTCACCCGTAGAGCTTTTGACGGGTTTGGTAGCGAAAACACGCGACAGATTGTACTATAACGAAACCACCGTTAAAACCCAGATCACGGTCATGGCTTTGCAGTGTGTGTTAGCAACCTCACAGATACTAACGGGTGACAAACGGTGATGTATCGTTCCACTGCAACAAAAACCATGATCCAAATGTTCATCATTTCGACAGTCATCAATAAGAAGTTACAAGACGTGAAGATTTTCGGAAAGACCATATTCTTGAAGTCCTTCAATTGACCTGTGTAGTCGGAAAGACTCTTCAGCGCCAGGCAGATAAATGACAATATCAAAATGGCGCTGTCCAAGATGACAAGAAATCGAAGGTAGATCACTAGATTCGAAAGCCTTTTTTTTTTTTGCCAAAGAATGATGGCAGTAAGAATATTCCCGATCAAGCCGAACACAACAATTATTGGTAAGATGATCCCGAAACAAATGTAGTTAATGTATATCTGATCCGATAGTTGATAAATCTGGGTAACCTTACCCGTAGTTGCATTAACGGGGGGGTTAATTTCCCCGAATTTTTTGTTTTTTTTCTCCTTGAAAAGTTCCTCTTTATTAACGCGTCAGACTTTTAAAAAATATAGTTTTCTTATTCGTTTTTGAATTAAAAGCGTTTTTCGATCATTGAAGCACACAGAAACACGTTTACCGCGTGTGTGGTATTCGGATAACATTTTTTTTTCATTTTTCGACTTTTTTTTTGCACGTTAACTAATTTTGAAACTTGTTAGGATAACAATTACTTTGTTTTATGTTTATATTTGAAAAAAACAAACAAACAAAAAATCTGTGTGATAATACTCCTCGTCTTTGATGCAAATTTTTCAAATAATAAAACCTATATCAAGCGTTTTTCGTTAACTCTAACTTTTTGCTTAACGTTCTGGAATTTTTTTTTTTTTTTTACATTTTCCAACGAAATTGGGAGAGTAAGTTTCTCCGTAGACTGCACAAACCTACTCACACCTTACGAAGAAAAAAACCGTCGAAATTGTATGAAATTTAATTTTATCGTTGGAATCTTTGAATCATTAGCAAGAAAAAAGATTCAGGACAAATCTGATTTAAACACTATTCGTGTATACGTCGTAAAACCCGAGATATACTGAAAACAGATAGTGTAAACAATTTTAGGAATGTACACAAAAATACACATGATTTGCATTAGAAACTCTTCCCTTTGAACACCTAGATTTTTTAATTTTACCAAAAATCAACTATCTATCGGACTTTATCTATTTATATATCCCCGTTCCCTAGCAATGGGTAAAGTGATGCAGCAAACTGGGTTCTGTAGCCTAGAGAAGGTAACCAGTCTAGGAGAAGGACAACTCTGATTCCAAAGCAGAGAGTGGAGCCTTCTTGAAGTGGTCTGATGTCCAATTCGACGTCCACCTGGTAGCTCCTGCAGCCAAGCTGATGCCAAACGTAATGCTCTCGGTTTTCATCTGGACTACATC
The DNA here is from genome assembly GCA_963457665.1 of Thysanoteuthis rhombus. Lineage (NCBI taxonomy): Eukaryota > Metazoa > Mollusca > Cephalopoda > Oegopsida > Thysanoteuthidae > Thysanoteuthis > Thysanoteuthis major. The sequence continues at coordinate 2,808,082 of OY735227.1, read as the reverse complement.
AACATCCGGGCACCGTAGGATCTCCATATCCTTGAACCATGTGTACCTGGAGGGGATGTTCCACTATCCGTAGTGACAGAACGGAAGCCATTCATTCATTCACTTTTAATCAGCGTTGGGCGAGTAGATGATAGTTGACGTTTGCATCTGCCAGAAGAAGATAACCCCAACAGGAAACCTACAACTTGAGAACTTAGCTAACATCGTCCAACCTCGATATCAACGCAAACCCTTAGTTCAAAGAGGTCGGGGCGCTGGCCTTTTCTCTATCCACATGCTTGCTTCCCGCAAGAAATGACCCCCGCCCTAAATCTTCACTCATGAAAGCGAGCCGTGATGGTGATGTATATAATTCATGATTATATACACTTGTCATTGACGGAATTGGAGATGACAATCGATGGGAAGATGATCGTCATACGAGAATGAATGAAGAACTGCTCGTACCTATCTGGATATCTACCATTGATGAAAAATGATTGGAGCTGCTTTTCGGAAAAAAGCGACGATGATGACTCCAATTCGGAAGGATAAATTTAATTGATTTTTTTCTCTTCATTTCCTTGAATAATTTTTTTTTCTTTTAGAAATTCAAGCTGAATTTTGATCTGACTTATCAGTAATCTTTACTTTGACGTACATTAGCCTATACCAAAGTTTAATCAATATAACAAGGTACATTAAGTCATTCGGTGAGACTACCAACGTATTGTGTTGTATAAAAAAGTATAATTAAACAATGTATTCATCAGATATTGAAGCAATATTGAAATTGAAAACCTGTCTCTTGTTCTTGATTCAGATTTTGCATCAGGGATTTGACCAGCCTTAATGTGCGATGGAAACATTGCATTCGATATGCCAAACGGACAAAAGACATAGTTTCTATTTTACTGTTGCGTGAATCATTTAAGAAATTTCGACGAATCTTGCAATCCTGCACCAGGCATAGCCATTTTTAGATTGACTATCTTTGAATGGCTGAAAGTGGCTAGATGTTCACCGTTATTCAAATAAGGTTATTCTCGATTTGAAGAATTCTGTTTTTGGACGAATTTTCGGTCAAGGGACCCATACCTTTTTCAGTATGGCTACAAGCATAATTATACAACGTACTGGTTAGGTATTAACACGATAATGAAAATAAAGTCATTGAATACATTTTTTAGATTTATTTTATTGTAAAATATCACATCAGAAAAATATCGCATGGTGACAGATGGCCCGAGGGTCTTTATTTAAACAGAAAATAACACTAACATAAAGAATGAAATTAACCCAGTTACCAAGGAATTAAATCAATCTGATTGTCATTTAAAAAAATCTAGCCACTTTTATCCAATCAAAAATGACCAAATTAAAAGTGTCAGAGCCTGAAGTATTATTGAAAGGATTGGCGAAATTTCAAACTATGTTCACGGCTTTACAGTAAATCGCATCTTTCAGCAAAATAGAACAAAAATTCTCTTTATGTTCCGTTAACTGTTGGAAAAATATTATTGTTTTGAAATAAAAATTGTCTTATTTGAAACAGTCTTTTTTAATTTAAAAAAAAAGGCATCTCTTCGAAAAATTTACGTCTAAAAGACCTATTCGGCATTAAGATATAAATTAATTCAAGTTATAAAAACGTATAAAACTTGATAAAAGATTTTATAACCTTTCAGTACAGAGAGACATTTGTCAGGCAAATTTTATTCATTTATTTTCCCTAAATTCTTCCATATATCCTAAACTCCATGAATTTATTTTCTATCCCAGATGATCTAGACTTTTCTGTGGTGGTTTTTAAGTTTTATTTACTCCATAGAGATATATTCTTTGCACCAGAAAGTTACCACAGAGATTGTTCATGTCCGTGCTAACTACTTGGAAGGGAGCGTGCTTTTAAAAGTCAGTTGAATGAGGGAAATAGAAGGGACTTGATAACAACGAGAGGCAAGACATTCGAATAAGCAATGAAGCGATACTACGGAAGATTATTTATGTTAATAAGAATTTTAAAAAATGATGAGAAATGATTTTTTTGTAATCAGTCGAAAATGTGAAGTCCTTTCAGTGTGTAAAATAAAAGTCTGTTATGAAGTTACTCACCTTATAAAATCAACAGTAGAGTTTTTAGAAACACATGTTGATGATCTGGAGATCTTGACGAACTGTGTTGTTATCTTACGACTTCACCTGAATAAATAGCAGTTTCTGTTTTCTTAGGAGTTTGGGCCCTTTTCTGCTAGTTTTTCGCTTTTTATAGTAAAAAGGGAGACTTTTCCAGGAAAAACGTTTTCATTTCCACGAAAAATGCCAAGCCTTTGGCAAATTCTCAGGTGTGTTCCTGTTTCCAATTCTAATCACTGTCTTTTCAGGTAAATGGACAAATGAGAGAGGGAGACCGACGGAGAAAGAAGGAGGGTGTGTGTGTGTATTTGTAGTATGTCAAACAAAGATACTCAATTTGTAAGATTTTTATATATATATATATATATATATATATATATATATATATATATATATATATATATATATATATATATATATATATATATATATATATATTCGTATCAAATTTTGAGCACTACATATTTGAATTATTCTTAAATTATTTTTACTTGTACTATTCCTTATATAAGCAGTATTTGTTAAATTTATCAGCAAAACTGTTAACATAAGTTTCTTTAGTTTTAAAGTTGATCTGGCTGGCTATGAATATATGTATTAGTCTATCCATGTGTGTATGTATCGCACCAATGGAGCTAGAGGGATGAAAATTTAAACATTTACTTCTTATTATATCTACAAAAAACGTTTTTATGTATCTAACCCTCCCCCTAAATAGATTTTTAGTGTAGTGAGGGTGGGGAAGTTGAATTCGCAACATGAATTTATGTTAAATTGATTCCTTAGTTTGTATCCGTGAGTGTTTTTTTAGTTCAGGGTTTATTTAGTGATCACTGCTCAACAAAAGGTGAGACAAGTAACTTGAAATCCTTTTTTTCTAATTTTTTAGTTTATAAATTTGATGGCAAAAACGATAAAAAAAGAATTCGAGTTATGGTTAGATAAAAGGATTTTATAATATTAAAAATTGTCAACCAAAACGGTCAACATGGATTTCTTTCAGGTTTCAAGTTGGTCTTGCTGGCTAGTTGACTATCACACGTACAGACCGCACCAATGGAGCTAGAAGGCCGAAAATGTAAACATTTACTCCATGTTATGTCAATAAAAAAAAAAGATTTTTTTTGTTTTCCCCTAATCTTGTTCACCTTTCAAATATTTGATTGGGCAGATTTAAAAGTGTCTAGAGGCAAAGTTGAAAGTCCTGTTGGTAAATACTCGATACTTTTATTAGATAGTTTACAATATAAGTTTATGATAAATTTAATCCTTGGTTTGTGTCCGCTTGTTTTATTTGAAAATTCAGACTTTTAGATTCTAGTGATCACCCTCTTTTGCAATTTTTGTAACTGATCACCCTTCAAGACAGCATCATGCGGAAAGACGTTGGTTGTGTGACAGTTCTTATTGAGAGACGAACTACACCTGTTCAGACTTATAAAGTACTTGATATGCCAAATACATACATATGTAAACATATATTTAGAAATAATTATTACTAATTAATACGCAAATTTAGATTCATGATAGGTCAATCTTGTTTTTTTTAATAATCTTTATATCAATATTATTCTTTGATCCAAATTCAGTCAATTAAGCAGTTTAAGGAGAGATATGTTTAATTATAATCAATACCAATCAATATCTGATGTCAAAGAAACTAAAAATGCAGAAAGTGTATATGTGTGCACACACACACACACACATATATATAAATTAAAAATCATATCATATAGAAAACTTGAAATGATTTCGCGCTGTTACTCGATTAATATATTACTCAATTTAGACAACGTAAATAGAATAAGTGATCAAAGAGAATGGGGCTGCTGCAGGAATCGAACCTGCTACCGATGAGGGTAGCTGCTTAAACGTAGCGATGTACTTACCATTGTGCTAAACAGCCCACCAGCAATGCAAAGGCCAAACAACTGGTTTCAACCCAAATTCTCACCTCGCTAATCCTCAGTCTGGGTTATTCAAGTAAACAACTGAGGATCCAATCAGGAGAAAATTTACACATTGAACCATTACAACAGTATATATATATATATATATATATATATATATATATATATATATATATATATATATATATATATATATATATATATATATATATACATATATATATATATATATATATACATATATATATATATATATATACATATATATATATACATATATACACATATTTTTTTCACTGTTGTAATATATATATATATATATATATATATATATATATATATATATATATACATATATATATATATATACATATATACATATATTTTTTCACTGTTGTAATATATATATATATATATATATATATATATATATATATACTAGGTGGACTACCCAGTGTTGCCTGGAGAAAAACTCTAAACCTAGCAAACCTGGAAAGCAAATGATGTTTTAAAGAGATTTCATAGAATCTAATCAGTGGTGGTGGAATGTGCACTCGCGCCCCCTTTGAACGGTTGTAAGTGAATTGGTTAAAATGTTCAACTAATTCAGAAATCGGCAGCAAAAAAAAAAAAATGTTGGTCTTCTCATTGTGGTCACAAACAATTATCTCACATCGTTCATCCCATCCAAGAAGTATTTTGAAGAATTCCCATATTTCCTGCCCGATCAAGTGCATTTCCCCTGAAAAATGTCCTACAAAATCACACGGCATCTTAGTACTCGAATATCAGTCAAAGGGTAGTTACTCCGAAAGTACCCAGTCACGAGATACGAGCGCTTATTTCCCCGAAAAAATTCCTAGTTAATTATCATGTACGTCTCACCTTTTGTAGTGTTTTATCAGCCGGGAAAGTGAGATTTGATCAATAAATATTTCCACTGAGTTCATTTTTGGTAAAGGATAATAATGAAAATATATAATTAAGTCTCAAATTCTATGAAATGGCCTTAGATTTGGACTCGTGAAGCCTAAAATGAATTACAGGCAGTGTTTTACAAATCGAATTTCCATTGATTATGGATCTACATCATAGTCGCACTAGTAAGTCAGCCAGCTAGCCAGCAAGCTAGCCAGCCAGACAGCCACTATAAATCTTTTAAACTTTGACTTCAGAATTCATAAGTTCACCTACAGAATTTTCAACTTTGGTTTCAGAACTTCCGAAGATGCCTTCGGATACTTTTAAGAGAAGCTATTTTACATTTTCGTGTACTTTTCATTTCACCATCTTGTTTTCCTTCCAAATGTTTGATTAGGCAAATATAAAAGTGTCGGGAGGCAAAATTAAAACTTCTGTAGGTAGAGTTGAAAGTTCTGTGGACAAATTTAGAAGTTCTTAAGGTAAATTTGAAAGTTTTAAAGGTAAATTTAAAGTTTTATAGGCATATCTAAAAGTTCTAAAGGCAAAGTTAAGTGTCCTGGAGGCAGAGTTGAAAGTTCTGGAGACAAAATCCTAAGTTCTGGAGGTAAATTAAACGTTCTGTAGGCGAAGTTAGGAGTTTTATTGGTAAAGTTAAAAATTCTGGAGGCAAAGTTAAGAGTTCTGGCGACAAAATTAAAAGTTCTGGGGACAAAATTAAAAGTTCTGGAGGTAACATTAGAAGTTCTGGAGACAAAGTTTAAAGATCTGGAGGCAAAGTTAAGAGTTCTGGCGACAAAATTAAAAGTTCTGGGGACAAAATTAAAAGTTCTGGAGGTAACATTAGAAGTTCTGGAGGTAAAGTTTAAAGTTCTGGAGGCAAAGTTAAAAACTGCAGTGATGTTTGGTTGATTGAAGCCAATCGATGATCCAAGTACATCCAAACGACGGCACCCCCTCGGTCCACCAAATGCTTACCTGACAAGATATTAACACGAAAATTAAGACAATGAATACTGATGTTGAAATATGAGATAAAAAAAATTCAGGGTTCTTCCAAGCCATTTATTTTAGACTAAGTAGCAGTGAACAATACAGACATATTATCAAATTATAACCAGGATCCAGAAACAGATAATATGCAAACTCTCAATATTTATTTATTGGTCAACGTATCTTTTATAAAACTGAAAAGTTGCGAGATTTTACTCCATTTACCATGTTTGGGCATCGACTGAAAATCAGCTCTAGGCTTCCATTGGTCACAAAAATTATGATACCAAATATGGTCATGTTAGATATCATTGGTATCGTATTGATGAACTTATCATTCATTACAAAAGAACCAGGAGTCTAAAGACGACAAAAATAGTCATTTTAGTTAAATTTATTTACTCGCCGATAATTTCAAAATAATTGCCAAATATGGCCATGCTATTGCTTTCCAATATTTTGATTTCGAATGTAATATTCAAATTCGGTGTTAAAGCATAACATTTTTGTCTTGGAAATAGAAAATGGAATATGCATAACAAGCTGAAAAGGTTTATACTCATGTTGATTCAGAAATAGTTTCTCCTGCACGACCAGTAAGAACATTATTCTATTTTAAATATTCAAAATTATTTCAATCTCCCAAGAAGAACTCTTCTCTCTCTGTATAGTGGAACCGAGAGAAAAAATAATCCCTGACAAAGCTTTTGAATTTCATTGGTGCCTGTTCTACTTTCGGAGATCCAATTATAACTCCTTTCCAATGGTATCCAATATGCACATATTTTAGCCCGAGAGCCAGAGGGAGTGACGGTGCACTGCCCGTTGAATATAAACCTTCTTCAGGATTCGCCACATCACTCTTTCGTGGCGTCGCGGAGCTAGTACTTTCTGTAAATAGAATAGACAATTAAAGAAAATGGAGCTGCAGCAGGAACCGAACTTGCCACCGATTGGGTAGCCGCTTCAACTCAGCGATGCTCTCACTATTGGGCTAAACAGCCGCCCGTAATATAAAGGCCAAATAACAGCTTTCGACCAAAATTCTTATCTAGTTGATTTCCGGTCTTTTTCGTCTCTTTCAACGCGACAGTACGTATTTGAGAAATAGACAGAATTGTTTATTCTATTTTACGTTGTCTAAATTGAATGATATATTAACCGTGTACAAAGGTATATCATTTCAAATAAGTTTCTAAATGATATAACGCAATTTGTAATTCATTTCGTCGGACCAAACATGTCCATTTCTTATATATATATATATATATATATATATATATATATATATATAACGTAATTCATAATCATTTCGTCGGAACATAGATCCATTTCTTGATGATATAACTGTTACACCGAAAGAAACGTGATTTCGATTGGCCTTAGAACCCAAGTCCCGTTTCAAAGAAAAACCTGCCCATCAAAACCTTTCCAGTGATGTATAAAATGACGGTTTTTTAAAAAATTTTTTTATTCGACCTATGGAAGCTCAGGGCCGAATTTAGGCTGATGCCCAAGTATGGTAGATGGAGTGAAAATAAAATTCTAACTGAATTAGTAAAAGAAAAAAAAAATACTTTAAATGGGATATGCACCCTCACTATTAAGCCCACGCTTGTTTTTCTTAATGGTCTATCCTGGGTTACTTTCATCGAACTCGCGGGATACGCTGGTCTTTAAAACCCACTTGACTATATCGCCTTCTGTCCTACAAACCCACATTCTTGCTGTGTTGATACACGTCTTGTAAGCGGTGCCAACCTTCCAGTGGGGTCTTGTTCTGCATTGTTCGTTGGATTTCTGGCTGTTACTTGTTCATACCACTCGTCTGTATGTCGGACGGGATGGGGTCTGGATAGCACTCCATCCATTGGGGATGATGATAGACCGAAGAATGTAAATTGACGAAAACTCTTGCGTCAAAAAAGGGTTGATTCCTAGTTTTCGTAATTAAAATGGAGATAACCCTTGAAATAAAACAAGGATTATCTCCCCTTTCTTACAACATCAACAGCTAAAACAACTCTATTTCCATGTAAACTTTTAACATTTCATGCACTCGTCCAACCAACGATTGAAACGACGCACAAATAAAATAAATAAAGCAGCTTTATTTCCATATAAACCTTTAACGTTTCACACATTCGCCCATTCGATGTTTAAAACGACGCACGAATAAAATAAATAAAACAACTTTATTTCCATCTAAACGTTCAACGTTTCACCCACTCACCCGCTCGATTCTAAGAATGGCTCACACAATAAACACAACTTTACTCCCATACGAATATTGAACGTTTCACTCACTCGCCCATCAGATATCGGAAACGGTGCACAAATAAAGACAATTCAACAATTTGATTTATTCAAAGCAACAACGGTTGGTTTCCTGATCAAAAGACTGGGGGAAATCCTTTGTTCATTTTCAGACTAACAGGATTTATCTCCATTTCACGCACGTAGACTTGGAATCTACCAAATAATTTTTTTTTTGAAAAGTTCAATCATGGCCATTGATAAAAAATTGTTAAGATTGGATTTCATCAACTTAAGTATCAGACACATAAATTTTCCATGGTCAAATTTTGATTTGAAAGACGTTCTCAAAGTGCAAATGCCAACTCAGAAGATCGATGTTCAAAAAACAATGATGTCGTAAGAAAATCTCACACCCCTTGTTGTAACCAGCGGTGTAGTGCTGGGGGAACGGCGGGAACGACGTTCCTTTACTTTTGCTGGAAGAGGAGCAGCGTTCTGTCACTATCGATAGACTTCTAAAATATTTTCATTGGAACAATTCACAAATAAGAAAAAAAAATTAACCAGTATATGTCAAAATACAAATCTCATATGGCCTTAAAACGTCTCTTGAATTAGCCGAATTCCAAAAAGATTCTCGCCCCCGGAGAGGAAAGCAGATACATTACTTCTTTGTTTGTACTGCACCACTGGTCGTAACTGTATACGGGTGGTGGTAGTAGTAATGCTTCATTGTTACCGTCACGAGAACAGCGACAACTATTAGTACAAATGCTGCTACTAGTAGGAACAGTAACATACAGGGGATACAGAGGAAAATATGGCGTCAATAATAAAAGAAGTAAAGCACATCTCTTTTATCAGAAAGACGGGGCCTCAAAGCTGTAATAATGTGTGAGTTTCCCGACAAATAATTACCCCATCGGTGGGTAGGTCGACGAGGGCAAGTAAAATAGCCAGCACAATCATCAGATCTCACCCCAATGAACTTTTTTTTGTGGTGCGTATGCAAAAATGAATGGCCTCCGTACTGTCTATACAGGCAACGGAACGTGCCCCAGGGTGCATGTCTGGTGAAGCGTATAGATATCCTAGGATGTTCAGTCGTCAGAATCCCCATTTTGGCCTCGTTGTTGAAGTCCAAATGAAAGCAGACAGCAATGGCTGCTACCAGAATGACGTAAATGAATTTGGAATCAAAGTTATCCTTCCCCTAGACTGGTTGACCCCCCAAGGGTGGCGGGCTCAATCTGCCACTCATAAATCGATTGTACACAAGAAAACCACGCTCTGCTGACGACATTGTTCAATTTTTAAGATAAGCATGCCAAAGAATCTTTGACAATAGAGAATTTTTGGTCAAAGTATGCTGGAGTGTAGAAAATAGACTTCAGGATAGCGTACATGATGAAGACAAGTAATTTGAATACTCAAGATATTGTCCTAAACTGCAATATGGGGCCCCAAACACTTGCATTCTCTTTGTTTAATTTTTGCGAGTATGTCATCTTATAGCAACTTAATGATAAAAAATGTGAAGCGTCCGTCCCCCAAAGAGATAACTCCCAAATGGAGTATTGGGATCAGTGAACCAGTCCCGGTTTCTGTTGCATTATTCAACTTATAGATCCAAGTCTCGAGCCTGGTTGGGACCAAGTCTTCATTAATACAAAGTTTTGTGGCCCCCTCCTTAGGTAGGATGCAAGGTACATACCCACCTTAATCAGATAGCTTTCAGTGTACTCAATTAGTTACGAAGTTGCATACGGAAATTTGTCAGAATGATGAGTGTTCCATAACCTCCGATCATACCGGGGATACGAAACCAGGACTTTCTGCATGTGTGACAGTCGCGTTAACCATTGCGCTATCCGAGTAGACATAACTTAATAATTGAATTGTAATGATACATAACTTTGTAATTATATATATGTTCTTTTTAGAAGTGTCCTTGCCTCTCTATAAGTGGCCTAGTCCGTTGGTCGGTCCCCATATTGTTTCAGCTGTTTTAAGTCAGATTTATTTGAAAAATATTCCACGCAGCGTCACGTGATCTGGCAACAATGGCGTTTAAACTGTGTTATTTAAAATAATTTTTCTCAGCTGTTTTAAGTCGAATGTACTTGAACCTTGATAGAAAGATATTTCCCATCAAGATGTCCCTTATCTAAAAGCATCTTCCTCTCAGGATAACGTGATCTGACAATAATGGAGTTCAAAGTTTATAGTGAACGCCTCGTCGAACTTTTGGTCCTTGTTTAAATTACCACTAATGTATATCTAGTTTTACACCCCACCGTCAATTCCTTGTCGGCGGCAGTTCGTCGATATCAAATACGTTGTCCTCTGTTCCTCTTCTTGATATCATTGTTGGTTGAACTTTTGTCTTCTGAGTCCATGACTTCGATAAATGCGCACTGCTTGTCGTTGGCGCCGTCCTTAGGAGATGGGGGAGGGGGGGGGCTCGAGCCATCTTTTCATTTTTGCGTGCACGGCTTTGGTTGCTGTGCGTGTGAATTCAAAAGCCACGCCAGTTTCGTGAACTAAGGAACACCAGGTTTTACAATCAGCTATCAGGACACCGAGGAGGTTTGGCTTGATGTCACTGTAACACATCAAAACATCTCAACAGTAACATATTAAAATATTATCGAAAGGGACGGCAAAATTGACATAAAATGAAAAACTGATTAAAAAAAAAGACATTGTTATGATTATGTTTCAAGTTGGTTCTTTTCAACAACTACAACAACACAAACAATAAATCATTAAAAAGCATAATAATAGATAATTAATTATAATTATAATGACGCTGAATTTAGTTTCCTTTCTGCAGATTTCCGAAAATTGTTTTCATATTCGATCCTTTAATGTTAGACGTATATCGGCACATATCTTTGTATTATATATATAAGTGAATGTCTGTCTGTTAGTTTATATATACGTATATTCCGAATTGTAGGCCATAATTTAGCCCCTAGGGAGGGAAAATTTGTTACAAGGGTAGATATTTCACTGCAGAGGTCAGAGGTTACATAGCATTTCTCGGCTATGTATGTGATCAGATCAAAATGCTTTTGTCAAATTTTACCGAATTTCGCTTTAGAAAAATAAAAACAAAGCTCCTTATTCAACAAAAATACCATCAAAATGCAGGATAAACAGTAGAATTAATACTTATACTCATAAGCATAAACATTAACAAGATACAAAAACAACAAAACAAAAGAAGTAGAATTTCTCTGTACGGTCGATTGAGCATCAGTTCGATTCAACGGCTGACGTCATCGAATTTTAGTTTTCTTTCTGTTGATTTCTGATAATTAATTTGATGTCCAATTACTCGATCTGCTCACGTTAAAAAGTTTATTTTTTCAAACAAACGCCCTGCTTATCAATCCTGTTCAAACAACAATTTTTCTTTTATATAAATGCGTATATGAATGCTAATCCGTCTTTGTAATTGTACACTCACGCACACACACACATTCACACACAGGTATACACACTCACACACATATGTATTCTTAACTTATACTTGTAGATGTATTGAACGCCAACATACCAACTATCACCAATAAAGCAGAATACAAGGATATTGCAATTGTGGCTTTTCTTTTTTCTTTCGTTTTCAACATTTTGATATGGCTTTTAAAATATTCCATATATATATATATATATATATATATATATATATATGTGTGTGTGTGTGTGTGTGTGTGTCTGTGTGTGTGTGTGAGTTAATGTGTGTCTTTGCTCCATTAGGTGTCATGAGTCGATTGTTTCGTAAGTCAGTGTGCCATCTGGCGTAGTTCTAAATTGACGGATGTGACTTTTTTCTGGAGCGATTTTCGCGATGGTTGATAAAAAGTGCAATGTGTCCATCAGGTTTTGTTTTCTCAAAGGGAAACTGTGGCTGAAACTATTGAAATTCTTCAAGTAGTTTTTCAGGGAGAAACTCAAAGTGAAACACAAGTGTCCGTGTAGTACTCGCATTTCAAACGTGGTGAAATGTCGTTGGCAAACCAACCAGAATCTTGCCTTTCCTCCAACAAGCCGAAAATGAAGAAAATTTGAAGAAGTTCATCATGAATGAAAACCGTCATCTGACCATCGATGAGATATCTAAGGTGACTGGTTTGTCTTGGGGTTCATGCCAGCAAAAGTTGACAGAAGATTTGAAGATTATTAGTTTACAGAAGATAAAAAAAATGAACAATAAAACAAACAAACCAAAGCACGAACAAGCGTTTGAATGTGTGCCACCATTTGAGGAACAAGCTCAAAAGGAACTCTAAAGCTGCGACCGGAAATGAGTTTATATTTCCGTTTCCGCTTTGAATAACTTCCTCGTATGTATATGCACATCCATTGTGTTTTCTCTAATTAGAATCTTTTTTTTTCATTTAAGACGTAAATTTTCATGTTCACATGCTCACCTAGAATCACCTATAAATATCCATACATATACACGAGCATACATCTCTCTCTCTCACACTCTCTCTCTTTATATATATATATATATATATATATATATATATATATATATATATATATGTCAATAATTGCATATTTACAAATAAGCATCTGTGTAAAGTATATGCATAATACAAAACTATATTCATATACTTACATCTATAAGTAGTTCGCCCCGAACAAGTACACACACACACATACTGCACGCAATATATATATATATATATATATATATATATATATATATATATATATATATATATATATATATGTTTGTGTGTGTGTATGTGAGTGTGTTCTTTTTCAATCGTGTGTGTATTTTTGCTACAGCGGTATATATTTACATTGGATGGATAATTGCGGACAATGAGTAGATAATATATATAGGTCGTTCCGACAAACATGTTTGTAGGTATTCAGTTTTCAATTAAGAAACAAGAATAGTGGTTGATTTTAAAAAAATATTTCGATGTCCTGATGAGGATGAGAATAAACGTCGAAATATCAGAATAATCAACAATCTTTCAACTAAAATCGAAGTATTGAAGATTGAATGATGTGTATGTATGCATGTACAGACCCTATCAGAGGTGGAGTTCAGCCAATGCACCGCACTGTGTCCCAGAGGGTGGAGGTGTCGAGAGTTCCTGGGGTAGCAGATGAAAACAGGATGGTCAAAGGACGAGGGTGTATTGAGTGGTGTATATGTACGAGAGGGACCCTTGAAACAGCTTTGCACTGCATTATAGGATTTCTCCCGAAGGCCCTGTCCACGTATACCTCACATGACTTTATTTCGTAAATATTTTAAAATCTCTTTTTCCCATTAAAATGAGTCATAGTCCTTCTCGTCCTCATGATAAAGTTCGTCATTTGAAGATCAGTTGTTGCTTATGCAGTCGTAGTCCTAATGGGATCTGTCTCGTTGGGGTGGTCATTGATAGTGGTCAGTTCATGATGATCGTTTATGATACTTGTTCTAGTTTCCATTTCTTCGGCCATGTCAAGACGACACACACCAAATGTTTTGAGCAACATTGGACGGAACGTTCTCAGCAAGACTTTCCTGAATTTTCGCCCGACGGCTGTATAGACGAGAAAATTGACCGACGAGTTGAAAACGAATAGGGTATTACTGATGGCTAGCCATTTAAGCAGTACTGTTTCGGAGAGGAAGTTGAACTGTGCTATCAAGCCCGGTGTCTGGCACACGATGAAGACTACTACGATGAGCACTAGGACGCGACTCATGTTGACTTCGTTGTCCTCCTCGATATTCATGCCTGTTCGACGTCGACGCATGCGCATCAGCTCAACGATCAGTAGCACATTTAGCACGAAGAGAACGCAGAGGGGAATTATGAAAATAAGAATCGAGTACATAAACCCGCTATATACCTGCATATAAATATCGGTTAGGCCAAAACTTGTCTCTGTCACGTTGTAGAATCCAGTATTTTCGTCCAACACAGCTTCGGTAGCGAATAAACGCGGAAGATTGTAGAGAATCGAAAGAATTGTGATGGACCCAATCACGACCAGGGCCTTACGGCGGGTCAGTAGTCTAATCGATATAAACGGGTGACAGATAGCCACGTATCGCTCGATGGTGACACTAACGGTGATCCATACATTTATCGCTTGTACAGTCATCACCATATAGTTACAAGGAGTGAAGATCAAAGGGTAGACGATTTCTTTGAAATCTTGTAATGTTTCAGTGTAGTTGGCCAGACTCAACGGTGTCAGTGTGATGAACGCCAGAATTAAAATGGCTGTGTCGGTGACGACAAGAGCTCGAAGATAGAATACCGTGGTCGAATGCATCTCTTTTCGCCAGAGGACGATGATGGTCAGGATATTCCCGATCAACCCGAACAGTACAATTATCGGCACAACGATTCCCCAGAAGATAAAGTGGAAAAGAAAGGCTTCCCTGTTTTTGTCCATCACATTAAGATTATGGTCCCTGTAATACGATAAGTTCATAGCAAAGTTGATTTCATCCATTTTGATTATTTTTTATCAACCTGCTTATATTGTCGATGTTAATTTATCTCTTAAATTCATATAAAAAACGAATGATGATATCAAGGAGATAACTACTGATTAAAGTAATCTCCCTTTGAACTTTAGATCAAGTTTTTTTTTGGAAGTCTTTACAAATTTTGTTCCTGGATGAGTTCCATAATTCTATTCACTAATGAGCTCCACAGTCAATTACGAGTGGCATCATGTGGCTCATGAACTTAAGAGTTCTATTTCTGCGATATTTTTGAAGAAAAATGCTTTTCTTTTCATCAAAGCACACGTCACAACGTGCAGTACGTGAATGATTTTTTGTACAATTCTGATTTGAGTTTTCGATGTTCAATATTCTTCACAGTCTGTAATTCCTATCGATAATGTTACGATGATGTTTGTAGAAGATTTGCTAGCGAATCAAAACAGTATCAATTGAATACTTTTGAATACTTTCAAATACTGCAAACAGCTTACATTAGTTTCATTCAATATCGGTAGGTAAAGTATCAACGTTTATTATTCACGACGGAATAGCCTATATTTTCTGATTGTAACAAAAAAAATGAGTTTCATATTTTTACGCACAAATTATTTCTCTTAGAAGGTTCATTATTCTGTTATTTGTAAGAGAAAAATGATTGTGCACAATGATATTGGAATTCTGAGACAAATTTTCAGTTGAATCAGCTTCACACGTTCTCTTCATATTCTAAGCTTTTACGTGATTGCTATTGCGGTCGAGTATTGGTAATAGTCCTGTATTAGTTCAATAATCGAAATTACTAAAATACTCGTCGCAACTGAGAAAACGAAGAAAAAGATTTCAGCTGTATGAATCACAATCAGAATTGGACTCACTCATTGTTCTCCATATAAATGGTAACGAAAAAGTTATGAAAAAACAAAAAAACGAACTCAAGATGAGATTTTACTTGCCGAAGATCTTCTTTTCTAAATAGGCGCATTTTTCTATTGGAGGAAATAATAAGTCATCGTCAATGTCGAAAGAAATATCAATATGAAAAATCAAGTCTTAAATTAAGGGGTGTGTGGTCACGTGAGAATTATGTAGAGAGAACTGAGGGTGGGTGCTATTAAAAGAGAGTTGATGAAAGAAAGAGTGATTATGTATAAAGGGTAGAGAGGGGAGAGAGCAATCTCTTTAGAAAGAGAGCGATTATGTAAGAAAGTAGAAGGAGGAGTTAGAGTGATTGCAGTGAAAAGAGAGGGCGGAAAAAGAGTGATAACGTGGTAAGAATAGAGGGGAAAATGTGAGTTATTGCAGTATATAGAGAGGGGGAGAAATAACGATCATGTAAGATTAGATGTTGGAGTGGTTGAAGAGATATAACGGTTGAGTGAGAAGTAGAGAGAGAAGTGTGAGTAATCTCTGTAGAAAGAAGGAGGGAAGAAGAGTGATTGATTGAGAAGAGTAGAGGGAGAGTTGAGAACGACCAAAGTTCAAAGAGAGACTAAGATAAACGGGGAAATGAAAAAGATATTGAATTAAAACACACGAAAGCGAAAAAGAGAATCTGACACCTAGAGAAACAGAGAAGAAAGGAAGAAAGAAAAGTTATGTATGTGTATATGTGTGTTTGTGTGTGTAAGAGAGAAAGAGAATGAGAGAGAGAGTGAGGGATAGAGAGAGAGAGAGAAAAAGAGAGAGAGAGAGAAAGTTGAGACAGAATACGGATAGAGAATGGGAAAAAAAGGTAGAATGGAGTCAAAATGAGCAAGACCGGAACATAGGTTTTCAGCACTCAAGGTGAGACTTGAAATTTGCACCACCGGTTTTATTCGGAAGACTATTATTCTCCAATTTCCGAGTGCGTTTCTAAAACCTTTGACCCTAGGTGACTCTTTGTATTCACATGCACTTACCAGTACATTTCATCACAAGAATATTTACAGTCGTTTTTTTTTCATATTAAAACAAAATCTGCTTATGTAATACGTCACGTGTATGCGTATTTATTTTGTCAGTAACAGTCCAAGAGAAATAATCTTTGCATTTTAAGCAAGATATTTCTCTTAAAAGACTTTTTCATTATTCCGTTCTGAACACTTTCATTTTTTGTATTTTTTCTCAATTCTACCTTCAGTTTAGTTTAATACGTATGCAGAGCAACATGATGCTGTTGATATTCTTTGGAAGTACAATGCAATTGCTAAATTACTTGAATATCACTGTCATTTTTTGACGACTAGAGTAAACTAGTGTATGTATGATTATCAAATATTTTTGTATGAATTCAAGTTCCTATGTATGAATATAATGCTATGACTATTTACTCGCTAACGTGTGTGTAACACCGAGAGGATGGCTTTCATACTCTTACGCAAGAGTTACTTCCCTAAGGACACTTCGATTATTCCGTTATTTGTAGGAGAAAGATAACTGTAAACAATAATATTAGAATTATGTGACAATTTCTCAATTGAATTGGCTTTACAGCTTGTGTTTTCTTGACGCAATTTCTTGTTATTTCCCTTTTGTTGACTTTTCAGATACAGAAGTATTTTTGGATCTGTTTTTCATTTTGGAAACGACAGTTATTGACTATCTTCACATAGAGATATATAATTGAGCCTCGTTCCGGTTCAGCCGTCGATCTCTGATAAAAGGTTTTCAAAGTACAAAAATGACTTTGAGCCTCGTTTTAATCTACACGTATTTGTTGAGACCAAAACTTTGGCCATTCATGATTCGCGTTTGTTTTTTTTTCAGAAGATCAGGTGCGCCGATTGGAGTAGGATCTGAAAAGAGAGAGAGAGAAAAAAAAAGAATGAGATAGAAATTTGGATAAGAGGTACACTGCAACGACAAACATAGACGAATATACAGTAGTCTCTCGTTCTTACTATACCAACGTTTAATAGTGCTGTTATAACGTTTGGAATTCTTATGGAGTGTATCAATAACGAGAAACGAAAAAGAAAGGACACATCACCTTTTATTGCTCTTTCACAGTCTAATGCCTAAAACACATTTCTGTGGACAAAATGAATGAACCAAAAAGTTATTATGCTAACCATACACGTAGAAATACCTTACACAGATTTCTCTTCAGATTTCTGTGTTACTGTAAGTGGTATTATTTTAAGGGTTTACTGAACAACAGTAGCCACTAACAGTGGCGAAGGGTTCTATTCTGTTTTATATGTGTATGAGTGTTTATGTCTTCTAGAGCTACAGGCCATACCCTTACCATCAGTACAACACTATACTCCTAAAAATGTTTGTTTTTGATTTTTCTAAAAAAAGTTTTTGACCTTTGGGCCTTATTCTGACGGGTTAATCGATAACACCTACCTTCTCCAGAGTCTAGATATTAACACTAAAAAGCTCCCAAAAGGCCCCCAAGTTTTTCCCCCTAAAATACAATAAGAAATTTTTTTAGAAGGTTTGATGGAATACTTATGCTAATTTTCAGGTGTGTAGACAAAACGATATGGCCAGGAGCGCTGGAATTTATAAACACATAAAAACAACATAAGCACACGCAAATATAAAAAAAAAGATTGAACCCTTCGCCATCTTCGATGGCTACGGTTGCTCAATAATAATGATGATGATGATGATGATGATGATAACACACTATGTGTATCCATTCATGTGTCTTCTATCACGCTAAAGGACACAACTCATCTATATCATCATATGATGACATGGTAAAAAAAAAGAGAATTTCATGTTCTGATGATGTTGTAAAAATGCTGAATTTAAGTAATAGTTAAAATAAAAAATATAAAAAAAAACACAAACAAAAGGTTATCAATATCCATTTTTGGTCAACAGAACACTATTCTCCAAGCTCACTGCAAAGCAAATCTCTGTTATCCACACACACACACACACACACACACACACATATATATATATATATATATATATATATATATATATATATATATATATATATATATATATATATATGTATACAAATATATATGCAATGTGTATATCTATATATTTCTTTTATGCTGTCATTTTTGGTGGCTCAGGTAAACGAGAAATACTGATAGGACCCACTGGAAAGCATCTAAAATAGAGTAAAAGAACATACTGAAACATCTTGATGCGAGAATAATCCCGCCAAAATGAAACCCCTAAAAGATAAAAAAAGCTCTCTTTCCAAAAATTAAGAAAAGTAAGGGCTCGATTAGAATACTGAGGCCGATTTTCAAGTCTGTAGACGAAACGGAATGGCCGGAAGCCTTTGAATACACAACATATAAGGAGGGATAGAACCCTTCGTCTCCTTTGGTGGCTACGGTTGTTCAACAGTTCGTCACCAAAACTGGGGGAAGTAGATCACTATATCTACTTGGAACAACGAATTTCTATGAAGGCCACAAAAGAAGATGAAATCAAGCGAAGAATCACCCTAGGATGGCAAGCCTTCGGCAGAGCAAGCTCAACTTTCATAAACAAGACGATCCCAATAATCCTAAAAAAAAGAATATACAACCAATGCATCTTCCCAGTAGTCACTTATGGAGCTGAAACATAGAACAACTAAGAGACAGACTCACAAACCGAGAAGCATGCAATGCGCACATGAGAGAATCATGTTCAACATCACATGGAGAGATCACGAGACAGCACAGTACATAAGGAGGAAAACGGGAGTCCGTGATATCATGGAATCTATCAGAAAACTTAAATGGTAATGGGCAGGTCATGTTGCAAGAATGGTAGACTACCGATGGACATCACGACTCACAACATGGATCCCCAGAGATCACATGCACAACCAAAGCCGACAAAATACAAGATGGAGAGATGAACTAGACAAATTTAGAAAATACTGGCGCTGCGACGCTCATGATAGAGAAATGTGGCGGATCCTGGGGAAGATCTATGTCCAAAGACGGACGCTAAAATACTGATGATGATGATGATTCGAGAGTCGTAATCCCGAACGTAACTGACATGCAAGTCACTGCATTCTGAACAAAACAAACTCCTATTTCAAATCACTGAACTCAGAGTATTTGGCTTTTTTCGTAATAGAATAGTTTCTGACTATAACCCGTCGAATGCGCTTTTTTGAAGGATTCTTCATTGCTGTTCGAAATCACTTGGGTTTTAGAGCCTGCATTTCCTGAACTTTTCCAACCGATTTCGAAAAAGTCATCCAAGACTGTGGACGATGGATCCTCCAGTTTTTAAGCTGGTCTGGCTGGCTATGTATGTATGTATGTATGTATGTATGTATGTATGTATGTATGTATGTATGTATGTCTCACGCATACAGGAGCTAGATGGCTGATAACTGAATATTTACTCTTTATTAGGTCAAGAAAAAACTTTTTAAAAACTTTTTTGAAAATCGCCACCAATAGCTTTTTGGTGGGGGTAGGGCAATTTGCAATGTACATTTATACTAAATCAGTTCCTAGTTTGTGCCCAGCTGCGTTTACACTTGTTAATTTAAAAAAAATAGGACGTTTTAGTGACGCAGCAAAAAGTGAGAGAAGTAGCTTATTCATTGATAACCCCCTTTTCCAATTTTTAATTGATCACCCCAAACACAGTATGCTGCCCTAAGAATTTGATTACGCGTTTCTGGTTTCTCAATACGAACAAAATTGTTTAGATCAAGAGACGTTCGCCGGGTTGAAATTTAATTACTGATGGATGTATATCAACTATTTTCGTAGTCAGCAGTAACCAGTGGTGTAATGCTTAAATAGGAGTGAGGGAAAGCAGGACTGCCTGAGAGTAGCAATCCTTTGCAGTCGAATTGTTATGCATCCTTTAAATTAGTGCATTTAAGAGGTACTTCGATTCAATACATATAGTTACAATGCACGCACACACGAAAGAGAGAGAGAGAGAGAGAGAAAGAGAGAGAGAGAGAGAAAGAGAGAGAGAGAGAGAGAGAGGAGTTATGTGGTTCTTAATAAAGTATGATATCACGTATGTCCTGAAGAACTTTTGTTTTAATGGGGAGAAGAGGTGCATGTAGTAAAAGTAATAGTAGTGGTAGGAGCAGTTGTAGTAGTAGGAAAAGAAGGAGAGAGAGAGAGAGAGATAAAGGGAGAGAATGATTGAAATTGAAAGAGAAAGAGAGAGAGAGATATCAAGAGAGATAAAGAGAGAAAGAGAGTAATTTCTATAATTACATAATCACGAGGGTAAGTGATTACCCACAAAGAAAGACTCGAACTAATCTTAAGATAGAATGTTTTTCAAGAGATAGAACAGTTTCTTTCTACTTAATTGCTAATACAGATATAGCTGACACTGATATTTATTTGCCTCCCCACGAGGGGAAATCTGATTCAAGGTTGGTTTAACGTGAGGGCCCACCTGCGTACGTGTGGGATAGTCCGGCCCCTGGTGCTCCAGGCCAGCTGAACTTCGAAACCCTGCACATTCTGCACTAGCTTTGCGTAGGTGCAATACCGTAGTCCAGTGTTTCATGAACTTTTTTAGAGACGTTCATACTCGGGTCTATTCTCACGAAATTTAGTTCACTCCTGACCGAGCATGTAATAAACCGGTGAGTTATTGCTTACACTATGCTAGCAATATGAGATATTAAAACGTGTTCTAGCGTCCTAAATTCTTACGTCACATTTGATTCAAAAAATTGAATTATTCGACGTAATGCGACATAAAAAGAAGAAAATGATATTCCTCTTAATTCATTGACTCTCTCTATTCCTTGGTACTTATAAAGGCTATGAACCAATTCAAATTGGGTCTGAATGAAAAATCTTTTGGCCTTCACAGAAGTGTCGACTTTCGTCGCAGTTAAAAGTGAAGCAATGGGCGTCTCTATTGCTTTCAGCAATTTCAGAATCGACACATTCATGCAAATTAGAAACGTCCATTCATCCCGGAAGCAAAGAATGTTGTATTTTTGAGCTGTTGAGAATAAGGTGAGTAAGCTGGGTGAAGTAGAACTTCGTAGCCTAGTTAGTTCGGCTTTTTGATTTTTTCCGATTTTGTACAAATGTCAAACGAATGTTGAATGGCCAACGTTCCTCTGCAACCCCTCAAGAAGTTTTCGCATGGGTCTGCCTCTATAATGACCCTCAATTGGATGACTTCAATCACAGAAAGGCGTATACGTCTTCTAGGCTCTTGCCTTCGTTTCGAAATCTTTGCAACCAATATTGGTCGTCTGTATGTTCGTTGACGGGCTCTTTCCACCGCTTTACGTCCCATTTTAAACAAAATTACCCGAATTTGCTCAACTTCCATCTATGATTTCACAGATAAACCAGAATGAATAGTGACAAGAAATCGTTCAGCTTAAATAAATTCCCACTTTAAAATGGTATATTCCATGAACGTAGTAGAAAAAATACAATATTCATAAATGAGCACCGACATCTAAAATGAGAGAAACCGAAATAATTAGCAAGTGACCAGTCTGTAACATAAGCAGAAAGAGAGGGGGGGGGGTAATGCAGACACCAGGACGCAAAATAGCCGACCTGCTGTGCCTGTGGCTGCTGCTGATATAATGGACATACAAATACAAGATAGCTGATCTTTTCTGGGTTTAGATGTTGATTATAATACTATAACAAGTACTGCCGCTGCTTCTGATACTGATGTATTTGTTTTGTCTCTTATCCAAGATGAATGCAAGAATTGTTGTAAACGATACTTTGCGTAAACTTTTCAGATTACTGTGTGAACATACTGTCACAGGACACAGCGTTCAGTATACCGTTAGCAAAGCACCGGTATTTACTTTGAATAGCTGACAAGGAGAAACGTTTGACTTTCGAGTCAACATAGACATAAAACAAATGTAGCAAACTTTTTTCCAAATGTTTATATTATAGGAAAAAGGTGATTCGCATTCTTGAACACATACAGTGAGTGTAAAAAGTCCGATAAATCCCTAAAAGTTCATTTTGGCATCCTTATACAGTTTCAAAATTGACTGAATTTGGACTAAATATGGAAAAAGAATATAAAAAACCTTGAATATATAAGTAGGAGGTGTCTATGTATTTGAGTGTATGTCTGTCGCGCAAAAAGAAGTACCTGAACAAGGGTACATCTTGACTAAATTTGGTATGCCTTCTCAATGGACCAAGGGGAGGTTTTAAAACGAAAGGTTTTGAGAAAAATATTTTAAAAAAGGAATTAAAGGGGTATTCTATTGCTATTGTAACTATAATGCCCAAGTGGAACCTACTTTCCACCCCTATACATATCGTCTCATTCTATATGTTTATAAATAATTATTCGAGGGGTTCAAACTGAAGTGACTCCTTAAAAAGGTCAGAAGTGAACGATACCTTTTCTTTAATCAAAAACACCTGAGAAAAAAAAGGCGTTTTCAAACGTCTCAGAGATGGGCTCTATTTATGATAATGCACAACCAGATTCTCACTTTCCGTTCAATCAATCAATCAATCAATCAGTAAATATATATATATATATATATATATATATATATATATATATATATATATATATATATATATATAATATGAACTATAGGGAGTGAGACAGACTCAGGAGTGAAAGTGTACGGAAGTTGGCTTTATTTATCTGCATATGTTTTCATGGATGGTCTAGACATGTTTCAGGAGGTATTCCCGTCTACAGTAATGTGTGCTGTGTGTGTGTACCTTTTAGAGGTCATAAGTTTGCTGGGTATGAAATAAGAAAACAATGTGATATTTGATTGCGATATACGAAATGAAATACCCGACATGGATACCCGAATACAAAACCTTACAACTTCATTCAATCCTCATAGAAACTACCCGAATACCCGGTCAGTTTTACGCATTTAAAAAAAAAAAATTTATTTTACTTTTGAATCTTTATATTTATCATCTAAAAATATTTTTATTTCGCTTTGCAGAAAGATTAAACGTACTCATTTGTTGATTTATTTGAACAACAAAAAAGACATTTTGATTTTATGCATGATTTCAATAATATTTTATTGAAAAAAAAATAAATGAAAAACGGTACTTCTTACTCCCCCAATATCGCTCCTTTTTGACTGATTCTAAAAAAATATAAAAATAATATATTGCCCCTAAACTTTCGCCCTCTTAGGGTTGCTATTGCCCTCCGTCGAGAATAACTGCTCTAGAATATCTAAGGCCTTTAAATATATACACGTGTCCAGTAAAAAAGAAAAAAAAAAGATGCTTTCTATTGCGTATTGCATGTAAATTTTAAAAAAAATCTTTTTCAAGTGACTGTGTATCGCCTCACCCCCCAGCTCAGCTTTTGTCTCTTTGGGGACGATATTGCCCCCGTTGACAATGAGTTGTTCAAACGGTAGAACACTCTCAGCATTTGGAGGTTTCCGTGACTTTAGGGCCATTATCACGAGGTTCTGGCTGTCACCTACATAATTGCTGAGTATTCTCTCTCTAACAATTCTCCAGGTACTCTCGTTATTCATACCGAGAAAAGCATTTAGTGCGATGCAAATTACGTCAAGTGAGAGGAAAACTAGATTTTCAATTGTGGTCCTATTTAAACAATTATATCCTCCACACTCTCTAAGGGTCACGTCTACGAAAACAATGGTTAAACAGCCTAGACTTATATCTTATCTTTCGTCACGTGACGCAAGTAATTGTGCAGGGTTATTTTTAAATTTAATTATTGACTTTGGGAAGCTGATGACTGGGAACCTATTATCTCTTGACGCATTTTTTTCATCTACGTATATGGTTCATTCATTCATTCATTTCTTGTCGCTCGCAGCCAGGTCAGAGGAGTAGGGGAGGTAGCCTTTGGGATAACGTAATAGGGCATATGTAGAGATCGGTCTCCCCCTTCGGAAGATTAACGGGATCGTTGAAGAATGCTCTCTACATGATCCCCAGCACATAGTAGAACCAGTTAGACACCCATCTAGGCACTGACCAGGCTCGACATTTCTTAACTTCGGTGATCGCATGAGAACTGGTGTATTTAACACGATTTGACTGTAACAGCTATATTATAACGACCCCGAATAGCGCTAAACTTTCAGGAACGTCTCTAGAGCGTTGATCGAGGTACTACTGTAGATATGTTATACCAAATCGGCGAAATCGTTCAATAGACGAAATCAACAATTTTTTCGTAAAAAATACTTGATTCCATTTCGATGACATAATTTTTTTGATCGTACAAAATAGTTGTTATTTTATCCTTGTTTTGATTAAACAAACTTTTGGTCAATTATTGATTTTTTGTAAAAAAAAAGCGAAAACTACATATTCATCTATTTTTTTTGTAAAAAGTTTGATTCCAGAAAATTTGATTATGAAAAAAATAATTGTTCTATAACCGAATTTTGATCAAATTGAAATTTTGTATTAATTTTTTTTTGTAAAAAAATGTTAAAACTACGTAATCATTTATTTTTTTGTACGAAGTTTGATTTCACAAACATTTGATTAAAAAATAGTTGTTTTATAACCTACTTCTAATTAATTTAAAACTTCGTATTTTTTTTTTTTGTAAAAAAAGTTAAAATTCTGTCAGTTAGAGCAACTTTGTCGATAACCATATGATGATTTGGAACTTAATAATAGTCTAAGGTCTGCATTCGCACTCAATGACCAGGTCACAGGATAATCTAGTTATGTATAAAAAAACAACCCTAATGAACTATCGGATGATCCTAGAGGTTGCTGCTTTGTTTCCAGATTGGAAAGCGCCTTTTTCAGTCAAAAAATACCTATTATAAAGCAATGGTTAACGAGTTTGTCTTGTATTAGATCAAGTTTATTTATCGTTTGGTGTTTCACGCATACTCTCTATTGTGGAAATTGGTTTTACTCAACAAACATTTAATCTAAACGATACTGTTACATCAGAAAGAGTCTGAACACTTGTGAAGCGATATTTTGTAACGCTTTCTTCGTGATTCTCTCGTCGCAACAGCAACCGTTCTAACGACATTATTTCATTACTCAATGGTGCCGTCAGTGCGAGTGCCGTTATAATGAGAGTTTACAGTTTTAACAGCAGATTTTATTTTTTATTCTTGTGAGACTATTGTCGAAGATTAGATTAAGTTTACAGTAACAGGACATGGAGATTTCTGAGTATCGTTTTCAAAACTGAAATTAGTGAACACTTAAAATAAAGAATGCCCCAAGTAACTCAGATATCTGAAGGAAATTCAAAACAAGAGTTTTATCAATGAATTATGAATTTGAAATGATTAGGAAGATGGAAGTAGTTTTTTTCTACACTGAACGATACATGAAAAAGTTCCAACCGAAATTTATCGGATATTAGACTGTGATAGGGTATCAATAGTCATTTTTGTCTATAGTAATAACGGGAGTTTACTGCATATGTTCAATTAATCTGTTATGTGTCATAATTGGTTCAATTCGGCAAACATCGTTAAGAGGTCTGGTTAATCACTCAATAGAAACAGTCACATGATCAACGTCTTTTGGCAGCATGCAGAATAAAATGGAAAAAAATCCAGGGACTATGGTAGTCGTCGTCGTCGTCGTCGTTGTCGTGACATTTTCTTATTGGGATAACTTCATCATTCCTTAATATATTTCAATGACATTTTGTATGTAGGCTTGTGGAGAGAATTTTCGGGATGATGAGTTATGGCCGATCCAATCATTTTTTCACATTTTATAATGAAAAATAATTTTTTGTTTACAAATAGGAAACTTTTCGCTGAAATTTGGTTATAATATTTACAAAATCTCAGGAAATGGAAAATGGTTAGCTACGCTCAATCCGATTTGTTTGTTCACATTTGATACATAAATAACAATATGTCAGCACGCAAAAATATGGAATTTTGGAACAGCTGAATAAATTAGAATGAAACTAGTTATACAGATTCTTGCAAACCTAGCTGCTTCATATAACGTTTTTAAGAATGTTATAGTTTGAATAAAACAATTCAATACCTAGGAGTTATCGGTTCTAAGAAACAAATAATTGCACCCCTTCTCTTTTCGACTATTTTCCCCAGGGAGCCTTTATACTTACGAGATTTCTGTACAACTAATTTTTGAGCTACAAAAACGCTTTTCTCTCTTCGAACTCTAAGTCCGAATACCAACCCTGGCATCTTTTGTGCATCTGTTCTAAATCACTGGTCTTCTCGGTTCGTTTCTCACAAGATGCTCCTAGTACCAAAGTTTACCCCGACAAATACTTCAATTAGGGACACAAGAGAAGCGTAAAATCAACAACTCACCTCTCAAGAAGACAAGAGTAAAACTCCTTTGGACATGAATAAAACAAAGCTATTAGCACAGATGAAGAGAGTGATCTCGTCTCACCAATACATTTGATATTTGATCACATTCACGTGGCCAAGGATCAATTCTCTCTTTACCTGATGAGGTCACGCTGTAATTCACACACAAGGTTGGACCATTTAGTTTGAAAATATATATCTGCATATACATGCATGTGTATCCATGTGTGTGTGTGTGTGTGTGTGTGTGTGTGTGCGCGCCTCTGATTGTGTATGTGTTTGTTTTTAAGAGTGTTTATTAGCACGCAAACTATTTGTGTGCCTCTGTGTAAGCCTCTGTATGTGTGTGAGTGTACATGTGCATGTGTGTACATGTGCGTTCGCCTCTGTGTGTGTACCTTTCTTTGTGTGTATGTGAACATATGTGTGTAAGTATGTGTTTGTGTATGTGTGTAAGTGTTTCTATGAGTGTGTTTTAATTTGCGTGTGTGTGTGTGCTTGTGTTTGTGTGCATGCGTGCGTTTAGGTATGTTTGTATGTGTCTAAGTACATATGCATGTGCACATGCACGTGTGTATGTTTGTATGAGTGAGTTGGTTTTCGTAGGTATGTAAACGTATGCGTTTGTGTATGTTTTGTGTATGTGTATGTGTATGTACGTGTGTGAGTGTGTGTGTGTGTTTGTGTATGTTCATGTATATATCAACGGGTGAAGCAGTTTCAGGTGTGCCAGTATAGAATCTCAACTGACATGTGAACCTGATCTCCTACCTAAGATTGTAATTCAAACGATTTGGAAAAAGATTCATGTCACTAAGATTCAGCTTCATTGACCGCAGCAAAGATGAAAACAAACAAAACCAAAGACAAAACAACAACCACAACAAAAACTAAACGAACAAATAACAGACGTATCTCTGTATTCATTCAACTTTTTATTTTTCAGTTTAGTCCAGAAGGAAAGCTATAATAGAATCCATTATATTATGTTACCATGGTCGGTTTCAGTTGAACCATTTCGTTTTTTCTAATTTTTTGACTCAACCTTTGAACGGCCCTAACAGGTCTTAAATACGCTGTATATTCGTTCAAAATTCACTCATGGTTTCCCCTTTTGAAAAAAATGTGGGGTCTGCGATCGCTCTCACCATGATGATAATGAGCCTCATAAGTGGAATGTCTCAATGCTGAATACTTCATCCGGTAGCTACTTTCCAGAGTTGGTTAAATATCACTAGGTATATATATATATATATATATATATATATATATATATATATATATATATATATATATCGTTACATGATAAATTACTGTTTACATCTATGTCTATGGCTATGTGTTTATTATATGCATCCACATACATCTCTATAAGAGGGTCTGTAGGTCGGTCAGTCGATCGGTCCCCAATATGTTCGAAATCAATTTTCGGCACATGGTAGAACGAATAATTATAGCCTTGTCTCTCTACCGTGCTCTAACTTTGTGATTAAAACTAAATTGGGTGGTGTCCACCCGTTGCATCATGTTTTAGAAGGGTTCAATTTAGTTTACAATTACTATGCAGAACTGTACCCTGACTTTATGGCCACTTGAAATTGCACCATTCAAAGGATAAATAAAAACTCTGATGATATCATAAAAGTTCAGATTACAAAATGATCTGTTCTATCATTCTTCCTAGGCAGTTGTTTTTTTTAACACCATTAATACAGGCATACAACGCAGTTCACGATATTAAAGAGACAATTATGCTATTCTTTCATGCTTCCCCCGATAAAACTTTTTTGTATAATATTGTCACATATTCTGCTTCTATTCAATAAAACAAAATAGTGAATGCACTAAATATGAAAGGAAATGCGTTTTCTTTTACCCAGGAGTGTATACATACAAAGATCCATCATACAACAACACCTAGTGATATTGGACTTGCTCCAGAAAGTAGCTACTAGGTGAGAAAAAAGCTCTAATTTATTCCATCTTGCTGTACAAAGGTACATATATATATATATATATATATATATATATATATATATATATATATATATATATATATGTAATTTTTTATTCTTGGTAATTAGTACTCTTAAAGATGATATCGAAAGTTGGTTTGAATGCCAACTGAAATTTAAACCAATACAACGGATTTGATATTCACATAGGTGAACACTCAATTGAAGTGACACGAAGGGCGAGTCATGTCTGTTGTTATACTTACTGATCCCTTATTGTTAAAAACGTTTTTGGGAAACCTACGTTGCCCTCTTTCAAAAAATAGATATGTAGTATAGAATGATAATATACGCTACACCTAAAACCTTAAATAAAATGACAAACTACATGTATGGCATAAACTATATAATAAGAAAGAGAGATGGTGCTTGATCAACACTGCTGGGTTGCCATGTTAATTAAACTGTTTTGTTTTTTAAATTCCCGAAACGGTCACATGGTAAATAACTGATGATCTCAACAAGAGACAATTTATACATTGTACCATAATAACAAAGTATATGTAAAACAGGGAAAAATCACTTTTGAAGATTACATAAATTGCATTGACAGATATTAGGAAATGGGTGATTGAAGTGACACGAAAAATCTTTTGAATCTTTTTTTTTAATGTTTAGTGTTTAAAGCTGTAAAGCTTTGTAGAATCTATTCATAAATCCAAGTATACTAATGGAATAGCCTATTGAGGCGTTACTACCCGCGAGAACGTGGTTTGTATGTATATCAGGATACTTTATTTGATAATTTGAAATAAAGAAACAACTTGATGGAAGCTTGATGGTATACGACGTAGAAAAATAAACGAATTCAATAATCACATGGGTGAACACTCAGTTGAAGTGACAAGGACATCTTGTCACATCTGTTGTAATACTTACTGATCCTTCATCGTTAAATACATTTTTCAGGTAACCTACGTAAGTAAGCTCTTTGTTTAAAAAAAAACTAATGAAAATAAAATCCATATACAATACATTACGATGATACCCTATATAAGTTAACAAACTATATGCATAACATAAGCTATACATTAGAATCATTGTGGGATAAGGGAGGCGGTTTTTTATCAACTCTGCTGGGGTGCTTTGTTAATATAACCGTTTTGTTTTAAAATCCCTCAAACGGTTACATGGTCGACAACTGATGATCCCAATAAGAGAATAAAACTATTATATCAAAGTGAGGGTAAAACAGAAAAAAATTCTGAAAAAAATCTGATGAATCGCATTGACAGATAATGGGAAAATAAATGACTGAAGTGTTTAGTGTTCAAAGCTGTAAAGCTTTCTAGACTGTCTCGTTCTCTCTCTTTCTCCCCCTCTCTCTATCTCTATATATATTCATATATATCGTTTGAATGCTTAAATATAGTCTATAACAATAGTTAAGCTTCGTTTCACTATTAAAGCTTCCATACTTTTGTGTATATTTCATCAGTTGAAATATAAAGGTCTTAGTAGTTTATCGTTATTTCAATTTATTAGCCTGTATTTAGCATTATTGGAATAAAGATTTTTCTGATCAATATATCTGACTTGTGCTATATATTTCACCTACCGATATATAGTCATAAACTTTACACCTCAGTTGAAGAATTTTTCTTCAGAAATTTTATAACTCTAATACAAACAGTCCTCCAGATCATCCTACGATTTCGGATATCGAATGGCCAGAATTCCGGATATTAGAAAGTTTATGGGTAAATTTGTACAATATTGAAATCAAATGAAAACAGTCGGCCTCTGCACTCTTAGAGATCTATACTTTACACACACAGACACACAGACACACACATATATATATATATATATATATATATATATATATATATATATATATATATATATATATATATGAGAGAGAGAGAGAGAGAGAGAGAGAGAGAGAGAGAGAGAGAGAGAGAGAGAGAGAGAGAGAGAGAGAGAGAAAGGTAGAGAGTGGGTGAAGCCCCGAGAGAAGTTGACTGACGAATACATTTACCGAAGACAGAAAATAAAGTTTGAGAGGGGGGGGGGGCATGAAAGCGAAATAAAACGGCGCAAAATGATCGGTTGGAAATCATTTGATACGAATAGAGACATATTGAAAATCACTTCACCAATGTACTTTAATTATAATACATACAATCAATGCATAATACCAGTTCTGACTTACGGATGCAAAACATGGAAATTAACAAAACTAACCGAGCAGAAACTTAGAGAGCCATGGAAAGAGTGATCCTAGGGGTAACTTTAAGAGTTAGAAAAAATCAACATGGATCAGCGAGAGAACTAGAGTGAAGGATTTTATACAGATAATAAAGCGACAAAATCTTCGTACATCTTATCTATTTCCAACTACAAGAACAATCCTCACCAAATTCAAGGGAGTTAACTCATCACTGTTTGTCTATCATGTCACACATTAAACCAAACTGGTGTATAAAACTGACATTTCTCTTCCGTGATCTGAGATCACAGCCATGTGGTTTGAAGGTAGCTCTCTCACCGACTGAACTAAACTAACAAGTCTTATAGACCTTCGAATTTATTTGTCGTTTATACAACACAGTAGTTGCAGTAATCACCTCCACTCGGAATAGAAGTTGGAGCGGAGTTTGGCCCCGCAGCAGCCAGGCCTGTTCTATATTTTAGTTATTCATATCAGTGAAGAACTTGATACTAGGAGGGAGATGTTAATGGGTAAAGAAAGTGTGTGCATGTGCTCGTGTGCGCGTGTATGTGTATGTGTGTGTGTATGTGTGTGTGTGTGTGTGTGTGTATGTGTGTGTGTGTGTGTGTGTGTGTGTGTGGTCGATGATATAGAAATCTTATTTACTGAATTCAAAAAGGACGGAGAGATATGGAAGTGAAGACGAGGCCATAATGACTGTAAAATAACGCAACAAGCCAGAGAGCTTTACTCTCCAGGAGGGAATATTACAAAACATTCGGACGAGATAAAATGAAAAAAAAACAACAAACAATTGCAATTGATCTGTTGTGGCTTACAAACAAATACATACAACGAACAGATTTAGTTAGTCACTCAATAGAAACCAACAACATATTCCGTTGAGGGGAATCAATTAAAAGGGGGGGGTCGATGAATAAGTTACTTCACGCCTCCTTTGCTGGGCAATGGTCATAAAAATGTCCGAATTTCGAAAAGTCTAAATTAAAAAAAGAAACAAAACAACAAAAGACGAAAAAAAGTGGACGCAAAGTAAGGATCAATTCAGCATAAAATTACTTTGTAAATAGAACACCCTCATTAAATATCTATTAGGGGTTTCAAAAAGCATTTTTTGTAGACTAATACGTCTAGAAAAAATGAGTAAATGTTGAAATTTTCGACCATTCGGCTCAATTCTTGCGGTTGGTACGCTGCCAGCTAGCCAGACCAACTTGAAAACTGAAGAAACCTTTGTTAACGTTATTGTGACAGTTTTGGCTGACAGTTTCTTACAGTAATCTTATAAAGATAGAAATGAAACTAACTGGAATGAAGATGATCAAAATAGAAAAAAACAAAAACAAAACGAATTCGTCTCATCAGAAAAGACATCCACACAAGTTTATTTCAAGTGGTAAAAGAAAATGAAAATAAAAGGGACAAGTCTGGTTAGTCACTCAATAGAAACCGTCACTTCACCAAAGATGTTTGGCAGCATGTTGTATTGGGGGGGATCAATTAAGGAATTGTAAAAAAAGGTTGATCAATGAATAAGTTATTTCTCTCGCTTTTTGTTGGACAGTAGTGAAGTCCAAGCATTATTGCTGCGGGATGCAAACTAAGGGACCAATTTAGCATAAACTCACATTGCAAATTGAAACCCCACTTAAAAACTATCAAGGGAGGGCCTTTATATTGAATGTTGAAATTTCAGTCCTCTAACTCCATTGCTGTGATCTGTACGCATGATACATGCAAACATAGCCAGCTAGACCAATTTGAAAACTGAGGAAACTTATTTCACACTTCTGGTTGCCAGTTTTTTGTACATGTCCTTTTAACGCAAACGATCATTGCTTTGGTACGTTTAAAATTGAATTCATTTACATAATGTTGAAATTACTGGTAGGGTTGTTTTTTTTAAATTTCTACAGGCGGACAGATTGAGACATAAAATTGGTTTAATGTGGTGACCCCATGCGTATCTGTGGGCAACACTTGCTCACAGCACATTTTCTTAAACAGTCACCTATCTAGATATTGATCAGGTTTAACGTTGCCCAACTCCGTTAATCGAACGTAAACCGGTGCAAATGAGATTTTGATCACTAAATATGTTTCGGAGAAATTGAGGTAGATACTTTGATCAAGAATTTGTTGATGTTGGTGAAACAGGTTTATTCTGGTAATAGACACTCGTTTATTAGATTAAAGAAAATTCAGAGAGCCTAGTTGATTAGTATGAAAAGTCTGAATCGGTTTAGAGACCAACGTGTCTAGTGTGATGATGGGATCTGAAAAACGTTCGGAATGGATGGAGAAAACTCAGACATACGCATTGCTACCAGTACTTTCAAGACTATCAGAGACATGATCAACTAATCATGCAATAAGAACAACTCCGATGGACGTGTATAAGCAATACCCTGTCAGGATTTCACCAAAATATACATCGGAGAAACTTCCGTACCAATCAAAAAAGTGTTTAAGAGCAACGCTATGCACTGAAAATAGACGATCGTTCCAATTTCCTGAGTATGAATAAAGATGGAAAGAAAGAGAAAACAGTTCAGTCCAGACTTTAGGAAAGCTCTGTGCCTGCGTTTGTACCGAGATAACTGGACAACTGGCCTTTGTACGAGGTTGATATTCGCCAGATATGTTGATCTGCACAACGGAATTGTTATGTTAAGTTTGGAGTCGTTTGACGCGATGTACGCCACTAATAATTTCGGAGTAGTTTTGGAATAGAATTGAGAAATAATGATTAAAAATTCTGTTGCATTTAACGACATCATAAACAAAGAGGCGCGGTTCATTATTTCATCTTTAAACCTCCTGGAGATTTTCTTGAAACCAAATTCTGCTTTTCAACGGGCATGCCCTAGTATTTTAAACAGCAATAACGACACAACAATTCTTTTTCTTATTTATTTATCTTTTTGTAACACAATATTTTTATTAGATTTCACTAGTTTTTATCTTCACCTCAATTTTGTTGTTTTTTGTCTCTAACTTCCAGTACGGCTCAGGGTCATTCGTTGCCATAGAAACAATGACCCAACTGAAAATAGTATTTTAAAAAAAACAAATGAAAATTAAGATGGGGGTAAAAATGAGTTAGATTAAAAAACAAAACAAAACAAAAAATAAAAACAATGACGTTTTCGTAGTATCAACAAGTGTGCTGTTTAGTCATGATGCATCAACCATCCGTGGTATAAGTAGGAGGAAGGGGAAGATGAGGATGGTTCACTGAAAAGTCTGGACTAGATTCCACATCAGTTCAAAGTGATATGGCTGAAAACTGATATTCAGCATTACTTGTTGTGGTAGTAGTTGCAAAAGGAGGAGGTGAAGAACGATGAGGATGGTTCACCCGAAGGTCTTGGCCAAGTTCCAAATCAATCACACATAATACGACTGAGAAAATTGATATCAAACGTTAGATGTTTGAGTAGTGGTAGGATTAAGAGGAAAAGAAAGATTAGGATTGTCCACTCTAAGGTCTGGATCAAGTTTCATATCAATCCAACATGATAGAGCTGAAAAGTGATATTGAATATTACTAGTTGTGGTATGAGTAGCAGGATGAAGAGAAGAGGAAGATGAGGATAGTTCACCCGAAGATCAGAACCAAGTTTCATATCAATCCAACATGATACGGCTGAGAAGATTTATTTTCAACATTTTAGGGATCGATCGACGGGATATTTTTGTGAGGCTGACACTAATCATAGTATTTGACAAAATACCTACATTACAAAGTACTAATTACCTAAAGTACACACCTTTAAGTTGAATTTTTCAAAAAAGGGGGGTCTGCGTTCGCGCTCTCAGAAATCTCCAACAGGAGAAGTTTTTTTTCCATTTCAATCTCATATTCTTTCAAAGTATTCGATCTTCAAATCTTGCAGAAATTTGTCATTTTGATAAAATAATCTCTCTCGAGTTTGAGAGGCGGGTTCTATTCACAATGTAGTTATAATGCCAAAATGGACTCTCACTTTAGGCGTATCCGAAATTAGCTGCTCACAATTTGCCTGCAGGATAAAAACAAGTACGTTGATTTCTATTGGGTCTGCAGTCGCGTTCTCAGAAAACAAGTGCATTTTTTTCCATCTGAAATTTCCTCAAAAACTATTAGATCTATGAAATCAAAGAATACGTATGTTTTGAATCGGCATCATCTGGGGAGGTTTTCTTCATTATGTAATTGAACGTACTCACATGTGAAGGGGTCATTGCTTTTGAAGAAAGCAGGGTGCAGTAAATCGTCATTTCAAAGTCATAGCAGTGCAACAGCTGAGTGATTAAAACCTCAGAAAATAGGCATATCTGAATTGAGAAGATTACGATTTGCCTGCAGTACACATTTAAGTTTGAATTTCACAAAATAAGTTCGGTGCGTTCAGTGGGATCTGCGTTCGCACTCTCGGAAAACAATTGCACACTCATTTGTTTTCTTTTTCTATTTTTCTTTCAGGACTGTAATTTACGGTTTCAAAGTCATCACAGTTCAATCCTTGAGTGGGTAAAACCTCAGAAAATGGAATTGGCAGACTGAGTTCAAATCACAGGAAAGGGATTTTATTTACTATGTCGCTATAATGCTTGACAGCAGCCTTTTGCTATAAGTGACCATGAATCATAATTTCTCTTTCCTCTCAGTGCTTATGTCAGTTTACCCAAGGTTACACGCTGACCTGCGAGAGCCTGCCTTGGAATCTGTGCTGGCCCAAACGGTGAAGTGTTACAGAGGAAAAACACAGACATATCCGAGATCAGCACATAACAATTTATCTACAACACACATATCAAGGTCGAATTTCATAAAAAATAAAGTCAATTTTTTTAGGAGGGTTGTCTATGGGCTCACATAAAAAACACTAATTTTAGCATTTAAGAAATCAGTGAGAGCAACAGTACACCAGTTTCAGAGAAGAGAGGAAGAATCGGAGAACGGAAGACAGAAAGAAAAAAAGATAAAAGGAGAGAAAGTAAGAGTAGTTTGACTACAAACACCAATGAATAATAAGTCATGACTGATATCGAATAGGGAATTTCTTTCCATCTATTTTGAATGAACCTTGCCAATAAACATATATTCACAGAGGAGCATAGAAAATTGTTTTTGTTGAGCTAATCAAATGAAAAGTGAAAAAAGATTTGAAAAAAAAAGTTTCGTGACTTTGTCCTCTAGGATTCATTGCTATCAAAGAATGCAAATTTCTTGAAATCAAATCTACACAACGGACGACTCGACGAATTTCAAAATATTGAAAACAAAGGCGTTTGGTAGGAATGCAAGTGGCGAAGTGGTTAGCAACATGTAAAATGGAATCGTCGTACCGAGTTCAAACTCCAACTGGCACAGTCTGCGTTCACTTCAGATCTGAGCAAACTGCGCATTGGCAATAAATAGTGAGCCCCTAAGATTCGAACTCACATCCGTCTTGTCGGAGGGAAGCCTGGTTAACTACTCATAATGAACCGCATCAACCCGTCACATTAAAAGTTTGAAAAGATGCATTAGAATGAAGATCAATTGGATCGTTGGAATCTTTGATTAAAGTTGTTGAAAGGCATGAACCTAAAACAACTGCGCCTTTTCAGCGCCCCTCTCCTTATCTTGGCGTCACTTTGCCATATCTGAGCATAACAGGGAACAAAGATATTTTAAAAATAAGCAATACTCGGTTCTGTAAGAGGACCTATGTCTTATTTTTGATCAACTGACAGCCGAAGATTCAACTCACAGATCGCAGATATCTTTATCACTTGGAGATTTCTTATTTGAGAATCACAAAGAGTAATTAATCCTATTCTGATGTATTGTTAATAAACTACGGTACTTGATTCACAGTTACAGGCCTTTTGATAACCAATACAGTAATCGAACGAATGAATAGTCAAGTATTATTCAAATTAAAGCGTAACCTTCTAACGTGCACAGGAGGACTCACAACATGGATCCCAAGAAATCATATGCAAAATTATGACTGGCAAAGAATAAGATGACGTAATGAACTAGATGAATTCAGAAAAGACTGGATCCTGTTTTTTGTCTTATGATCGCTCCATGTGATATTGGTCATGATTCTGACGTGTACGTTACATGGTTCTCAGTTTGAAGGTAAATCTTTTGGTTAGGTTCCATGTTTTGGCTCCATAGGTGACTGTCGAGAGGATGCATCGGTTGTAGACTGTCACAGTTAAAATGTGAATTCATACTTGGAACATGTGCTTTTGTGTGTGTGTGTGTGGTTGCTCATTCACTTCTATTTTTAATACTGTTAATTAAGTAAACATGTTATTTCTTTATATATTAATTGTTATTTGTAGTTGTCAGATGACCTCATCATATTGTCTGCCCCTGGCACGTAAGTAAGAAAGACAACTGACATATTCTCCGGGGGGAGGAAGGGGACTGCCGGCCCCAGACCGGTCCCCCTTACTCTCAGTCCCATTGTCTCATGAGTTCCTCCGTCGTTTTCAGCCTGAGACGCAATTACAGGTGCGCTCAGTCCAGTCATTGTCACCAGAGAACTGGTTTGATTTCAACTTGGAAACAGGTCTGGATAGTCACCAAACCTTCACGTGACCTACGTCTTTTGGTAACATTCCATGTTGGGAGGGATCAATAAAAAAGAATTAGAAAAAGTGGGTGATTAATGAATAAGTTACTTCACTCAGCTTTTGTTAGATAATTTTCACTAAAAAAAAGTCCCATTTTTCAAAAAACGAAAAAAAAATGAAACAAACAAACAAACAAACAAACACACACACACACACACACACACACACACACACACAAGCATACAAGTAGACACCAAGTAAGGGATCTATTTACCATGAACCCTCATTGCAAATTGACCCCTCCCCCACTAAAAACCTATTCAGGGGAAAAATTTGAAAGAAACAAAACAACTAAAAACGTTTTTGTAGACATAAATAGTAGTGAATGTACAAATTTTCAACCCTCTAGCTCCATTGGTGTGGCTTGTATGCATCATACATACACACATATATAACCAGCTGGTCTGACTTAGAAACTGTCAACCGTACGTTGACAGTTTTTGCGAAACTTCTGGTTGACAGTTTCTAACTAGTCTGACTGCTACAGGCTCCAACTCAACTCCTACTTCGATTGGAGATAATTACAGCAACTTCAGTACTGTGAATATACTAAATACATTCATGGTCAAACAAGACTTGTCAGCTTGGCTCAGTTGGCAAGGGAGCCGCCTTCTAATTCACGGTAGGGAAATGTTAATCTTATATATAGATTTGCTTTAACGTGTTCTTGTAACGAGGGGAACTTCAATTTGGACTCAAGTTCAACAACGTTGAAATATCTACTAGCCCCAGTGATCGCTTTTAGTAAGTAGTGCCCTTACGCTGGCTAAGGTGCCAGTCGCCACTTCATTGGGCTCACTATATTACATTACTACTTACTCGATCCGATTGTAACACGTAAAATAGATTTAATGACATCAAGCACCCGAAGTGGCGTCATTCAATCCACTCTACTGTAGGTCGAAGTATAAATTCAGTCAGAGAAATTGACAAGCCGAGTCCCCCAGAACTTTTTTTTATAACTTTAGTTTCTTGAACTAATGGGGTTCTCTCGTTCTTAATAGTTGAGCTTGCTCTACCGAAGGTTTACGACCCTAGAGTGATTCTTCGCCAGGTCCCTTCTTATTTTGAGGAGAACATTCAGATTTGTTGTCATGGGTAAATGTAGTGGTCTATTTTCCCCAGCTTTACGTTTTTGATTTTGATCATTGTATGATTATTTCAGACATGTTTGTTGTACATGAATTTTGTTTTGCTCAAGTTCATGTGAAGATCAACTTTCCTGATTTCTTCATTCAGTTCGTCGAGCATAAGTAAAAGGTTTTGAAGTTTTTTGTTGTTGCAAAAAGGACAATAAACTTTCTAAAATCCGGTAATGGGAAATCGTGTCATTTGCAATAATTGATCATCATTTTTTCTTTTTTGAGCTGCTTTCAAAAATCATTTGGTCATAAAACGATAAATCATTTGGTTCTTTTGACAACTTTGTATACTCTTTCAGTTATATGCAAAATTGTGGCTGCAGAAAATAAGATGGCATGATGATTTAGAAAAGTTCACTCAGGAGTGAGAGAACTGGTGGATCTTGGGAAAGGTCTTTGTCCAACTACGGTCCTTAAAAAGTTGTTGTTGAGAATGATGTTTGTACTTTTTGTTCTTCTAGTAGCAGACATGTTTTCCCTAATAATTAGAACCCCGCAAGCAAAACTGTCATCAAAACTGTCAAGATATATTTCATTAGTTTTCAGGGTGGTCTGGCTGACTATGTATGTATGCATTAATCACACAAACAGACTGCATCAATGGAACTTAACGGCTGAAAATTGAACATCTTTATCATGTCAAAATACGATTTTTTGTTTTTTGAACCCCTGTGCGTTTTCGGTGTGGGTTGAATTTACAATCTTACTTTGAGCTGAATCAATCGTGATTGTGTTCAGCAATATCCACCCGTGTCTTTTTGAAAAGTTTTTATGATCACTGTCCAACGAATGGCGAGAGAAGTAACTCATTAATTTTCCAATTTCGTAATTGACCAACCCCAACACTGCCAAAAGGCATTGTTTACATAATGGTTTCTCTTGAGGGACTAACCAGACCTGTTGATGAATGGCCTCTGGTATTTGACATTCGGTGTGGGCGTGTTATAGGTCTAAAAATGCTTTGAGAAGAGTAATCAACTAACCATCTTTTTCCGAATGGTCTTATTTCTCCTTCACATCTTTGTTGTTGACACAACGCTTCTTATGGGTATAACATGTGTGCTGGGGGGGGGGCGGGGATAGATGCAAGACTTTCCCACATCAGTCCGAAGTGAACGCAAACTGGCTCACCTGGAGGTTTTAACCCGTCTCGCTGATCCAATTTTCTGCACTATTAACCACTCGGCCACTCACACCAAATTCAGAAGAACCTTAAACTGAAAGCTCTCCATTCCCCATTCTACCATTGTGACTAAAACCATTTTCAATTGCAATAGTAATGACAAGAGGCTCCCAGAAATAATTCTTAAGGGCAATGTTGTTATAAATAGAAGTAATAATTATTTTGGCGTCATTTGTAATGAATGTAATAATATAATAAAGCTCTACAACAGAAGCAGGAGCGGCGCTGCATAAGGTCTCACAGAAACAGCGCAATTGTACACTCCTCTTACCCGGTAAGCGCCAATCTGGACAACTAATTTGAACAGGTGTTTTTTTTTTTCACCTGGCACTGATTAATGGCCTACCTGGTTTGAAGTCAGACATTGGATGCTTTAATTGAATGATTGGTATTTGAATTTATTACATTTGATTTGGACACAGGTGTAAACAAATATCTTATGAAGATATGAGACGGTTGCAATGCAATCAATATGTTGCAACAAGTCAGAATACTATTGCATTTACGTCTATGTTAGTTAGGTAAAAATGATGAATCATGTGATTAAAACTCATAAAAAATGTTACGTATTTGTTTCGGCTTATGATAATCATTATTACTTGTGGGTAGGATATGCTGGTGAGCGGATGGGAACTCTTCAGTTGAGGAGGGAAAAATGGCTTGATCTTGATTTACTTCAGATTGCACGAATTACGTTGCTTTGTACTGGCTTTGTCTGCATTCTTTCGATCTGGGTTGGGGGATTGCTTTCACCCTCTAGCTCGTACGCCTCTGGTTGAGCTCGTTCACCAAACCGTTTTTTCAAATCTTCGGATCAGACTGGAGGCAACCACCCACGTTTCCCGTTCCACGTTGATTCTAAAACGATACAAATTCTTTTTACCACCGTTACCTTTGGAAACTAAGCTCAGCAGAGATATCTCATCGCAAATGGTATTAGAAATTTGTTGAGTTTTAGCTTCTAAAAGAGGATATCCCCCTTTTACTGATCATTATCATCATAGACATCACCAGTCTCTTAAGCCCGTCGCTGGACATAGACCTTCCATAGACATTTGCTATACTCCTCTATCATGGGCGTTGCGGAGCCAGTACTTTCTGTATTTGTCTAGCTCGTCTCTCCATTTAAGAATCTTCTGGCCCCAATTGCGCATGTGATCTCTGGGGATCCACGTCGTGAGTTGTGATGACAATCGGTTCCCTGCCATTTTTGCGACATGGCCGGCCCATTGCCATTTGTGCTTTTTAAATGGATTCTATGATGTCTCCTGTTTTGTCCCGGATGTATTGTGCTGTGTTGTGGTCTCTCCATGTGAGGTTGAGCATGATTTTTTCATGTGCACTTTGCATAGTTATCAAAATTGAGGGCCGGTCTCTTCACTGATATCTCAAGTTAAATCACTAGATTACTAAAATTTACAAATATCCTGTGGTATCCCTTCGAGCTCACTGGGGAACTACAGTACGCACTTTGGGGATCGCTTTGGTTGAAGTCATAAATGCAAGATAAAGTCTATATAGCGTAGCGTGTACTTATTAGCTGTATTTGGTCTGAAACTTTCACTGTATAATGATCTATCAATGTGATCAGAATTCACCACTGAAATCAAGTGGGCACATACAGAGAACTACTTAGAGAAACAGACAGGCATATATATATATATATATATATATATATATATATATATATATACAAATCAGGAATACAATATGATAAAATATAATACAATATCCAATGTGTGATGGGTTTATTTCATAGAGTGCTCGATATATTCAACATTAAACATTGAGTGTAATCAAAGTGCAACCTAACATACGACGTCTTTGTGTAGCAAATCCTTCACCTTATTATATATATATATATATATATATATAATGTGTACTGTAGAGAGTGAGACAGACTCGGGAGTGAAGTGTTTGGTGGTAAGGTTTATCAATCCTTATAAGTCAATAGTCCATACATGTTTCGAGATTCTTCCCATCATCAGTGGTGTGTGCTGTGTGAGTGTGTATTAAAATGTACCATGTGGAACCAGAGTCCACTGCCAGGTGCTATGCATTGTATATATATATATATATATATATATATATATATATATATATATATATATATATATATCGGTGTTATTGAATATCTGATAGATTTGACTTCATGCTTTATGTTATTTGTAAGAGATTTTTGAATGAGTGAGTTTTTTTGGATACAATCACAGTCCAGGTCTAATTTTGTCAAACTCCCGTTTGAATTGACTTTTTGATAAAAAACAATCCTCGTCGTCAAATCTAGGGTAGTTAACCTTTTACAGTGTGCCTATCACGACACGTTGAACCAAAACAATGTATGAAGCATTTCTCTATTGTGATTTGAAATCATGACCACGTGACTAAAAACGCTCTCTTACTAACTGAGTTAAACTGACTGGTTTTATATACCAACAGACTTATTTATTATATGTACAATTCCACCAATCCTATTATCATCTTTAGTCGGAATAGAAATAAGAGTGGAGTTTCTCTCTGCAGCAGCCAGGCTTGTCACCACCTTTTCCTGATGTTCACTTCAAATCACTTGCCATTTTGTCGGCAAATCAGAGGTCTGCACACCGAATAAAAACCATCATGTACACTCCTGACACTGACATTCTTGCAACATAGACTGCCCATTGCCATTTGAGTTTTCTAATGGACTTTTGATATCACTGACTCTCGTGTTTCCGTAATTGACTGTGCTGTTGTGTTGTTTCTCCATCTGATGATAAGCATGATACTCTCTTATGCGCGTTACATGGTTCTTGATTTAGTAGCCGGTCTTTTGATTAGATTCCATGCCCCAACTCCATAGGTGACTATAGGAGGTATGCATTTGTTGTAGACCCTTCTTTTAAGAACCAATGGGACTCTTTTGCTCTTGAATGTTTTGTAGCCATGTTCAATCGCGGTTACAGCATGAATGTTGTCATTCGTAATAGACGAGGATAGAAATTCGAGTTTATGTTGCCTTCTGTGTTTTATAGTTAATCTTTTTTGAGTGACTCATGTTCCCTCTTTTGTGATATTTCTGTCGAAATATAGTATGCATTGGTTTTAAAAAAATAGTTTTTGTTATTTCTCACTCAAGTTGCATTTAATTACCTGTTCCCTGATTTTTCAAACCAATTCTGTAATATGCCGAATTAACTACAGATTCTAGGAAGATACTAGTTGTAAGGGTTATAATTAGTTTAAATACTGCTCTCTCCAGTATATATAGACAAGATTTTTTCTTAGTTCTGCAGTGCCGGGACGGAAAGTGGGTTTGTCGCCCGAATCAATGAACTATGATATTTAGTTTTCCTGTTTTGATGTGCTTTTTTGATACTTCGTCATGGAGTTCATTTGTACTATAACGATGGATGAATAACATTACTTAAGGCAAACCCCAGATAATTATTCATTCTTCATTGTAAACGTGACGCTCATTATGTCGTGCTATACAGGAGGAGGTGACAGTCAATACTACCAGAGTTAATTCCTGAAAACCATGACTGCAACTTCTAAATGTTAGCTTAACCTTCTTCATCTTTTTTTGTTACCGTTATAAGTATATGTGTATATGTGTGTGTAATTTCGCGACGTGTATATGTTTGTGCAAGTATTCGTGTGTTTATATATATATATATATATATATATATATATATATATATATATATATATATATATATATATGTGTGTGTGTGTGTGTGTGTGTGTTTGTGTGTGCGTATGTGTTTGTATATGCATGTGTGTGTGAGCAGATTCTCATTTATTTCATCTATAAAGATGCAAAGTCTACATAGCAATAGTCTCAGGAATGGTTGTTAATTGCAAAAAAACAAAAAAAAAACACCCCCCCTCCCAACAAACAAAACATCCCACGTCTATCAATGCTGGTAATGATTATATTAGCAATTATTCTCTGGGACGGAAATTACATATGAATGGGTAGCTCATTTACTCACTCTCTCAACTACCCTCCTCTTCACACTGTCGGCGTTATATATCAGGAGACAATAGTGTTACGTCAATATGATTGGTAATATGAGTACAGAGAGAGAGAGAGAGAGAGAGACAGAGAGAGAGAGAGACAGAGAGAAGGAGAGGGTAAAAAGTCATGCCTTTCCAAATATATTGATAAAAAGCCAGACCAGGATTCGAACACGGTTTCACCAATTTC
Source organism: Thysanoteuthis rhombus (assembly GCA_963457665.1). Classification (NCBI taxonomy): domain Eukaryota; kingdom Metazoa; phylum Mollusca; class Cephalopoda; order Oegopsida; family Thysanoteuthidae; genus Thysanoteuthis; species Thysanoteuthis major. The sequence goes on along the minus strand of OY735227.1, from coordinate 2,763,869 downwards.
ATTAGGTCTCTAACATTTATGCGAAAACTATACGATAGACGTACTGTCTCTAACAAATCCCTGTTCGGTATTAATCAGATGGTCTTCGGACTTGGTAATTGGAATCCTTCTTCCCAGGGATACAAAGATAAGTACGGCAATGACACAACTGAAAGACATCTAAAGGAACAGAAAAACAGAAATTTATTGAGATCAATATGATAAATAATGAATATTAGTATCCGACAAAGTGAAATTAAAGAAAGGCGGCTTAGCAACTATATTTTGCTCGGAATGAATTATATACGGTAGTGAGCCGAACAAGGGCAATGATCGGAAAAAAGAAAGAAATGAGACCCGGATGAGATTCGAATCTGTGCCCTTTCTTCCATGGGAGCACTTATGTAACCTTCATTTGCGTTACTGATTGATCAAAATGTAATTTTACAAGGTACAAAGTATGTATGAAGTATGCATTACTGTGACGACCAGATGTATGTTAAAACAATATTGTACGTAGATTTTTTCTTCCTCCTGAAAGCCTCAGCTTGCTATCACTTCCTAGAGTTTATCAAATTTCCGACGGCTGACTATTCATTCTGCCTCTTTCAATTATTCTATTTATCATTATATTATTAATCATATCATTATTATTCTTATGAAATAATATAAATACATATTTTTACCATACTGTTCTGGAAACTTTGAAATATCGCAATAAGATCCAAGATCAGATGGATGCACTCCCAGGTCGTTTCGATATGTTTGTAGGATTGCAAATTGTAGACTAAGAGGAGTCCAAAGAGATGAGATGCTTTCGAAAACTGATCAGCATCTCCAAAACGAAGCAGTGAAAAAGAAAAGCTGGCAAGCTATGGGCGTTACGATGACCTAACAACAGTGAAAAGACCCAAATTAAAGAAGTACGTCTTACGATCAGCAGGGTTTGCAAAGACAATCTTGGACAAGCATTGTACGAGAAAGGAGAAAGAGGAGTGGTCAGAGAAAGCGGTGGGAGGACACAGAATGAAGTTGAGTAATACTCTGGGAGAGTTTCAAAACAGATTGAGAGGGAGGGAGATGGTTGCACTGTCATCTGCAGCACTTCCACGGATAGATAGATAATAACTAGACTGAGATAAATGATTAGAAAGGATTGATTGACGTTATATTCGTGTTATTCGCGATTGTCGGCTTGGAAGAACGTCTGTTTACCAGGAAATGGTCTCACAGATACATTTGCTTGATGAGATCGTTTACATTTTACAATATCATATGAAAGGTGACGATTATTGTGCCTTTACTACTATTGTTTCAAAATATATGTATGAGTCTGCTCGGATAGTGAAATGCTTAGGATGTCTGTCTTACTTGCAAAAAGTCCTAGGTTTGATTCCATGTGGAATAGAGAGTGTGGATAACGTTACATTGGGATATGTTCACCTTGGCACTCGAAGTTGTGGGAATTGGATGGAGACATCCTCCCGGTGGTCTCACATCCTATCAAGAGTGTAGTCATACGACTTGTAGGTAGTTTGATGCACTGAATTCAATGAAATCATTTGTTTTCCTATACTTTAATTGTCTCTTGGGATAGCCTATATTGACCGGAAGGGGGTTTTGAAAGTAATTTTTGCATTTTGAGTTTAAGGTCATTTCTGACGTAGTTTGATGCGCTGAATTCGATGAAATCATTTGTTTTAATATATTTCATGTATTTGTTAAGATTGCATAGTTTGATGAGCTGAATTCAATGAAATAATTTGTTTTCCTATATTTAATGTATTTGTTGAGATAGCCTATATTGGCCAGAAGGGAGTATGTGTTGGTGTATGCCTATCCTAAAGGCTATTGGTGCGAAGTGAGCACAAACAGTCCGAGCTTGAGTTTGAGCGCAGTTCGCCAAGCTGTTACCCACTCAACCAACCCGCACTTCCTATGAAAATGAAATATTTCGAAATGAAATGAAGGTATATCTGTAGAGAATTACAAATAGATATGATAGAGAGAGATGAACAGACTCAAATAGCTATATATGAATAATATGAATAATGATTGTATAGATATGAACAGACTGTGATTGATTGACGGATATGTACGAATAATAGATAGATATGAACAGATCGGGATAGATATGAACAATAATAGATCTACCCGGCTTAAGATACCCGGTATGACGTCTTTGAGAACGATGAAGTTTCCATAGTATTTTCTTTTGTTCCGTTTTATCCATTCAACGTAAGAACTACTTATCAACAGGACGACTTATGCAAATGCAAAACCTTACCAAGTCAGCCGACAACAGCGTCTCGATGGAGACGTCTTTCAGTTCTCGACTTGGATTTCCAAGGAAGGAGATTACGTGGTGGCTTAGCTTCATTTGGTTGGCATATCTCTATGTGAACGAGGTTGAGGACTCCGACTTAGCGCCTCTAACACACACGCACATGCATACACGCACATACACACACTCGCACACCTACACGTACAAACATATAATCACACACATACACACACGTACATACTTGCACTCATACAGAGTTTATCATCATCATCATCATCATCTCTGTAACGCCTGTGTTTGGACATAGACTTCCCAAAAATTCGCCAGCACTCCTGATCATGGGCGTCGTTGTGAGTTTATCTAGATCGTCACCTATTTTTGCTGGCCATTATTTCGCACATGATTTCTGGGGATCAACACTGAGTCATGATATCCAAGGGTTACTTATCTACTGTACTTGCAATAAGACCTATTTCAATTTGAGTTTTATATCACCTCAATTGTTTTTCCTCTAATACAATGTGCTGTCTTGTGATCCCTCCATCTGATATTGAGCATGATCCTCCGTGGTTCACTTTGCATGGTTTTCAGTTTGAGACTCAATATTTTTGCCAAGTCCTATATTTCAGCTCCATAGGTGACTATCGGTAGAATGCATCGGTTATAAATCCTTCCTTTAGATACTAATAAGATTTTTCTTGTTCTTGAATGCTGAACTAGATATCAGTGCTTCTTGAACTATTTCAGCTCATGCGTTCATTTCTAGTTACTCACGGTAAGGCCAGTCAGGGAGCTCAGGGTTCGGAAGGTATACTCGGCCTTTGGCTATCATTAGTGCGTAGAGATCTATTTTCCCCTTTGAAGAATAACGGCATCGCCATAGAATGTTCTCTAACCGATCCCCAGCTGCTCACAGCACTTGGTATAACCAGTTGGTCACCTATCCAAGTGATGACCAGGCTTAACGTTGCTTCGTACGATGGTCTCACGAAAACCTGTGTATCTAACCCGATTTCGTTGTCATTCACTTTCAAATCTTGAAAAAATTCAATTCACTCTCAATCAAGTGGAAATCGTCAAGCCAAATAGTCAACAAAGGAAACTTCTGTTTTCAAATTGACCTGGCTGGCTATGTATGCATATTTGTGTATATGTATATATCGCGCACGTAGGTTGCACCAATGGAGCTAAAAAATTGAAGATTTATTTTTTATTACGTCAAGAAGAACGTTTCCTAATATCCACCCCGAATAAGTTTTCAGTGGGGTTTCAGCTACAAATGTAAGTTTATGCTAAATTGATCCATTTGAGCCTGGTAGCATTAGTGCTTGGTTTTTTCAAATTCTTATTCATTAATTCCCACCTTTTTCCAAATTTTGAATTGATCATCCCTAAAATGGCATGCTACCAAAAAATGCTAGTCATGTGACGGTTTCCACTGATTGACGAACTAGACCTGTTTTCCTTTGTCTAAAAAACATTTTCGTTTTCACTCTCCCTTGATTTTAATATAATTCTACAATAACTTCAGGAAATATCCCGCTACTTTAAAATTCAAAATCCATAAGTAGAAACCAAAAATATATAATGTTTCCAGTCGCCATTAAAAAGCAATAAGAGTTTATAAGCTATTTTGATAGCAATGTCTCTTAAAGCATTGAAAAAATGTAAACGTCTGAGGAGTTCAAATCCTTCATTCATCCATCTACGCCTTTTAAGTTTCAGTTTTCAGTCTTCGATCAAAAAAGTTGAATTTCAGTTAAAAAAGTTGAACTTCAATTTAAAAGAATGAACATCGAATTCAGAAAAGGAATTTCAAAGTAAAAGTCAGTGCTTCTCCAAGTGGGTAGTGTACAAAGCGTACTGGGCATCGTGAAGTCTGCAACAGAACGTTGGATTGTCTTTGTGATTATAATGTTTATTAGTTCATGTTTGTGAACTAATACTGTATCTCTTCACTATCATATCAGATCTTGTTTCAAAATGAAATTCAACTTTTTTGATATTATATTCAACTTCTTTTTTAGAACTTGAAGATAAAAACGTGTAATATCATTCAACTCCAAAATCATTTCATTCACACTTGGTTGAATCATACACCAGTTTATGAATCACTGGTTTAGTTGATTTTTTTGAGAACAGTTTTTACTGCAACGCAGTTTCATTTTAATCGATAACTACACAACCTACAGACATATGTTGTACATATGAATAGTATTAGCTCTACCTCCATCGATAATAAACATCAACGCAACAAGCCTGGCGCCTGCATGATCATGATACTCTCCGATATAACTCTAACTGAAAATTATTACTGCAATGTTTGAACTGTATATACGTATAATATATATGTGTGCGTGTAGTCTAAAAAGCTTTACAAATGCAAGCACTATTCTATAAAAGAACCTTTTCCAAAAATTTATATAATTTCAGTCAATTATTTTCCAAAATCGATTAATGCAATTTATGCAATTTTCACAGAATTATATATATATATATATATATATATATATATATATATATATATATATATAATATGCGCATTGAAGAGAGATAGAGGCATGCATAATCAAAAATAATGTATGTATTAAAATTCAACAGCAACTACACACTCTCTGACCGTTTTATCAGTTTGGGAAGGCAACCTGTTTAGGATTAGGACTTCTGATTCCAAACCAATTTAGACGTCTTTCGGGCAGTTCCTGCAGCCAGGCTGAGGTTAAACGTATCGTGTTCCACTTTCCCTTGGAACTCATCAATTACGCTGAGTGTGGATTCTGTTTGCAGGGAAGGGAGTCTTCAATGTTGTTCTATTAGCTACTGTGATGAAAAAAGGCTTTTATTCTACAACAGCAGAAATTGTCTCGTCTATTTATTCATTTACTCTGGGCTTTTTAGTTAGTTTTGATATTCTCTGGCATTCAATCGGACTCAGACAAAACTTGGCGTGTTTAGGGTTGGATGACTAGGGTTGGGTGAGTTTTAATTTCAAATTGAAACGTTTTCTACACTCATGTGAAACAGGTTGTCATCGGAAATTTTCAAGTCGGGAAATTGTTAAATAAATGATACGTTAGATGCACACATGGGTAACCGAAACACAGAGGATTATAATATCGGTTAAAAAGAGGTAAAAAGAAATAAAGAAATAATCAAACAAAGCAAGAAGACTGAGAATAGAATCAGCACTAATATCAGAAATAAACACGATAACGTAACAACTGGTAAGATTAACATCTAAGATGATATCAAAAGAAAACGAAATAAAAGTAAAGAACAACAAAAGTAGGAGCACGGGCTAAAGAACATCAATAATGTCACGCAAAGATATCATAGCAAGAGAAACGTTGCAAGGTCCTTAAAACAACGCAATCCAATCTTAAATAAGAATATAAAAAATAGTAAACATCAAAACTTGCCACAGAAATAAAGTACTGTAATTTTTGCAGTAATGTCTTTAAATTGAATCTCTCTCTACCCTTTTCTCTCTCTCTCTCTCTCTCTCTCTCTCTCTCTCTCTCTCTCTCTCTATATATATATATATATATATATATATATATATGCATAAATACATTTTTTAATATTCACATGGGTGAACATCCAATATAAATGATACGAACAGTGAGTCATATACTCACTGATCCCTCATAGTTAAAAAAAGTTTTGGGGGGCAACCTACGTGAGTAAGCCCTGTTTGAAAAAACAAAAACAAAAAATGATATATAGAATAAAATATTATCAATATACAATACACATAAAACCTTATATAAAATGACAAACTACATGTATGGTATAAACTATATAATAAGGAAAGGGGTGGTGTTCTATCAACAGTGGTTGGGTGCCATGTTAATAGAAATTGCATTGAAAGATATTGGGAAATAGGTGACCGTAGTGATACAATAATCTTTTGAAAAAGTATTTTAATGTTTAGTGTTTAAAGTCATAAAGCTTTCTAGACAATATATATATATTTATATATATATATATATATATGTATATATATATATATATTTAAAGAGAGAGAGAGAGAGAGAGAGAGAGAGAGAGGAGATTTGAACAGATTGAGATAGGTACATATGGACAGATATAGTTAGATAGATAAACATAAATGTATTGAGATAGATAGATAAATAGATAGATATGAACAGGCTGATATAGATAGATAAATATGAACGCTAAGATTGATAGATAGATCATTTTTAAACCATAATCAATTTCGAGACCATTATTTTTGTCACCTTCTTGTCAGGACTTGCCAAAATGCAATTCATTTTTATTACTGGGGTACTTCTAGTCTCTCCAGTATAAGTATGTAAGTAAAGTGAATATTTTTTAATATTTATGTACGTATATAATTCTTTTCCTAGCAATATAACTATAAAAGCTGTCCGTATTGGTAATAGAAGTCACGTAAATAAGCACATTAGTAAATACAAAATATTTATGAGACGGGTGATATTTTTCTTAAAATAGAATTTTACTTGAATAACTCTGAGCCGATTTTGAAAGAAAACTTTTATCTTGGATAATAAGTGTTATTTTCTAATTGATCGTGTCTGGAAAGTATGGAAATGCCTATTATTCCCTTCAAACTTCCTTTGTGATCAGAACATTGATATTTTGTAATTTACCTATTTTGACTCAGACGGCACACGAACGTAGCAAACTCCTTTCAAGCACTCTGGAGAATTGTTTGATAAGTCCTAAACACTATGCGCAGGAATGGTATCAACACCACCCGGAGGTAAATCAGTTGCTTTCACCTAACGTTGTATATCCCTACATTCAATTCGGTAGACGGTGGCTAGTTCTGTCTTCGGTAGGACTCCGAGGAGCCTCTGCAGCCTCATGGGCAAATATAGCAGGAATAAATGCTAATTTAGATTCATGTGTTGATGTCTCTCAGAAGAAAAAAAAAGTTTTTTTACTTTTCTAATTCTTTTTTTTGAAGCGACTGAAAATATGCAAATTCATCCGTTGTACGATTGGAAATAGGTAAAGTGAAAAATGCTACCACCCAAAAGCAAAGTTGGAAGAGTGTAATAGACATGAGAAATTAGAAAATAACATTATCTACCCAGGAACAAAAATTGCGTTGTGCGATGTCATCAAGAAAAAATCGATTATTTCGGTTCATTTTTCCTCTCCCCCTCTGTCTCATATGTACAGGGTTTTTTTTTTAAAAATAAGTTTTTACAATTATATTAACACATTGTGTGGGGGTGCATTTTTCTTCCTAGTAAAGTATAACTTGAAATTTCAAAATATACCTGAGATATATAAATTTAGGATGAAAATAACCGGAGTCGTATTAAAAATGTAAAAAAGATTCTATCGAAATTTGACACACAACAGTTTATGGCTTATAATATAAAGTCCTGTATCTTTAGATATCACTGAAAAATTGTCTTTTGAGAGAAATATATCTAACTTTTAAAATTCTTTGTTTAGCTCGCCATTCCTTATATGATATTGTAAGGAGATTTTTTATCAAAGTCCATCGCGTATCGCCTCCCCCCCCAAAAAAAACCTGACATGTCACAACCGACTCACGTATCATAGGTTCGCTCTGACTGCCTTAGTATATCACAAAGCCAGACGTGGGGAGCGTCTTGTGAAGACCGAACTTACTGTAGAGTGTTGATGGTCTTGGAGACAACATTCCGAGCCCTTACTCAATGGTGAAGCACTCTGTCTCCCTTTGAACATCTGTTATCCTCATGAGACGAAAAATCTTTGCACTCTTTTTAGTTGTGTTTGCAATGGCTTCAATGGCAAAAAGTAAAAAAAAGAAGTAGACTCTATTTAAAAAAAAAAGATTTTCTCGTTTTAATCCTCAAAAGATAAACATCTTAAAGCAGTATATAAAAATAGAACCTCCCTTTGTGTCTCCAATTTCTTTTATATACATACATACATGCACAGCTCCCCCACACGCCATCCACACACACACACACACACACACACACACACACACACACACACACACGTATGTATAATCTCTTTTTGACATCTGTTATAATAAAATATAGAGTTTCTCCCACTCCTTCCAGACGTATGTTTGCAACGGCTTCAATAAGAAATGCGAACTGCTTGTGTATTGATAGTTAATCATATCAGCTCTGTTTTATTCCTTCAACTCAGTCAACTCTCAAACTATACTTCGGTTCCACAAGGAACTTTAGCTCAACAGAAGCAACATGGTACTGTGGTTAACATGCAGAGAACAGGATCTCATCACAAAATCTCTGTATGCTGCCTTGAGGAACACTAGAAAAAAATGGAAAATAGCCTCACTTTAAATCGGAAAGAAATGCTTGAAGATTTAGAGGTGGTAGCAACGGTGTCCACTCGTTATATGCTTAGCTGGATTTAGATTCTGTAGACTTGGCGAGGTCCCACAGCTGAGAAAAAAAAAACATGTCATGGCCCTGTTTGACTCGGCTAAAGACAAAGTATTTAGTTTGTATTGTGTCTATAATGTTTGAAGAAAGTCGAAAAATATAGTCATAACAGTTGAAAATTATATAGTGATATCATGATAAGCGGTTACTTTTCCTCTGACGACACAGGATACCTTCACATCATTAACGGGAAGATGGTAGAAATAAAGAGATATCTAAGATATCTTTTCCCTCCACCTGGGAGTGAGAAACGTAACATTGTTTTTTTCCAACATGATAATCATCTAAAGCACACTGTTCGGGAGATTAAAATTTATCTGATGAGGAAACATTTAAATTCTCAAGTGGCTCAGTCAATGTCCGAATGTAAATCTAACTGGAAATAGAAATGAATTCATGAATGGAAATGAAGATTCAGATTAGAAATCAGCATGATCAGCATCATTATCAGCAGCATTAGCAGGACCTGCTAAACGTCTGTCGTCCCCCCCAAGGTTTGCTAGATCTCTCCATCGCGGACGTCGCAGCACCAATATTTTCTGAACTTGTCTAAATCGTCACACCATCTTATTTTTCTCCAGCTACAATTTCACATGTAATCTCTGAGGATCTAGCAATGCCCAGCCGTTGTCCGAATTTCTTGCAACATGACCAGCCCATTGCCATTTAAGTTTTCTAATGGATTCTCTGACACCCATTTTTCTCTAATATACTCTGTCGTCGTGCAATCTCCTAAGCATGATCCTTTCTTGTGTTCGTTGCATGTTTCTTAGTTTAGGAGCTAGTCTTTTGCTAAAGTCCCATATTTCAGCTCCATAGGTGACTATCAAGGGGATGCATTGGTTGTAACAGGAAGAAATTTGTGAAAATGTCAATTATTTCTCCTGACATATATGCAAGTCTGGAAGAAACGTCTTGTGCAGTGATTCTCAAATCTTTTCAGGTTATCACCTCCTTTTAACGCATATACTTCATTAGCACCTCCACCACGTAAAGTCTGTCAAAAATGATGTATTAGAAATAAAATGTACGTTGTCCGACTCTTGCATCCCCCACCCTTGTCTTCTAACGCCTTCTTCCACTCCCATGCTGTCCAATACCCCTACACCGTTTCCTTCCATCGCTGTCACAGCGCCACCCTTGACTCCTAACGCCCCTTGACTTCCTAATGCCCCATTGCCTTTCATCGCTCACTCAAATCTTCCAGCATCCTGGAGGTGAAGGGGGGGGGGAGGTAGCACCCACTTTAAAGATGACTGGTCTACCGACTGTCATAGAAAACAAAGGCCATGACTAAATATTAATGTAATTTCCTTGGAGGGGTCGGATACTTTTTTTGTCATTCAATAACCGATCTCATGGAATTTTCATCAGTTGAAAGCTTTCAATTCGATTGGAAACCGTCGACCAGAACTGTCCACATAGGTTCCTTCAGTTTTAAGTTGATCTGGCTGGCTCTGTATGGATCGTGCGTTCAGCCAATACCAATGGTGCTAGAGGGTTGCAATTTTGAACATTTACCCCAATGTTTGAAACAAAACGTTTCTTTTTAGAATCCCCCTAAATAGGTTTCAAGTGAGGGGTCAAGTTTATGTGAGTTCATGCCAAATAGGTTCCAATCAAATGAAGAAAAGCTCATTTATGGATCGCCCGAACAATTTTTTAATTGCTCATCCCCATCACAGCATGCTGCAAAAATTCATTGGTCAGGTGAGCCTCCCAGTTGTGTGACTACCCAGGGCTGTTATTGAATTTACATCTTCATAACGGGAGATTCTGTCAAATTGTAGTTCGAGTCGAAATTGTCTTTATCCTCTCAGTGACAACAAATAGAACAATCCTCACCAAATTCACGTTAAACAAAACCTATATATATATATATATATATATATATATATATATATATATATATATATATATAATGTGTACTTTAGAGAGTGAGACAGACTCGGGAGTGAAGGTTTTGGTGGTAAGGTTTATTAATCCTTATATGTCAATAGTCCATACATGTTTCGGGATTTCTCCCATCATCAGTGGTGTGCGTTGTGTGAGTGTGAATTAAAATGTACCATGTGGAACCAGAGTCCACTGCCAGGGGCTATGCATTGTGGGTAAGTTTTGTTGTCAGGGCTACTAGAGGCCTCCTGCTGAATGTAAGAATGACCAGCAGGTATTGGGATTTTGGCAAAGCAGCAGCAGTTGGTCTTGGGGAGGGCAGAGTGTGTCAAGGTAGGGGGTAGTGTTGTGGAGGTGGATTTTTTGGTATGTTTGGGATAGTGTGGAAGGAGGGGTGGTGGGGTCAAGGAGCTACATAGGTATCAACCTTAAAAGTTACTGAAAATGTTTTGGCTATGATTTGGACAGGGTTATAACAGGCTAAGGTGAAGTTTTTCCTATGGGTCTAGGTGACTTTGAAGCTTCCATTATTGAATGTGTCTAAGATGTGGGTGTGAGGATATTAATGGTAGGAGTTGTGTGTATTAGTGTTCTGTGTGGTGAGGGTTGTTCAGTTTAGTATTTAATCCATTAGGATATAGGGTTTTAAGTTTGTTGATCCACATGTCTTCGTGTTTTTCTAGAACCTTAGTTATGTCAATTGGAGTAGTTTTTTCTATTTTTTCTATGATGGTGAAGCTAGCGTCAGTGGCAAAATTGTGGTCAGGTGTACGAAAGTGTAATTCTACAGGAAGTGGGCTACGATTATTTTTTGACTTAATCCTATGTCTATAATTGTTGAGTCTAATATTAAATTGCCACTCGGACTTGCCTATGTACTGTAACTTACATCTATTGCACTCTAGAAGGTATATAATGTTCTTACTGCGGCAGTTGCTATTGTGATATATGTGGTAACTCTCTTTTGTGGTGGTGCTTATGAATGTGTTGGTGTACTTGAGGTGGTTGCAACATAGACTGTTTCTTATGTTGCAAGGTGTGCAGAATTTAATTGTTCTAGGTGTATTTTTGTGTACGACTTTATTGTTAGCGATATTATTGCTACTAATCATGTCTCTGATGTTTTTGGGTCTGCGGTAGGAGATAACACATGGGTCTGTGAATGTTTCTTTTAGATCTGTTTTGATCGTGAGAATGTTCCATCTATTATTGATGATGTGTGCTAAGGGTGGGAGTGTGTTATTGAAGGTTGTTATAAGGGGTATGCGTTTGGGTTTGTTATTATGGGACAGTAAAAGGGTTTCATCTCTGGGTATTCCAGTCGCTTTTTTTTTTTTTTTTTTTGTGTCATCTAGTGGATAACCTCGTTGGGTGAAATATTGTATTAGGTTATCTTTGTGTCTGTTAAGTTCACTATTGGTGGAGCAGATTCTTCTAATTCTAAGAGCTTGTGAATATGGTAGGCTTCTTTTTAAGTGTTGGGGATGGGCTGATTTGGAGTGGAGGTAATTGTGGGTGTCTGTGGGTTTTGTGTAGAGGGTGGTTTGGAGGTTTCTGTTGTCATCTATATATATGCGTGTGTCTAAGAAGGCTATGGAGTCAGTGGATGTTGTGAAGTCAAACTTAATAGAGTCATGTGCCGAGTTTAGATGTATAAAGAAGTTATCTAGTTTGGTTTTTTCGCCTGTATATATATATATATATATATATATATAGCTTATGATCATGTTATTGGAAAGCGACAGTTTTACCAACAGAGTAAGACTGCCAAATCTTGTGATTTGTGTGCTATATATATGCAAATAGAATGTACACATCTAAACTGGCGGTGTTATTTATGTATTGATCGGTACTAAGAAGCCCAAAGCCATTCTATTACGTAATTCATTTTTTTATAATTCAAGTATCAAAAGTTTTGAAAGAAAAAATTCATCTCATCTCAAGCTGTTTTAATGTGTGATCAGACATGAAGCCTCGGGAGTTGGTATGACGTAATTTTTATTGTCATGTCATAATAGGAAGGCAAATCAACCAATGAAATCATTCCATTGAGTGCAAACAAGCTGACCATAAATTTGCATACAAAATTATTAAAAAGTTCGATAATTTTTCTGTAATCATCCTCGGTCCAAGTCGAAGTAGGAGTCGAGTTTGACCTTTGAACTGTTAGGCATGTAAGCCATATCATTATTTTTAACATTTTCACGTCAGTTACCTGGTGGTCACTGTTGGAGACTGACAGCAAGTCTCCCCAAGTCTCCATTTCTTCTCTTCACGCTCTCATAGTTTACAGCAGAGGTGTGGTATACAGTCTCACACCAGTTGCCCAGTGATTATCGCTGGAGATTGAGTGACAGTAAGTCTCCTCAGGTTTTTATCTCTCCTCTAGTATTTTCCTCACCTATCACAGCAGTGATGCAGTTTGTACCCCCTCAACCATGCCTTTTTTTGGCATTTTGACCATTACTAAGAGCTGGGGGTCATAGATCTCACATTTTTGTACTTTATTCAGTATCCATGCAGTCCCCAGTAGTGCTGCGAGCTGTATAATCTCGAACCTTCTTCTCATCTCCAGTTCCTCCAATCTCGCTTTCAGTTTCTTTGGTACAGTTCTGAGTGCACCTACTATTACTGGTACTACCCTGACTTTCATGTTCCACATTTTCATATCATTATCATTGTCATTATTATTATTATTATTATTATTATTATTATTATTATTATTATTATTATTATTATTAGTAGTAGTAGTAGTAGTAGTAGTAGTAATAATAATAATAATAATAATAATAATAATAATAATAATAATAATATGAGGAGACTTATTGTCACTCAGCCTTCAGCAATGACCACTGGGCAACTGGTGAGAAATTGTAAACTGCAGTATTACTGCGACTTATGAGTACTAGGAGAGAAGTGCTTGAGACTTGAGGAGACTTGCTGTCACTCAAACTCCAGCAGTTACCACCAGGCAACTGGTGTGAGATTGCAAATAATAATAATATACAAAAAGCGTACGATATGATTCCACATAGCTGGATACTCGAATACCTTAGAATGTTCAAAATTAGCGAACCGGTGGTAAGATTCATTGGAAACTCTATGAAAAACTGGAAAGTAGACTTGACAGCCACAGGAGACAACCTAGCAAAGGTAGGGATAAAAAGGGGAATCTTCCAAAGAGACTCGTTGTCCCGACTATTATTTGTTCTAACAATGATACCGCTCAACAGAATCCTGAAGAACAGCAAAGGGTACCATTTCTCCAACAAAAGGAAAAGTCAACCACCTAATGTACATGGATGATATAAGATTGTTTGCAAAAAATAGGGGAGAGCTTGAGACTCTGTTCAACGAAGTAAAAGAATACAGCGAGGACATCAGAATGGAGTTCAGGAAAGAAAAATGTTCAATCATGGTAATGCACAAAGGAAGGCTTACAATGACTGAAGGAATCGAACTCCCGGACAACAGCAAGATTAGAGCATTGACCGCATAAGACCGATACAAATACCTGGGCGTCCTTGAATGTGACACGATAAAATGGGAAGAGATGAAGGAAAAAATAAAGAGAGAATACCTTAGAAGGATAAGGAAAATATTAGAGACCAAATTAAACAGCAGAAATCTAATAAAAGGAATGAACACCTGGGCTGTGTCAGTAGTTAGATATACAGGACCATTCCTAGGATGGACAAAGGAAGAACTCCAATCAATGGATAGGCGAACAAGGGAACTTATGACAATGCATAAAGTATTACACCCTAGAGATGATACATATAGACTATACGTTAAGAAAAAAGAAGGTGGCAGGGGGCTCATCAGCATAGAAGACTGTGTCCAGAGAACTAAAGCAGTCCTAGAAAGGTATGTGCAAACGAATAGCGAAGAAATCATAAAGAGTGCGAGAACTAGCGCAACAAACAATAAAGTAGAAAACAATGGAACAGCACAGCAAACAAGAAAAAAAGGATGGGAAGGGAAAAAATGTAGGGCGAGTTTAAAAGGCAGATACAAGATGTAGCAGACGAGAAATCATGGATGAGGTTACGAAAAGGAAACCTGAAGAGAGAAACGGAATCGCTCATTATGGCAGCTCAAAACAAACGCATCAGGACAAACTACATAAAAACAAAAATCGACAGAACACAGACAAACAGCAAATGCCGCATGTGCGGTGAAAAAGATGAGACAGTAAACCACATAACTAGTGAATGTAGTTAACTCGCCCAGAAGGAGTATAAGCATAGACACGATAGAGTAGCAACGACGATACACTGGGAACTAAGCAAACAAATGGGATTCAACCATGTGGAAATGTGGTATCAGCACAAACCAGAGGCAGTCTTGGAGAATGACAACCACAAACTACTCTGGGACTTTGACATCCAAACTGACCACCTCATCCAGGCAAGAAGACCGGACTTGGTAATTGTAGACAAAAAAAGGAAGGCCTGCCAAATAATAGACATTGCTGTACATACAGACCATTGAGTAAAAAAGAAGGAGAGTGAAAAACGGGAAAAATACCAGGACCTAGCAAGAGAATTGAGGAAGATATGGAACATGAAAGCCAGGGTAGTACCGGTCATAGTGGGCGCACTAGGAACTGTCCCAAAAACGCTGAGGGTGAGACAGGAGGAGATCGGGATTATGGGAAGGACTGAGACTGTACAGACCACAGCACTACTGGGAACTGCACGGATACTGAAGAAAGTGCTAGAAATATGACTGCAACGAATTGTAGCTCTGACATAGGTGAAAGAGAGAGGAGACGTTAGCTGAAGACCTGAGGAGACTTATTGTCACTCAGCCTTCAGCGATAACCACTGGGCAACCGGTGTGAAACTGTAAATCGCAGAATTACTGTGACCTATGTGTACTAGGAGAGGAGGGCTGGAGACTTGAGGAGACTTGCTGTCACTCAAACTCCATCGGTTACCACCAGGTAACTGGTGTGAGATTCCAAATAATAATAATAATAATAATAATAATAATAATAACGTTGGAAGTGTGTTATATACAAAATATCAGACGTATCTGAGAATAAAAAAATACCTAGTAGACTATCGTTATTACGGCACTCTCGAGGATTTGCCATCGAAACGGTGGAAACTTGCCGTTATAACAGGTGGATTTTATACAAAGTGTCTCAATAATGAAGGACCAAAAGTACTGACGAAAATGACTTTTTACTTCCCTTTCAGAGTTTAATGCCTCATATACAGTTCTAGAAGATTTAGAAAAATGAAGCTCTGAACCTTTCTTGTGCTGTTGCTGGAAACTAATCTCCGACAATCTTGCGAGAATATACATGTTGTTAGAACGAGTGCGTTCTTGAATAGTGCCTTTAGAACGAGAGTCGTTACAACCAGGGTTTAATGAGGTTAATTTCCAAATAAACTATATTCATGAAGGAGGTCGAACACTTATTTGCCTCACAGTACCTGATATACACTTGTTAGTCCACTGTCCTTTCTATGCAAGGCTTAACATGTATAGTCGAGTATTAATGTCATAATATGTGAGTGAACTTCCCAATGTCAGTCGTCGGTGTCCCAGCTACCGGTACTTTAAGTAGGAATCAGTGGAAGTTTTATAGTAAATGGATCATAAATTAATTCCTTGAAAATCCTACAAGAAATCTTAACAAAGGTTGGGGTGTCACACGAGATTCATTGAAGTCTCTTATTATCTAATTGCACCCAGAACTATCATAAAGAATGCCTTGTAAAATTGCAGAATAACCAGCAGACACGTTTCTGTCTTTGTCTGTCCGTCCGTCTAAATCTTTTATTCAAGCTGAAACTGGCCAAAAGTTTAATTTATGGCTCGCACTGTAAATCTTGCCCCTCAAAATATCTCACAGTTTAGAGAAAAACTGAACAAAACATGATTCAGGTTTCGGAGTCGATTGGCACGTATCCTGTCACTATGTTATGCAAGTCTCGTTGTCAAGTCTTGATGTTAGGCGGTTGTCCTGGACGCCAAGTGCTACGGGACGCCCACCTTGAGTCTGATACATTAGAACTTACGAATGGTAAATGAGAGAAATAATGAATTGAACTGAATGGAAGCAGCAATGTGTTAGGTGGGCTTGTGATATCAAAGTGTTGAAGTCAATCGTCATTTGGGAAAAATAGTAAATTGAACAGTATGAAAGCAGTGAACGTGAGAAAATTGATGATATAAAACCAGAATACTTTCTGTTGTGGTGAATTCGAGAGAAACAATTGGTAAAGGAAATTTTCTTGACCAACGATGAGATTACTTACTTAATGCATAGTACTCTAAATTATTGATTTTTAACATCAATCAATGTATTACACACACACATACACACACACACACACACGCACAAAAGGCGCCGAATTTCTACTTGCCCTGTGTGCCATGAAGCTCTGATGGTAGGTTAAGCGGATAGGCAGTTGTGATATCTGAACACTCAACATCTCTGCCATGTCAGGGATGCTCATTAAGACATAATTTTTTTCAGTACTACAAATTCCTTGGAACAGGGAATCTTGGAGGTTTTAATCGAAAATACCAGTTAAACAAAAAATACAGACTTAATCAATATATATATATATATATATATATATATATATAGAGAGAGAGAGAGAGAGAGAGAGGATGGATCCTGGGTGTATTGCTGCTTTTACGTATATACAAATATTACGGTCAAACCGCGTTGGATACAATACGATCACCGAAATTAAACAACGTCGTACCTTGTCAGTACTTTTATGGGTGAGTATATGGGAATACCAGCTAAGGAGGCAACCCTTCTTGCAGTCATGCTGATCTCCAAACACGTTGAACACTTCTTCCCTTTGAAGGCCTTCAGCATGATTCAGAAGAAACTAAAGTTCAACACTTGTTTCATATCAAAGATCCAGACATAGCGGATAAAAGCTGCCCACTCATGGTCAACATTGATAGACAAATTTAGTGATTACAGAAAGAGTACGAAGACAGTGTTGCGCCGAATTTATCTATCTAAGTGAAGGATTGCTTGGCTTGAACATAGATGGATAGAAAGATATGTCATCCAAGAAATAGAGGTCTTCCAAAACTGCTTGACTTAGTACTTGTACAATTAGCATAATCCAAACGAGAGATGAAATGCTATGCCAGTCCCGATCAACTGCACACGGGGATATATTCGATATCCAGCAATCCAGCCTGCCTTATAAGCTTTAGAACTCCGACAAAACAAACGGGAAATTGATTTATTACAATTACAAAGAAATTATTCTGAACGACCGATTGGAATTTGAGTTATCAGAAGTAGAAGTTGATCCATAGGGAAGAATCTCGCTCGTACGATCACCGAAGTTAAGCAACGTCGAGTCTGGTCAGTATCTAGAGAGGTAACCGTCTGGGAATACCAACTGCCGTAGGCATCTAAGGATCATGTAAAGGGCCTCTCGTGATGATCGTGTTAATCCTCGCAAGAAGAAGACTGATCTTTACACTCCACCCAATGATGCAAGCCCCCCCCCCCTTTGAACTCTCTGACTGACCTGGTTGCAAGCGACAAGGAATGAATGGATGACTATTTCATGAAAACTAGGAGACAATATGAATAAATTACGATGTCTCCAAGTGTTTCTTCATCATAATCATCATCATCATCATCCTTTTGGCGTCTGCCGTTGGACATAAACTTCCCCAATGAATCGACAGACCTCGCTATTATTGGCGTCACGAAGCCAATACCTTCTGAACTTAACTAGTTCGTCATGCCATCTTATTTTTTACCGGCCATTGTTCCACATATGATCTCTGGAGATCCGAATTGGGAGTCGTGATTTCCATCGTTTGTCTGATAGTCTTGCAACATGACCAGCCCATTGTCATTTGAGTTTTCTAAAGGATTCTATGACATCTGTTTTTCCTAATATGATGTGATCTCTCCAGGTGATGTTGAACATGATGTTCTCTTGAACACGTTGTATGGATCTCAGTTTGAGGGTCAATCTTTTGGTTAGGTTCCATGTATCAGCTCCATAGGTGACTATCAGAGAAAGCATTGGTTATAGTCGCTTAATTTTAGGACTAATGGGATTTTCTTGTTCTTGAAGGTAGAGCTTGCTCTACCAAAAGCTTGCCAACCTAGAGTGATTTCACCTTATGGACGTACTAAATTGTACCAACGTAGTCCCAGAAATTTACAATTCAACCATTAGAAACCGCCCCCAAAACTGTCAACATAGATATCTTTAGTTTTGAAATTGGTATGGCTGACTATGAATGTATCCCACATACAGTCTTCAGCAATGGTGCCCGAGGGCTGAAAATTTAAACATTCCCTTTTTATGAGTAAGAAAAAAATGTTTTTTTTTTTAAACCTCCCCCAAGACAAATTTTTGAGGTGATTTCAGTTTGCAATGTATGTTTAAGCTAAACTGGTTCTTGAGTTTGTGTTCCGATACTTTTTTGAAAATTCAGACTTATCTAAATTGATCACAGACGAATAAACAGCGATGGAAAAAAAAACATATTCATTGGCCATCCATTCTTTCAATTTTTAATTAATCACCCCACCCCATCACGGTATGTAGCCAGAAGACGTTGGTCATGTGACGGTTTCTATTGAGTGACTAACCAGACCTGTTATCTAATGATGTTTACATTAGTCAGATTCTGAATTACAAAATAATTCAATTAGAACAAAACAGTATTGGATTGATAAGATGTGTTGTAGATGAGATGAAGAAACCATTGCAGCTTTACAGTTGCCACTTCAAAGTAATATTCTGTTTTTATCAGCCTTCAATGTGTGTTAATGAACATACGCCTTCCGAAAGTGAGACATGGAGGAGTGAGGGTTGATAAGTCTCACTCCACAACGCTGGGCCATGACGTCTTAGGGGAAGAGATGGTTTCGTGCCTTTCCCAACGCTATTAGTGCAAAGTGGATGTAAATAAGAATTTGAACTCGGCTCGCCGGTTTCTCTCTCCAAACCGTAGACCATTGAGCCAGTCGCATCGACATTTAAAGAATATAAGTATGAATCACTGGTGCATGGTGGTTAGTATCACAGGTGTGCTCTGAGCTACGTATAAACAACAACGTGAAAATATTTTGTGTCAGTAAGAAGCCATTTTAGTTCAATGTAGGGAAGTTGATCCCGATTGTAAATTGTAAAGTTTCGCATCCTTGCTCGATCGATGTTACAAAAAGCAAACGATAGAGAAGAAAGAATAGAATTTGTTCTGTGATAAGAACAACATGAACAAGAACAATCTTAGTATATCTCTGAATTTTTAAGGTATTATTATTTCTATTAATATTAGGACTATCCTCATCTTGGTTGTTTTTATACAACGTTTCGGCCACGTGGACTCATAGCGTAGTGGTTACAGAATCAGACAAAATTACTGCAAGTAATCTGATGGTTCTAGGTTCAATCCCAGTGTGAAACAATAATAATACTACTACTGCTAAGAGGGGAGTGCGGTCAATATACCCCCGTCGGTTGAATAAAGGGTTCGGTTTGTTACTTCCCCACACCTACCAGATTATACCTGATGAAGGCCGTAGAGTACAACGGCTGAAACGTTGTATGAAAAACAACCAAGATGAGGATGGCCCGAATAATAATAGAAATAAGAACAATCTTCAACATTACTTCAAATTCAACCGATCCATATTTAATTAATATTCTCCTACAGTGATTTGAAATTATGACTAACTTATTAGTCATTGCCTCTCTTGCCAAATAATACAAACTGGAAAGTCTCACATTTATACAAATCTATCATTTGCATTCAAGTTATGCCGATTCAGTGAAATTGCCCGATCGGCGAATTTTGCTTATTTTTGGTGGTGATGGGGAATTATTTGCTGATTAGGCATTTTAATCTTCTTGGCGTTACATATACATTGCAGTGATTGTCTTCGGTTGGAATAGAGTTTGGAGTAGATTTCGACCCTGCAGCAACCAGGCTTCTTCCTCATGGAGGATTCTTTACATCTTTGCAATCGCTTGAAGAATCGATAAGAGATAAAAGCATTTACCGGTATCTGATGCTTAGAAAAACACGCTTGGGAAAGTTATCAAGACACAATTGAAAGAATCAAAGACATGCCAAATGACAGGATTACCATTCTATGAATTTTCTCTCTTTGATATTAAGCTCGGATGAAATCCCCGGATGCATAGCTAACAAAACTAGAAAAACATACGGAGAGCACATACTTATGCTAATGCCACGCACTTTCCGAAACTGAATGAAAAAAATGACTCGAAATGTACAAATATTGAGTAACATCCCATGAAATTTAGGTTTAGCCTTTTTAGCAACAGTTCGTTTTTAATCTTTTTTTCCTGCAAAAGAAAGAAAGAAATATCTGAATCGAAAGCAATTCCCTGATCCACCCTAAAATTTAATTACTTTTCTGTCGCGCATAGACGACCATTCCATAGATTTTCATAAAAATTCAGACTGAACTGAAATTATGTGGATCAACAGATTGACAAACTGACACAACTGAGTTCATACCTTTTCCAAAAAACACTAGCAGAGGTAACAACACGCAATTTATATACAGGACCGTCTCTTTCATTGGTTTATGGTTCACATCGTAGTGTGTCTCTTTTGTTGAACACCAGTCCAAGTCTGGAATTGACTTTGTTTCTTTTCCCCCCCAAATCCTCATCAAATTCAGGAGAGAGAAAATCCACATTCTCATACCATGATTTGATATCCTGACTGATTAGTAGTCATGTTTCTTACGCTGTTTGGAGGTAAGAAGAATCATGCGTTTCTGCTTATAGATAGATTGAATCTCATGTATCATGACGTGAGATTAAGTAGGCATTCTCAGACAATTCCACTATTGGTCATCGTAGATATATGTGGCTGTAAATAATGGTATATAGTTTACTCTTTAGAAATCTTTGCGATCTATCGCATAGACGGAATTATTCATCGAGGAAATCTTCGCATTTTTGGCATTGCTCAAAAATTCGGTAGGACACAAAGCCTTTACCGGTACTAAACGATCGGAAATACATGCATAAGTAATATAATAAGTAATGAGTAAGAAAGCTCTATATGACAAAATTAGAAAACACACAAAGAGGACATATCTCTGCCAACACCACATCATCATCATCATCATCATCATTTTTTAACGTCCGTCATAGACTCTCCCCAAAATTTGCTAGATCTCCCTACTGCGAGCGTCGCGGAACCGATCTCCTGAACCCGTCTAAATCGTCACGCCGTTTTAGTTTTTGGCGTTCGCAGTTTCGTATATGATCTCTGAGAACCCACGTTGTGAGTCACGATATCCAGCGATAGTATGTCATTCTTGCAGCATGGCCTGTCCACTGTCAGATTCTTAATGAATTCTACGATTTCTCCTGTTTTTTTCCTTCTCTGATACACCGTGCTGCCTTGTGATATCTCCACGTGATTTTGAGCGTGATTATTCCCTGTCCGCGTGACATGGTTCTCAATTTGCGAGCCAATCTTTTGGTTAAGTTCGGGTTTCAACACCACACACAAACTAATAATTGAATGAAAATAGAACATTAAAAAAAAAGGGAGAGGAGTTTGTACATACATATACTGAGTAACTTCCTTTGAAATTTAAATATCGTCATTCTATCAACTGTTCTTTTTCAACCTCTTCTCATAGTCATAGAAATATGTCTCAATCGAAAGCAATCGCTGGATCCGCGCCAAAATTCGTTTCTTCCGTAACCTACGCGGGATTTCGTTTAAATTGATTGAAAACTTCCGTGTTGACTAACAGACGGGCAGATTGGAACAAATTAATGCAGAGATCTTAGTAACAATAATTCATATGACGGGCTATTTTTTTCATTGGTTTATGGTTCACATCAAAGTGTATATCTTTCTTCCTTTTTCGAGATAATCCTTTGGAAACGTTTCAAAACGTGCATAGGAAGGGATCATGCTTAACATCACATTGAAGAGTCACAAGACTGCATAGTATATCAAAAGAAGAACAACAATCAGAGATATGATTGAATCTATAAGAAAACTCGTATGGCAATCGGCAGACCAATCTGAAAGAATGTCAGACAATCGTGGAACATCATGACTCACAAGATGCAAAACTATGATCGGAACAAAACAAGATGGCGTTACGATTTTGACAGATTCAGTAAGTATGGTCTCTACGACGCTAGCGATAAAGGGACAAGACGAATGCTGGGTAAGATCCATGTCCAAAAACGGAAGTTAAAAGGCTGTTATTGTTGTTGATGCTGTTGCTGATGCTGATGGTAAAGCAACAGATATATTATGATAAACGGTTTAGGAGCCGTTAGTTTAGGCCTTAATAAGAAGGAAAATACGTTCTTGCTGATAAATTGATCTTTATGGATCATGACATACATTAACAAGTCATACTCTGAAAATTACTGCATTGGCCATCGTATGTATCTGTGGCAGTATGCAATGCAATAGAAGTTACTCAATAAGAATCTATGCGATCTACAGAATTAAAGGAATCTGTCACTGAAAATGTCTCTAAAAATCTATCGGAGACGGAGCCTTACATACAGGAAAAGGCTATACAGTGATACCCTGTTAGCCCACTAGATGTATTCCCCGAAATGCAGCGCTGTACGAAACAGTGATATATGGGGCCATTTTAAGATAGCATAGAAAAACACCCTCTTGCTATTTGGAGTCAACGGCCATTTTCCATTTATAATGGGTACAAAATTCTGTGAACTTTTTCCAGAAATATGTGTGTTGGATAATGCATGAGTATGAGTCTTATTTTCTTACGAGTTAGTATGAAATCATAATGATAATATACGTAGTGCTATTCCATTGAAAATATCATGCCAATAATCTATAAGCCTCAACAAGATGTGATGAATAAGAGTTATGTATCTCATCTGGTAGTTACTTTCCGAGACTTGTGAAATATCACTAGGTGTCGATGTACATCATTACATGATATATCATTGTGTGTATGCATGTGCTAATTCTCGTACACTAAGCATAACATTACTAAATTTATTGAGGAAGAAATTTGAAAAATAATATTATGGCAAATCAGCATTAAACTGGGTATAGTATAAGTCGGGTCTCATTGTGCAGGATGAAATAGAAGAAAAACATATATCAAGATTGCCAGTCAATGAATTATCTCTCTTTGGTATTGAGATCAGATGAAAGCCCCGGAGCATAGTTACCAAAACAATAAGGAAGAAAGACCACTCAGCGGTTATCTTGGAAATGTATTATATCTTTCATCTAATTTTTGATTGCATCAATTGAATTCACATTGAATCTTCGAAAATTAATCAAGGAAACGTATTTAATTAGACAGCGTTCACCAAAACGTTTCTTCTGTTTGTCTGGTTTTTTTTTAAAGTTGATCTATGTATGTATGTATGTATGTATGTATGTATGTATCACGTGCACTGGCCGCACCAATGGAGCTAGAGGGCTGAAACTTTAATCATTTACTTTTATCATCTTGAGAAATTTTTTTTTGAAAATTCCCCCAAATAGGTTCCTAGTTTGGGTTCAATTTGCAATGATCATAACTAATTGATCCTAGTGTCTATCAGAATTAACGCTTGTTTTATGAAAATCCATACTTTCCTTTTAGTGATCACGGCCCAGCAGGAAGCGAGAAAAGTAACTAATTCATCCATCAACACTTTTCCTTAATCATAAATTGATCACCTCCAAAACGGCATGCAGCCAAAAGACGTTGGTCACGTGAAGTGACAATTTCTATTGAGGGACACTAATAAGACCTTTCTCGAATACTTTTTCACTTCTTCATCGATTGAAAAATGCAGAACTTGATATCAAGTGCATTTTCGAGAATCCGCATTTCAGATATTCTTTGCTTGGTGGGGGTGAATTAGTTTTTAATGGCCGTTGACATTAACAGTCTTGGAGAAGCCCCTCAGCTCCTACAATCACTCTGTACAAATGTGAATTCTAGACTTTGGAAGAAGAACTAATTGGTATGGCCACGGACATTCGCTGAGATTTTTCAAGGGCAGGAAGGTAGAAGCATATATTCCAAAAGGGGGGAAGGTGAAATCATATATCCAGGGGAGAAACAACAGGGTACAATCGGAATATATCTTAGCGGTAACCTCGTTACTCGATCGGCATTCCACCCGCCATTATTAGAGTAAGCGAGTACGTTTAACAGTATTATCTAGCTGTCAGATGGGGCACTTGATTATTGATATAGATGCAAGACCAGACTCTAGGGTGACACAATGAAGTGATTCTCAGTATATAATAAGACAAGGTTTTTATATGGGGACATTATGTTAAGGACTTACATAAAACAATTGTACTGCATCATTATCGTTCATTGACAATAAGGTCAGAACTTTACAATCCCCTCACTCTCGGTGAGAAGGCCAGGTTCATGAGTGGGGACTGCCCTCCTTTCAGTGGACACCCATGGGTATGGTCATGTTACCAGAACCGGTGGCTTTTCAAAAAACATCTCACAAGCCATAGTTCCAGAAAACACATAAGGCAGACAGAGGAAGAAATGGGTCGATGACATTCCTGAACGGTTTTGCAAAAGCTGAAACCTGGGTAATGGCACATGATCGATACAGATGGAAAGAGATAGTGCATTCATTAAAAGAGCCCCCTGGCCGTCCACAGTCAAGGGACCAATAACAATAACAATAAGTTGTTGTCCGTTGATTGTACCCGAAGATGTCAGTAGTGTAAACCGTTTTACGCGACGTTTCAACTAGCCCCAACCTCCCATGCAGTAAAAGGAAATAGAAGTAGATTAAATATTTAAAAAAAATATTGTTTCTAGCAAAAGAGTGGTGTGACTATGGAATAGATGCGTCCTCCCGATTGTTACCAATGGGGAAAACACAATCGAAATAGAAGATTGGCTCTTTAACTAAGAGCCATGCAATGTTCACTGGCATCATTTAAGGAGATCACAAGACATTACAATATTTTAGAGAAAAGACAGGAGTCGGAGATATCATAGAATCCATTAGAAAACTTCAAATGGCAATTGTCTGGTAATGTAAGAATGCAAGAACATCATGATCCATAATGATAGAGATCAAATGATAAAATGTGGGGTGACGATTTAGGCAGGTTCAGGAGATATTGGTACCGCTAGAGATCTAGCGAATCTATTTCCAAAAAGACAAACGTTAAAAGGTTGATAATGATGATAGATAGATAGATAGATAGATAGATAGATACGGGATAGACCTGAAGACATATACATATATATATAACCAGAGCTAGCCCTAGGGTGTCTGGCGCCCCCGATAAGCTGAACTTTTTGCGATAACCCGTGTTGTCGGTACCGAGGGTCAGCCCTGTAGATAGTTTATATATCCTTCTACGTAGAATGTTCAGCATCAGAATCTCGTTTCTCCAACGTACAGGAAATATATTAACTTAATTAACTGCCTCAGGCCCACTACCCCCAGTCGATCAGCCAAACCACAGAACGATATGAGCGACTTGATACAGGTAATTATTGCTTCATGGAAATAGACCCATAGTACTGAGATTCAGCCATACATAATTAACAAATGAATAACACAAACACACACACAAAACAAAAAAAAAAACGAAAAAAAAAAAAAACCCCCAAAAAACACGCCTACATTTATTATTAGAAAGTTTTACCTAGCGGACGGCAAGCACTTAAAAGTAGTAGTTTATGAAGGATGAGTTCGTTAAAGATCTAAAAATATTTTGGAATTCGGTTATTTCTTTCTTTTAGGAGTTATATACAGTGAATACAAAATATATCCGATACATTCCAAAAAGTTCATTTTAACAATTTAGTACAACTTTAAATATGACAGAACCAGGACGAAAGATTTCTGATTTTCTGTAAATAACTTTCCAATGTTCAATATTTTTTCGGTATGGTTTTGACTTTTGTTTTTTAACATTTGCTTTAAATTCTGTCCGTATCGAAACAGTTTGAGGACATCAAAATGAACTTTTCAGAACTTATCAGATAATTTTGAATAAAGTTACAACATGCACAGAAGGGAAACTTGCTCAACATCATGTCGTGTGGAAGGATCACAAGAAATCACAGAGCCAGAGATATCATTGAATTTATTAGAAAACTCAAACGACAATGGACTGGTAACGGTTCAAAAATGTCAGACGACTGCTGGACACCAAAGCTCACAATAGGAATCCCCGGAGATCATACGAGAAACTGTGGCCGTCAAAAATTATGATAGTGAGACGAAATAGACAAGTCCAGAAAGTAATGATTACGCGACGCCCATGATAGGGAGGTCTGGTGAATCTTGGGGAAGGTCTTTGTTCAACTACGGACGCTAAAAGGCAGTTGCTATTTGTTAACACTCAGTCTATATATACACTTGTATATATATATATATATATATATATATATATATATATATATACTCACTAAAGATTTTGATTCTTTTAAAGCAAAGTACATTGTCTATCAGATGTATATACGAGATCACACACACTCACATACACACACATATATATATGTGTGTATGTGCGTGCGTATGTGTGTGTGCACACGTGCACAATCGTGTATAAATATATTTGTCTGTGCGTTTATATAATACTTGTGTATTTATATATGTATATAAATCTCTCGCCATATATTCATAGGAAGTAGCTTATTTTGATCACTTTGAGACTGATTTCTTCAGATGAAAATAACCAGCTGTCAGACCCTAGCAAAAGTAGAGTCGGCCTTAGCAGATGCAGGGTCAAAATGATAACATTTTTACCGGGACCCTAGATTCACCGCCAAGATCTGTGGAATATTAGAGATATGATTAACGTTTATTATAGACTCCATATCTCTTTGGTAGAATGGAAAGCAATCAAAATGTGAACTTAAAAAGTATGAGCGAGTTAATGGACTGAACGGATCAAAGCAGCATTCACCAACGGAGAGATAAAAAGCAAAGCATACTGTACTTAATGTCTCTCTAACATTTGTCAGAAAGAAGAAATTACATTATTACTGTCAAGAGTACAGAATCAGTTTAGTGAGTGCAGGATTTATATTCATTATGTTCATATTTGTAGGTTCTAATTATCTTGATTTATTTACGTATGTCTTCATAAAATTTACATGTTACCAGGGGGCAGAGTTGAGCTTTAAGATGGTGGATTTGTCAAAACGGTCGCTTTTTCCTATAACCCCCTTTCTCTCTCTCTCTCTCTCTCTCTCTCTCTATATATATATATATATATATATATGTGTGTGTGTGTGTGTGTGTGTGTGTCTCCACACAATGAATGCCGAACGAACCATCCTTTTAAAAGTTGATATTTTCATTTTTCCAGAGCTACAATGCCCAGTTTTTATTCCATTTTGAAGCTTGAATACTTACGGAATCTTAACGCAGAGTGTTTAAGTTTCTAAATGAGAAAAAAAACAAACAAAAAAACAAACAAACAAACGAGCAGTAACTCTTAAGATTAACGAAAATATCAACTTTCTTCAGAAATGGTTGTGCATATATATCATACATCGAAACTTATTTCAATCTAAGGTTAGTCCGAACATAACAATATACTTACGTACCTCAACATCAACGCACATGTTCATGAATGGCGTCTATTCTGTCTCTACAGACAATGGAACGTCCTCTCCAGGGTTAAGCGTATAGAATTCCTGGGATAGCCCAGTCGTCCCACCCTCGGCCTTGGTGATATAGTCCAGAGGAAAACTTCTCTCTGGCTTATAATCAGAATTCTCCTTCTAGACTGATAGCAAGAGAGTCTGATCTGTCCGATTTCTATACCCATGGCGGGGGAGAGAATTGAGAAGAGACGAATTCACGACATGAACACCCAGAGCTCTGTCCGGAGTTTGAACTCGAGTCGCATATTCCATTGCCTAAATACACCAATACTTGTCAATTTAGCCCAGTCAGTGTGATAGCCTCCTAGCAATCTAAATGTTTGAGAGTTCCGATCACCGTAGGGAAATATGATGTTTTGTATGAGGATATCAACTTGAAGACAAAGATTTTAGGGATTAAGATAACATAAACATCCAGGTTTTTATGGCAACTTTTTGTTTTAGCCCAATAAATTCATAGCAACCTTATTTAATTTCCAAAGAATCTTTTCTAGTTTTTATGACCTGACTTCAACCTTGAGTTAAATCTTGTTTTCTTTGCTCTCTGACTTTATTTTTAGTTAATCTGAAATTATGAGAAATGAATGACAATATTGAAAGTTTTGTTTTAAAATCATTGAAATTTTATTCTTGGATGAATGAAATTTCAATAATTGAAAACAAAATATAGACATTCATCTCTCATGAGTACATAGTTAGGTATGTTTATATGATGAATATGTACGTATATGTATGAATGGCACGTACAGGCCACATTTGAGCTTGAAATTTGAAACACTTCCTCCCTATTAAGTTTTTAAAAAAACGTTATTCTTCGCTCGGTGGACCCCCCCAATAGGTTTTTAGTGGGTTGGTGGGGGCTCATGTTTATGCTAAATTGGTCTCTTAGTTTGTGTCCAGTAGCATTCATACTTGTATTTTTGAAAAATAAGAACTTTCTTTAATCACTGCCCAACAAAAGTAACTTATCCATTGTTCATCCCCAACGGGACGTTAGTCACGTGACGTTTTTTTATTTTCTTTATTTCATTGAGTGCTAAACCAGACTGTTCCTAATTTTGTTTTAATTATTCCATTAATCATTCCCAACACGGCATGCTGCCAAGGGTGTGTTGGTCACGAAGCTGTTTCTGTTGAGTGCCAGACCAGACCAGTTCCTAATTTTGTTCTGATATTTCCATTGATCATCCCCAATAGGGCATGCTGACAAACATACGCTGGTCACGTGACGGTTTTTAAAAAAAAAATCAAGTGCCAAAACCTGACCTGTTTTTAATTTCGTTTTAATATTTCCTTTCTTTCTTTGATCTTTTTTAGTCGTTGCTTCTTTTTTATTCTTTCTCTCCACAATCGTTTTGTAACTTTCATTTTGTTTTTTTTCCATCGTTATTTTTCTCCCACTGAGATGGTTTATGCACTTTTTATTATATATATATATATATATATATATATATATATATATATATATATATATATATATATATATATATATATAGCTAAGTAAACTGCTTTCATAACCACCTTCCAACATCTCATCTTATTCCAAACCAATTCATTGACTCTGTAAGAGAAAATAGAAAAGAAACAATATTCCAAGTTGAAAGAGGAAAGCTATTCAAATGAGAATTTCTATAAGATGCAGGAGCATGCGTTGAGGGAATAAGTTACTTCATTTGGGCGGAACAGGGCAGCAAAGTGTCGGTTAGTTTGTAGTGATCTACACTGAACAGCTGCTGTTGACCTTGAAGCAAAATCACAAAGATGGAAGGAAAACTGGCTGAGTGTCGTCTGGTACTCGAAGAATGCGTTTGTTCAAGAACTGAAAGCAAGTAAGGGAGGAAGGGGAGAAAGAACAAAAAGCGAAGTGACAGAGAGGAAAAAAGAAAGAGGAATGGAAGAAAGACAGAAGGACAAAAAAAAGAAAGACTGAGAGAGAGAAAAGACGAATGTATCGAAGAAAGAAAAGAATGAAGGGAGAAAGAAAGAAAGAAAGAAAGGGTGAATGTAGGGAAGAAAGAAAGACTATAACCCTAATGTTATCTACAGTACGTCGGAGAGAAGCTGTTAACCTCTGTCGTGTTTAGGCACCGAAATGTACGCAAACGTTTTGATGGGGAGGGAAGGAAAGACAAAGGAAGTAGGAACAGGTCTGGTTAGTCACTCAATAAAAACAGTAACGTTATCAACAATTCGGGCAGCTTGCCATGTCGGGGAAGATTAATTAAAAATTGGTTGGGGAGTGACCAATAAAAAGAAATCCGATGAAAAAAAACCAGTGTGTAGGCTACTGGACACAAACGCACATGTATGTTTATGTGTGTGAACATGGGCATATATGTAATTGAATTCTTCATTCGTTTGATTTCACACATACTCACCAACCAACACACACAAACACACATACACAAACACACACACACACTCATACACACACACACACACACACACATATATATATACATATATATATATATATATATATACATATATATATATATATATATATATATATATATGGTTCCACATGGTACATTTTAATTCACACTAACACAACACACACCACTGATGATGGGAAAAATCCCGAAACATGTATGGACTATTGACATATAAGGATTAATAAACCTTACCACCAAAAACTTCACTCCCGAGTCTGTCTCACTCTCTAAAGTACACATTATATATATATATATATATATATATATATATATATATATATATATATATATATACATTGTACGGATCAAAGACATCTTTATAATATTGTTATATAACGTTCCCCGATATAACGTAGTGCTCGTCCCCGGATATGGTGCGGTTATTCAAAGGAAATGACTTGACGTTGAACTTCAAGCGAATATGATATAAATTACGAACAGGTTTCAGGTTTTGTCCATCCTCAGCGCATGAGGAAGGAGATCCTAATAGACGCATGAATATAAAATGAATTCATGATAGTTTCTGGACATTCTGGTACGATATATATATATATATATATATATAAATATATATATATATATATATATATATATATATATATATATATATATATATAATTAAATGGTGTGTAGTACAAAATAACATCCATTTACAATATATTATGATAATAATCTATGTAATATTACTAATTTCATGTATGACATAAGCTATGTATTACAACAATAGTTGAAGGGGATGTTGTTTGATCAATACTTTTATCGAAATCATGTTGATATAACTGTTCTGTTTTTAGAACCCCCTGGATCTGTCACATGATCAACAATTGATAAGCCCGACCTGACAAAATTCGCATAGTGTACCATAATAACAAAGTATATGTGAAACGGAAAAAAACACTAAAGAAAAATTACATTAATTGCATGGACAGATATTGGGAAATGGGTGACAAAAGTGACACAAAAATGTTTTTTAATGTTTAGAGCTGTAACACTATCTAGAGCATATATATATATATATATATATATATATATAAATATATATATATATTTATTTACAGCAATAACAGATTTGCTCGAAATTCTCAATAAATATGTACATATATGTATATATATATATATATATATATATATATATATATATATATATATATATATATATATATATATATGCTATTAAGAAATTGATATATGATCCGACAGGATGATTATGAATTGCGTTGTATCATAATAAAACTCTTACTTGAAATGAGATTATGTTATTACACGGATGATGAATCATTTGGCCAAGACAATGTAAAAAGAATAAACACTCAAAGAAAATGGGGTAACTGCATGACATTTTGTCCAATCGTTTATCCTATTCACTTTGTTTGGGCCAAATGATGTCATTACGGATGATCGTTTCAAATAAGAGTTCTAATATTATATAACGCAATATATAATCATATATACAAATATATCGATAGATGTGTGTATGTGTGTATCTGTATAAAAATTGAATACAACACTCTTGAATTAATATATGTATGTGTGTGTGCGCGCTTGTGTGTGAATGCACGTAGTTATAAGCATAAGTTTGCTGACTAACAACAACAAAAAAGCATTTTTTTTACACCAACAATTTTAAAACGTAAATTCTTTCCTTGTCAATGCACTTGATTCAGTGGTGATTATTAATCACATAGATCAAGCACCTTTCAATGAAAATTTCAGATCATATTTATTTTATCTACTTCGTTCTTTCATATAATGTGGTTCACTAAAGCCGCCAGCATTAATCAAAATTCAAAATGGAGGACATTGTTGGACATGTCAACCAGAGCCGTTATTACGACACTTTCAGTGATTTTACTGATAAGGGTGATAGTATCCCTTCGTTGAACTTACATCCTGCCAAAAGGCAGTCGTTAAACATGTTAGAAGAAAGTCTCGACCAGACTTGCAAAGATCACTTAGCTGACGCATGCAATGAAAAACTGGGATTTCAATCTTATCTGTTTATAATGGGAATTTCCTTTTAAGAGACGGACGTTTTACTGGTTCACACCCAAGATATGCCGAATCTTGGAAGTGAATATAAAGTTTATAAAGTTTAGACTTTATATCTCTATGGTAGAATGGAGAGCAATCAAAATGTGTGAGTTGATGAACCAAATGGATCTGTGGACTTTTTTTATATAAAATAATGGACAGTATTATAAGCCTCCAAGTTAACAAATAAAATGTGTATGTTACCTTAGAAAAGTTGATAGGAAATCACTTGCTTTACATTCTGTGCGATGATTTATCAAAAATATCAATTTCATATTTTGCTTAGAAAAAAAGTAATCAAAATGTGCGCTTGAAAAGTAATCTTAATACTTAGTACATTGTAATATAAAATTGTCTACCTGTAAGAACTGAAGAGTTGTAACATTTTCAATGCCAAGGTCAGTAGAATCTTAGAGATATAATTGAAGTTTATTGCAGTCTTGGTAGAATGGAAAGCAATCAAAAGGTGCTCTTGAAAATCTTAGAAAAATAAGTTTTATACTATCCTAGAACTAACATATGATTTTAATTCACGTGCACTGAAAGAGGGGGCTTCAAAGTATCATCATCATCAGTCTTTTAGCGTCCGTCGTTGGACATAGACCTTCCCCAGGATTTGCCACACTTCTCTATCATGGGCGTCACGGA
This sequence comes from Thysanoteuthis rhombus, assembly GCA_963457665.1. Lineage (NCBI taxonomy): Eukaryota > Metazoa > Mollusca > Cephalopoda > Oegopsida > Thysanoteuthidae > Thysanoteuthis > Thysanoteuthis major. The sequence continues at coordinate 2,730,560 of OY735227.1, read as the reverse complement.
GCCAGTACTTCCTGAACTTGTCTAGCTCGTCTCTCCATCTAACATTTTGCCGGCCTCGGTTGCGCATGTAGTCTCGGGGAATCCATGTTGTGAGTCGTGATATCCATCGATTGTCAGCCATTCTTGCAACATGGCCAGCCCACCGCCATTTGAGATTTTTAATGGATTCTATGATGTCCATGAGTCTTTTCTTTTCTCAGATGTACTGTGCTGTCTTGTGGTCTCTCCAGCCCAGTGAGGCCCAGCATAATTCTTTCATGTGCATGTTGCATGGTTCTCAATTTTCGGGTCTGTCTCTTGGTTAGGTCCCATGTTTCAGCTCAATAAGTGACTATTGGGAGGATGCATTGGTTGTACACCCTTCTCTTTAGGATTAATGGGATCTTATTATTTTTGAAGGTTGAGCTAGCTCTGCCAAAGGCTAAACAGTATAAAAAATCAAAAACAAAATTGCCTTTTTAAGAAAAAAATCAAAACTGTTGTTGTTCTCTCTAAAACCTACCCTGTGGTGTCTGGTCTATGTTGCCATGTTTTGTATGTATTTGACCAGTCTTAAGTAGAATACCTTAGTACAGGTCCCCAGGCTTATTAGAGAGCAATTGTCCCAACTGGCGTGAGGGCTACCCAATCAAGGTTTATACACAAATATTTTTTTACATCAGATTTTTATCCACATTTTATTTACGGGCTTAAAGTTAATGGAATCGAATTAACGTTGATATACTCAGTGTAATGTTTGTATTTGTCATCTGGTGCTTTTTTTAGTTAGGAATCCCCAGCAACAAAAGAATGGAACCCTCTCACCTGACAAGGAAGAATGAAATATATAATTAGCAGAAAATCAGTTGTAAACATTTTCATCATCTTCGGCATATATATATATATATATATATATATATATGTATATATATATATATATATATATATATAAACGTATCACAATCGCCAACGTACATATTAAACTGTCTAAATCATCACAGGCCTCCGAATAAATGATATTGTCACCGGACAAAAAATGTTGTTTATCAGCCAAGGAACTGATTACTCAAAGCATTCTGGGTGATCTGTGCCAATAGAAAACCAACAGAATAGGTCACAGTGAATAAATATCCATTTTGTAAGATGGCCTCACGCAATGATTAAAAAAAATCAGACGAAAGTACAAAAATTGGATGACCCCCATTTGGCTGCGTCAATCGGGTTTGCCATTTGGAATTCTCCAAGACTAAAACAGGACAAATTTGATACTCAATGGAGTTAATTTTTTTTCCAATATAAAGATTTCATATTGAGAAATATTGATAAAAGATAACAATCCCTTTCACACGAATGATATGATACAACGTAAATATACATGAACAATAGATTAAAAATATATATGTACTGTAAGCTCAGTTTGCTGATGGATTATACGTTATTTCATTATTTTGGTACTATAGCTTCTAAATTTGGTACCAAGACCATACAAATTTGTTCTGATGATGGATTTTGTGTTATTTAATTATTTTGACAACGTAGTTAATTTAGTCCCAAGACCTGACGGTGGATTTTAAATTATTTGATTATTTAGGTACCGGAGTTACTTAATTTGGTCCCAAAGCCACACAAACTTGCTCTTAAAATGGATTTGATGTTATTTGATCATTTTGGGTACTGTACCTACTAAGTTTGGTTCAAAGAACATAAAAAAATTGCTTTGATTATAGATTTCAAGTTATTTGATTATTTTGGTACCGTAGCTATTCATTTGTTACCATACAAATTTTGATCTTGTGCGACAAAAGACATCTGGCAACCGTGACGCCTACACTGAAAGAAAAACGTCTGAATCTTCTCAGATCTCTATGGAAATAATATTGCCACAAGACAGAATTATGTTTATCTGACAGGAAACTGATTACACAAAGCATTCTGGGTGATCTGTGCAAACAGAGAATGAACAGAATTGAACATGAAGAGCAAAGATTGAGGGAAGCAGACAACAATGCAAACAAAGAGAAACCATGACTGGATGCCCCCATTCGGCCATTTCTGTGTTATACTGATATTGTGAAACTCGCCATTTCGTGAAAACCCTGAGGATTCTGTGAAATCCATGGACATTTCAGTTATTTCATGAAATTCCTACTTCCACAATTAGTATTACAATGCTTGAAAAGCTTCTGATGTTGACTATTATCATTAGATTTAGTACGATCCTCACTGTCTGGCATACTGCAATGGCTTTGAGTCAAACTAAACTGCACATACACTGAAAATACTGATGCAGAATAGTGTGTCAATTCGTAAAATTACCTTTATTTACAATTGTAGGTAAATTTTATCCACAGATGAATGATTTTAGATTAATTGTATTTGCAGATAGATTATTGTAGATAAATTGTAATCGTAGATAAATTGTTGTACAGTAGATGATTCGTAGCTGACTATTTCACTTCGAGCTTCTTACAAAACCATCATTGGCTCATCTTCGTCGTAGTTCATAGAGTTTTTTTCTTTAGTTTGCACACTTTCAATGATTTTGGAAATCAGTCTCTTGATTCAGTTTTTTTTTAAATATTGGCTATATTTTGATAGAAATTTCATTTTGTCTACGAGTCAATCCCCCTACACACATATGAATATATGTATATTTACTATAAAAAATTTATATATGGATCAATACTTATGTTTCCTCTCTCTGTCTCAACTCCTTTCTCTCTCTCCCTCACTTTCTCTGTCTATCTCTCATTCTCTCTCTCTCTCTCTCTCTCTCTCTCTATATATATATATATATATATATATATATATTGTAAGCTTATGCAATGCTCTTCCATAGGAATAGAGCATTCTGGTGGATGAGGAATTTCTGTGTAAATAGATATATCGCTAAAATTCAGCTCAATTGAGAGTCCAGTACCGTAGTCCAGAGGTAGGGTATCGGCCTCCGGGTCTGAAGTGAAGGTTTCAATTCTGCTTCGCACTCCTGGATGGGATGATGGAAAGTCTGAACATCGAAACAGCTGTCTGTGGATGACACATTATATATATATATATATAGAGAGAGAGAGAGAGAGAGAGACAGACAGACAGATATTGCTATGTATGTAAGGGTGTTGGTGCCCCCAAATTCATTTTTTCATTGAGAGCTGCACATATTTATCTATCCGTCTATCACTCTCTCTTTGTCCCTCTCTCTCTTTGTCCCTCTCTCTCTCTCTGTACATAAATATATATGAGTACAATACACACACACACACACACATATATATATATATATTAAACACTAAATAAATGAAAAAAACCTTTTTTCAAAATGTTTATGCCATTTCAATTATTTCCCAATATCTGTTGAAGTGATATACGTGATTTCATTCAGCGTTTTTCATGTTTGACACAGAATTTTTCATTATGGAACAGAATAGAGTTTTTTGTCGGGAAAGTCAGTTGTTTATCATGTAATTGTTTCGAGGATTCAAAAAAATCTGACTCCTAGCAGGGCTTATCAAACATCAACTTCCCTTCATCTTTGATTTTGATTTATAGTTTATCTTATACTGTATGTAGTTTGCTATTGTTTATCGGATATTATAATAATGTATTGTATATTGATGTTATTTTACACTAGAAATTATCTATTTATTTTGAAACGCAGAGTTTACTTACGTAAGTTACCCGAAAAACATATTTGACGATGAGGGATCAGTAAGTATAACAACAGACGAGACTCGTTTTTCGTGTCACTTCTTTTGAGTGTTCACCAATGATAATATTGTGTCGGTTCCAATCTTGGACTACATGCAAACCAACTTATGATATGATATAAGAATATACATGTATATACGAGCTCATCATATATATATAGAGAGAGAGAGTCAGGACAGCTTTACACACTAAACATAGTAAAAAATCATTTCAAACATTTTTTGTGTCATATCAGTCATTTATCACCTAATATCTGTCAATGCAAATTATGTAATTTCCTTCAGGATTTCCCCCCTGTTTAACATATACTTTGTTATTATGGTACAATGTGTAAATTTTCTCTTGCTTGGATTGTCAGTCGTACCATGTAATTGTTTTGGATATATATATGTATATAATCTAGTAAGCTTTACAGCTTGAAGCATCAAACAATAAAAAGACTTTTCAGTAGATTTTTTACAACACTTCAGTCACCCATTTCCCAATATAAGCCAATGCAATTTATGACGCTTATAACAAGGTGCTTAGCGTCTATCCTTACCACTTCATTATACCTAAGTCAACAAAGCCTTGATTTAAAGGGTGGGGTAGATCTTGCACACGCCCCACTTCACCTTAAACCTCCATTGCTCTGGCCAGAGATATATTTTGCGTACGGGCCACGTTTATTGTCCTGCCATCATTGAAGACCTCTTGAAAATCTCCGCTCGTGAAACCTAGCCATTCATTTAATTACATACGGATATATATGTACATAACACGTATATTCATATTTATAGTTTTTTTTGTTATTAACCTTTTAACTGCAGGAGGCAGTAATTGTAATAGTTATCCATTACACTATTAATCTATTGCAAGATAAAAGCCCTGAGTCACATGAGGAACTTAGTTACCATCGATCCCTATGGAAAGAATTTTATTGAGTTGGTCATAGAACTGTAATGACTGAAATCTCCGTCATCCAGTTTTGAAGTTTTGAAATCCAACATTGCCGCTTTGAGCAGATTTGTAGATGAGACAGTCATATATATATATATATATATATATGTATATATATATATATATATATATATATATATATATATATACATATATATATATATATATATATATATATATATATATATATATATATATATATATATAGATATATAGTCTAGAAAGCTTTACAGAATAGAAAATTGAACATTAAAAACTTTTTCAATAGATTATTTTGTGTCACTTTAGTCATCCATTTTTCCAATATCTGCTAATGTAATTTATGTAATCTTCTAAATAGTTTTCCCTGTTTCACAAATACCTTGTTATTTTGAACAATGCATGAATTATCTCTTGTTGGGATCATTAGTCGTTCAGTATATGACCGTTTCGGGGATTATATATATATGTGTATATATATATACGAGCACAATCTCAGGTTGGAAGTATACGTGAGTATATGTTGCTTATGTGTGCACGTGGGGTCAGTTATGTGCTTATGAATTATATTTTACTTGTGATTCCCAACTGTTGCTCATTTATAGATAAATAGATAGAAATACACGTGCAAACAAATGAAAATATGTAAGTAATTAAATGACTAAGTAAGAGCCCACCTAAATAGATAAATATGTAGACAATCTGCAGAGAACACAAAAAGTCACAATAGTGTTGGGTTGTTTGTTTTTGCAACTATTTTTTGTTTATGCCAATGTACTTATACTCGTCTTAGCCAAGTATGGTTTGTTATTCATAGCTAGAACTGTCTCTAAAGATGGCTACCGTCGGCTAAATTCTTCCGTTTCCAGCGAACTTTATATATATATATATATATATATATATATATATATATATATATATATATATATATATATAACTAAATATCAAATATGATAACTATATTCTAAGACTTTAGGATAAATGATTTATAAAAATTGTGCATTTACTTCTGTTAAAAATACTTGTTATTTCTCTTTGAATTGGTGAGATCTTTGGCTAACGTAGATTTTTATCGACTAAATTATGAAAAGATAAGCCAAATCTAACCGAAAAATGGCTAATTTGGCAAGTCTGCTTGCATTCGTTGCATTCTAATTCCACAATTCTCTGTCGGATGTCGGTCGAATTCTTTTTTCACTCATTTCCTTCAAATTAAACGAAAACTGACAGCCCGATTTCCCGCCATCATTACGCACGCTGTTTAGGCAGACACAGATTTGAAACAAGCAGACGATATTTTGTTTTCATTTTCAGATGGCTTTCAAAATAAATAATAAAAAAGGATTTAAACGGTAAGCGAAAAAAAACGTAAAAAAATTGTTTTATTTTTCTTTCATCTGTTTTCTCTTCTCATGACGGCCTTGTTTTTAAACTCTTAAAGAAAACAAAAAACATGAACAGACGAAATGAATAATTATTAATTGTTCCTTAATAAAATAAAATCCCGTTTCCAGTCTCTTTCTTGTTCTTCAGGCTCAACCTCAACACGCATGCACAGACGCACACAAACACACATTTCACATCGGCAGTAACATAAATACTTCAAAACCGTTCTTTCATACAACTGACGCTAAGTAAGAGTCCAAGTCAGCATTATGGTTAGAACGTGAATTGAATACCCCCATCCAAATTGAAAAAAAGTATCTTCTTCACAAACTGACTCTGTCCAAAACGTAACGGAGGTCTTATCGATTAAAAGCGCCCAAAATTTCCACTGTATAAAAACCAAAATAAAAAAATAAATCTTATACAGTTTTCCGTTTTCAGTGGTTGAACGAAAATTAAACTTTTTGAATCACAAGTTTACTAAGGCTATGATTCTAGGACATTCTGTAAACTGCACAGATCGTGATTAAAGGATAAGCATTTAGTGTCAATAATCTTCTATTCAATTTGTGGTACTATGTATAAAGAAATATATTTTCCACTGTGTTGAGACATTTCAACTTTTTTTCCCCTGGGCAATGCCGTGTATCCAAGCCAGTATATATATATATATATATATATATATATATATATATATATATATATATAAAGGGTATAACGAAACGGTAATCCCTCATTCAAACATACAGTGAAAAAAAAAATAACCGACTAACTCTGACTATTTAATGTTTAGTTCATTTTCCTTTTTAGTGTACACACCTTTAATAACAGGATCGATTTTTTTAAGACCGACTAACATTTTTATAAAATTTCGATCCTGTAAAGGCTTTGCACGCTTTCACCCTCACCTCATCCCACACGCTGCGTTTGCACAGACGAAATCCTCGGTGTCAACTTACCCTTATACACAAGTTTGTAGCTTGTGGGGTGCAACCGTCTCCCGTGGATTCAGAAATGCATAAATTGACCTACACCTATACTGACCTTCAGCAGTCACCAGAGGTTATTGTAAACTATACCATGTTCATCCTTGGGCAAGTTACTTTTGTGCATAAATTTGCAGCCCATTGGGTGAAACCTTCTAGGAGTCTATTGGATGTAATCTGAGAAATAAACAGTTGTCCCCTTCACTGTGTATACTTCAGAAAGTTTTTTTAAAAGAACTTCGATGCTATCATTAAGAAATTTCCACGCAAACTAGAAAGATTAACCGAAAAATGAAATATATAGTGTGTATGCTATTTTTAACGATGCTTATATATATATATATATGTGTATATATGTTATTTAGAAATTGATTTATGATCCAGATTATAAATTGCGTTATATCATATTGAAACTCTTGTTTGAAATGTTCTACCTTTACGTAGCATTTGGCGTAGACAACGTGAATACAATAAACAATCAAAGAACATGGGGCTGCTGTAGGAATCGAACCTGAGACCGATAGGGTAGCCGCTTATATATACATATATATAACTAAACTGGAATAAGTAACTGTTAGATCCGGGATATATGTATCCCCAGGGCTAAACTGTTACATAGTTTTTGGTGATGATAATTTTGTTAGAATCATCAGCAGGTGTGCTCAATGCCTGATTATAGTAAAAACAGAGTTTCAAGAATTCGTCAGAGCAAAATTTCCTGTCTGGGCGTCTTCAGGCGAATCTTCATTCCATTATATTTTAAGCTCTGCTCTAGACCAACTCAATACTAAAACTTGAATGTATCGAGCACTTTATGAAATAAACCCATCATACATCGGATACCGCATAATGTTATATCATACTTTATCCTTAATTTGTACTATATATATATATGTACGTTTTGGGGGTAACGTATGTAAGTAAACACTGTTAAAAAAATTAAATGATGTGGAGTATAAAATGACATCCATGTACAATACAACTTGACAATACCCTAGATAAACTAACAAATTTCATGTAGTATGGCATAAGCTACATATTAGAATTATAGTTGAAAAGGAGCTGGTGTTTGATCAACGCTGCTGGGGTATCATGTTAATATAACTGTTTTGTTTTAAATCCTCGAAACGATTACATGGTAAACAACTGATGACCCTATCAAGGGAAAATTCATCAACAGTAACATGATATCAAATTATGTGTAAAATATTTTAAAATCACTGGAGGAAATTACATTAATTACGTCAACAAATTTTGGGAAATAAGAGATTGAGGTGACACAAAAAAAATTGAAAAAAAAGTTTTTAATGGGTTTAGTGTTTAAAGCTGTAAAGCTTTCTAGAATATATACATTTTACATAGAATATACATACATATGCATTCAAACATTAGATATCTTCTCTCAGTACATATATATGCATTTATTTTTGTTTCTATCTCTCTCTGTCTTCCTCCTCCTCTATTTATCTCCCTCTCTTCTAGTCTGACTTTATCTATGTTTGCCTCTCCATCCAACACTTCTTTCTTGTTACTGTCCCACTCTCCCTTATTTTCCTTAGAGACAGCCACCCTCCATTTCTCCCTCTTAAGTATGTGTTTATTGTTCTTAACGCTTTGTTTAGCTTTGGAAGATAGATTTCCCGAGAAGTATTTGTTTATAGAAATGAAATAGTTCGGATTACCATTGTACTAAAGTATTTTCTTTATTTGGAGAGAAATTTATATTCAATCTCAAATGTTCATCCAACTCTAGAAATATCACTATTAAGTCCGTAATGTCCTCTGAAGTGTAAGTACGTAAATATCTTTAGTACAGTTTTTATATAGACTCAGTCAAATATAACAGTAAAATACATGCAAGAGAGGTACAAGCAAGCCATATATTCTTCCTTACAGAAATACGTTTTTAGTTACAAGCAACAGAATAACCGTTATTAGAAATCACATGCAAGTTAGTTACACTTCATTGATTAAAATTGATACAACGTATTTTAGAATTATAAAAATAGAGACATATAAGACTCGCAGTGTGTTTCCTTCAAAGCATTCAAATAAGCGTTGTATCATAAAGAAAAATATTTGAAATGATCTCCCGCTGTTAGACGGTTAATATAGCACTCCATTTAGACAATGTAAATAGAATAAACAATTAAGGAAAATGGGGCTGCTGCAGGAATCAAACCTACCATCGATAGGGTAGCTGCTTCAACGTAGTGAAGCACTTACCATTGTGCTGAACAGCCCGCTGGGATCGCGAAGTCCAAATAACTGCTTTCAACCCAAATGCTCATCCTGTTTATCTTTGCTCTTTTTCGTCTCTTCCAACGCGACTGAATGTATTTAAGAAATGGACATATTTGGTCCGAGAGAATGGATAATAAATTCCGTTGCTTTGAAAGAGACGAAAAAGACCGAAAATAATCGAGATGGGGATTTGGGTTGAAAGCAGTTATTTCGCTTTTGCATTACCGGCGAGCTGTTTAGCACGATGATAAGTGCATCGCTACACACACACACACACACACATATATATATATATATATTCTTCAACGTTTTCTCCCTATTTCCCCTATACTTTGTTATCATTGTGCAATGTATAAATTGCCTCTTGTTGGGATCGTCAGTTGTTTACCATGTAACTGTTTCGGGGATTTTGAAAACAAAACAGTTATATTGACATGACAACAAGCAGTATTGATTAAACACCACCCTCTTCCTTATTATATAGTTTACGCCATACATGTAGTTTGTCAAGTCATGTAAGGTTTTATGTGTATTGTATAGTGATATTATTTTATACTATATATTCTTTTTACGAAACAAGGCTAACTTATGTAGGTTACCGTAAGATCGTTTTTAACGATGAGGGATTCGCATGTAAAACAACAAACATGAATTGTTGTTGATGTCATTTCTTTTCAATGTTCATCCATGTTATGTGTGCGTGTGTGTGTTTATTACTGTTCGTCTTTCCGCGTAAGTACTTATGTTTGATTGCGATGTTTTAGAGGTTGGTGGTGGAAAACTCGGTCCACGGGCGGATTTTCAGCAAGTTCCAACGGAAGGCTTAAATGAGGTCTTCAGGTCCTAGTAAGGGATGATCGATTTGAATCATGTATTCATTGAATCATATCTTTTATTGAAAATCATCAGCCTCATGAACTCTTGGTCACTTTTAATTTTGATATCTGGTGAATCATAGTAAGGTAGAGAGATGAATAGATGGATGGATGAAAATCAGATCCTTATTATCGGTATGAGCGTGAACGCAGACCCTGAAATCTTTTTTTTGTTGTTATTTTCAAACTTGCTAGTACATACATTGGCGTCCTATAAGTACGCACAGAATCTTTATTTTGTTTTGCAATTCCTGAGTTACGCTGTTACAGACAGACGGACATTTGTTGGATTGCAATAGGATGTATCTGATTACCTTTCGTGCCACGCATAGAAAATAAAGTCTGACTTTATCTATGTTTGCCTCTCCATCCAACACTTCTTTCTTGTTACTGTCCCACTCTCCCTTATTTTCCTTAGAGACAGCCACCCTCCATTTCTCCCTCTTAAGTATGTGTTTATTGTTCTTAACGCTTTGTTTAGCTTTGGAAGATAGATTTCCCGAGAAGTATTTGTTTATAGAAATGAAATAGTTCGGATTACCATTGTACTAAAGTATTTTCTTTATTTGGAGAGAAATTTATATTCAATCTCAAATGTTCATCCAACTCTAGAAATATCACTATTAAGTCCGTAATGTCCTCTGAAGTGTAAGTACGTAAATATCTTTAGTACAGTTTTTATATAGACTCAGTCAAATATAACAGTAAAATACATGCAAGAGAGGTACAAGCAAGCCATATATTCTTCCTTACAGAAATACGTTTTTAGTTACAAGCAACAGAATAACCGTTATTAGAAATCACATGCAAGTTAGTTACACTTCATTGATTAAAATTGATACAACGTATTTTAGAATTATAAAAATAGAGACATATAAGACTCGCAGTGTGTTTCCTTCAAAGCATTCAAATAAGCGTTGTATCATAAAGAAAAATATTTGAAATGATCTCCCGCTGTTAGACGGTTAATATAGCACTCCATTTAGACAATGTAAATAGAATAAACAATTAAGGAAAATGGGGCTGCTGCAGGAATCAAACCTACCATCGATAGGGTAGCTGCTTCAACGTAGTGAAGCACTTACCATTGTGCTGAACAGCCCGCTGGGATCGCGAAGTCCAAATAACTGCTTTCAACCCAAATGCTCATCCTGTTTATCTTTGCTCTTTTTCGTCTCTTCCAACGCGACTGAATGTATTTAAGAAATGGACATATTTGGTCCGAGAGAATGGATAATAAATTCCGTTGCTTTGAAAGAGACGAAAAAGACCGAAAATAATCGAGATGGGGATTTGGGTTGAAAGCAGTTATTTCGCTTTTGCATTACCGGCGAGCTGTTTAGCACGATGATAAGTGCATCGCTACACACACACACACACACACATATATATATATATATATTCTTCAACGTTTTCTCCCTATTTCCCCTATACTTTGTTATCATTGTGCAATGTATAAATTGCCTCTTGTTGGGATCGTCAGTTGTTTACCATGTAACTGTTTCGGGGATTTTGAAAACAAAACAGTTATATTGACATGACAACAAGCAGTATTGATTAAACACCACCCTCTTCCTTATTATATAGTTTACGCCATACATGTAGTTTGTCAAGTCATGTAAGGTTTTATGTGTATTGTATAGTGATATTATTTTATACTATATATTCTTTTTACGAAACAAGGCTAACTTATGTAGGTTACCGTAAGATCGTTTTTAACGATGAGGGATTCGCATGTAAAACAACAAACATGAATTGTTGTTGATGTCATTTCTTTTCAATGTTCATCCATGTTATGTGTGCGTGTGTGTGTTTATTACTGTTCGTCTTTCCGCGTAAGTACTTATGTTTGATTGCGATGTTTTAGAGGTTGGTGGTGGAAAACTCGGTCCACGGGCGGATTTTCAGCAAGTTCCAACGGAAGGCTTAAATGAGGTCTTCAGGTCCTAGTAAGGGATGATCGATTTGAATCATGTATTCATTGAATCATATCTTTTATTGAAAATCATCAGCCTCATGAACTCTTGGTCACTTTTAATTTTGATATCTGGTGAATCATAGTAAGGTAGAGAGATGAATAGATGGATGGATGAAAATCAGATCCTTATTATCGGTATGAGCGTGAACGCAGACCCTGAAATCTTTTTTTTGTTGTTATTTTCAAACTTGCTAGTACATACATTGGCGTCCTATAAGTACGCACAGAATCTTTATTTTGTTTTGCAATTCCTGAGTTACGCTGTTACAGACAGACGGACATTTGTTGGATTGCAATAGGATGTATCTGATTACCTTTCGTGCCACGCATAGAAAATAAAGTCTGACTTTATCTATGTTTGCCTCTCCATCCAACACTTCTTTCTTGTTACTGTCCCACTCTCCCTTATTTTCCTTAGAGACAGCCACCCTCCATTTCTCCCTCTTAAGTATGTGTTTATTGTTCTTAACGCTTTGTTTAGCTTTGGAAGATAGATTTCCCGAGAAGTATTTGTTTATAGAAATGAAATAGTTCGGATTACCATTGTACTAAAGTATTTTCTTTATTTGGAGAGAAATTTATATTCAATCTCAAATGTTCATCCAACTCTAGAAATATCACTATTAAGTCCGTAATGTCCTCTGAAGTGTAAGTACGTAAATATCTTTAGTACAGTTTTTATATAGACTCAGTCAAATATAACAGTAAAATACATGCAAGAGAGGTACAAGCAAGCCATATATTCTTCCTTACAGAAATACGTTTTTAGTTACAAGCAACAGAATAACCGTTATTAGAAATCACATGCAAGTTAGTTACACTTCATTGATTAAAATTGATACAACGTATTTTAGAATTATAAAAATAGAGACATATAAGACTCGCAGTGTGTTTCCTTCAAAGCATTCAAATAAGCGTTGTATCATAAAGAAAAATATTTGAAATGATCTCCCGCTGTTAGACGGTTAATATAGCACTCCATTTAGACAATGTAAATAGAATAAACAATTAAGGAAAATGGGGCTGCTGCAGGAATCAAACCTACCATCGATAGGGTAGCTGCTTCAACGTAGTGAAGCACTTACCATTGTGCTGAACAGCCCGCTGGGATCGCGAAGTCCAAATAACTGCTTTCAACCCAAATGCTCATCCTGTTTATCTTTGCTCTTTTTCGTCTCTTCCAACGCGACTGAATGTATTTAAGAAATGGACATATTTGGTCCGAGAGAATGGATAATAAATTCCGTTGCTTTGAAAGAGACGAAAAAGACCGAAAATAATCGAGATGGGGATTTGGGTTGAAAGCAGTTATTTCGCTTTTGCATTACCGGCGAGCTGTTTAGCACGATGATAAGTGCATCGCTACACACACACACACACACACATATATATATATATATATTCTTCAACGTTTTCTCCCTATTTCCCCTATACTTTGTTATCATTGTGCAATGTATAAATTGCCTCTTGTTGGGATCGTCAGTTGTTTACCATGTAACTGTTTCGGGGATTTTGAAAACAAAACAGTTATATTGACATGACAACAAGCAGTATTGATTAAACACCACCCTCTTCCTTATTATATAGTTTACGCCATACATGTAGTTTGTCAAGTCATGTAAGGTTTTATGTGTATTGTATAGTGATATTATTTTATACTATATATTCTTTTTACGAAACAAGGCTAACTTATGTAGGTTACCGTAAGATCGTTTTTAACGATGAGGGATTCGCATGTAAAACAACAAACATGAATTGTTGTTGATGTCATTTCTTTTCAATGTTCATCCATGTTATGTGTGCGTGTGTGTGTTTATTACTGTTCGTCTTTCCGCGTAAGTACTTATGTTTGATTGCGATGTTTTAGAGGTTGGTGGTGGAAAACTCGGTCCACGGGCGGATTTTCAGCAAGTTCCAACGGAAGGCTTAAATGAGGTCTTCAGGTCCTAGTAAGGGATGATCGATTTGAATCATGTATTCATTGAATCATATCTTTTATTGAAAATCATCAGCCTCATGAACTCTTGGTCACTTTTAATTTTGATATCTGGTGAATCATAGTAAGGTAGAGAGATGAATAGATGGATGGATGAAAATCAGATCCTTATTATCGGTATGAGCGTGAACGCAGACCCTGAAATCTTTTTTTTGTTGTTATTTTCAAACTTGCTAGTACATACATTGGCGTCCTATAAGTACGCACAGAATCTTTATTTTGTTTTGCAATTCCTGAGTTACGCTGTTACAGACAGACGGACATTTGTTGGATTGCAATAGGATGTATCTGATTACCTTTCGTGCCACGCATAGAAAATAAGCTGTGCAATATAAACGAAACAAAATGTTCTGGGAATCATAAGTATATCGTGATAATATTTGTTATTAATTCATTTATGTAGGCAGTGTAAACTCAGCTTATGTGTAGATTAAACAACCCCGAAGCGGTTAGTCAAACAATGTTTTGGTATTAAAATAATTTTCCAGTCCACTGTGCTCTAGACAAAGTTATTTATTTATTTTTAGTAGATAAAGTATCATAAATCGTTATTAACAATCTTCTTAATTTCTAGTTTCTATTCGACTTCATCTTATTATTTCTGTTGCTTTTCATGGCAAATTTTCTCTCACTGGATAGAATTTAAAAGAAAACACAACAAAATATCAAGATAAACATAAATAGTAGTATATAAAGGAGAGAGTAATTATTAATAATCACTGCACAGTAGTTTCATGAAATGTATGTTTTTTGTTAATTAACTGTATATATCTTTTTACTAGGGTCTACGTTTTAGCGATCTTTTGAAACGTATTGCAATGATTCGATGTCTACTTTTGAAAAGTTAATTTTGCTTAAAAATGCAAGGAAATAGCATAAACTAAGTAAAAAAAATACTTTTGCATACTCGAAGAAGATTACTGAGCCGACGAAGGCTGTTTCTGCGTTTTTGACAGAATATATATATATATATATATATATATATATATATATATATATATATATATATATATATATATATATATATATCGATTCGACTATAACAGACGGATTTGTCACCAGAAGAAATAAAATCAAGTTTTGAAATTTGAATTTTTATTGCATGTTTTACGATATTCATTTATTCATTTGCACATTTACAATTTTGGAATAGTAAAGGTGAATCCTTGGGAAGGTCTATGTCCAACGACAGACGTTAAGAGACTGATGATGATGATGATGATGATGATGATGATGATGATGATGATGATGAAAGTGTTCGCTTATTGTTTATGGTACAAGATTTATGGTTTTTGGGAACCGAAAGGGTTTGTAGGAGGTAACAGGGTTGTCAAAAATTATTTGCGGTTTTTCTTATTTGCAGCCCCTTGTACGCCTATGCCCTGCGAATAACAAGGGATAACCGTGGCTCTGAATGAGTTGAGACACGTGCAAGCAGACATATATCCCTATGTATTCGTATGTTCTTATGCGATTGGAAAGAAAGCGGAGAGGAAGAATTCAGGGCGATTTTCGTTTTTGACTGTTGATATCTAATGGTCACTCACTTGTTTTTATATTCAAGCAGCTAAAAAGAAACCCTGCTTCTAACCAATCTCTCACTTACTCTGGAACATACGAATATATTTTGATGTATTCATGGTTGTACGCTTACCCCCCAAGCTATTGCCATCAAACGACACACACACACACACACACACACACACTCACTCACTCACTCACACACACACAAACAAACACACACACACACACACACACACACATATATATATATATATATATATATATATATATATATATGTTTCGCCCTGAGGTATAAATTTTCAGTAGTGTATGTCTGCTGAAAGGTTGGAGAAGGGGCTGTTGGTATACAAAGAGGTACCTTGTTAATAAGACTTATATATTGACATACACAACTAAAAATCAAATTCCTCAGGACGATCAAACCACAATACTCAAAAAGCACCAACTACTACATTTCTTCATGGAAACAAGTCCTACAAATGCAGACATATTAAACCAAGAATTTAAAAGAACCCAAAAAGAAAAAAATCGCATGAATATACCCTTGATAACCGAAACACCTGTTGTAATATAAAAAATATCGATACTCAAATTTAATTAATTTGCAGGATTATTATTTTTTTCATCATTCTTTCCCTTTCCGTTTGATCTTTCCAACTTTTTACTACACACACACACATATATATATATATATATATATATATATATATATATATATATATATATATAATTTCCCCAGAGCGACACTACTTGAAGCGGCTACCTTATCGATCGCATTCCTACAGCCTCAATTTTCTTAAATTGTTCAATCTATTTACACTGTCTAGACCGAATGACTCGTTGTCCGTGTAACAACAGGAAGTGATTTCAAAAAGAGTTTCAAATAATATAACGCATGTATATATATATATATATATATATATATATATATATATATATATATATATATATGTGTGTGTGTGTGTGTGTGTATCTATATATATATATTATTAGACTCGTCTGACAAATTATTTCGATTACTTTTTTTTCAAGCAACGTTCATTTGGAGAAAAAATATTCCACACGCGTCATTATCACGTCTTGTTCTATTCTTAACCAGCTTAAAAAAAATGATATATTGTAATTTTTACGTTAAAAATGGACTCGGCAGTCGAAACATATCCGCTATCAAAACATATGTTGAGGAGAAAACTAGTGTAATGAAGTTTAACGAAGTTTAATGAAGTTAAGGTTGAATGTAGCCAACTTCTTTCATTCAAGGTCAATTTTAACGTTAAGTATTTCTAATATAAATTGTTTACGGTGAGCGTTTTGCTCAACGAAAAAAATCCCTTTATATATGAGTAAAAATTAAAATAGTAAAGATAAAAACTATTTTTATATCATCGTTGATATCGTTATCTTCTTTGCATATCTTAATATATATTCATTTTGGAATTTGGGGAAGAACAGACACCATCAAGACGACGGCACAACGTATATCATGATATTCAAAAAAAGATAACGATTTCTAGTTTCTTTGGAATCGTTCCTAGGGCTCAATTAGCACTACTGTATCCCTCGTATTCATCGACTTATACAGCTCCCTGTTAAGGTCCATATACTTATTTAGCTTTTCACTCTCTTCTCCACTCTTTGGTCTGCAGGGACTGTAGAGTCCAATGTCTAACACGTTCCTTAACATTGGTTACACGGCGTTTTTCATTGACTGAATAATCAGATCTGTTCCTAATAATATTTACATTGTTTGTTCTACCGTTACTATTATTACAACAACTGGCGTCGATATTTCTTCTGCCTAAGCCTGTTGATAGTCATATTAGAAAGAAGAGATCTTCTGCCTGAAACAAATAGATTTGGGCGTTTAGTTAAGCACTAACTACAAATGCCTCCATCTACTTTGATAGCAGAATGAATAGATCCGTTGTTAAAAACAGTTGGCCAAAAATGTCAACATAGGTTTCTCTCAGTTTTCAAGATGGTCACGCTGGCTATGTATGTATGTATCACGCGTACAGACCGCACCAATGACTGATTTGAACAATTAATCCTTATTAAGTCTTGATTATTTTTTGTTTATTTAATCCCAACAGGTACCCTTTTGGAATGTGAGGACAAGTTTGCAATGTAAATTTACGCTATATCAATCCCTTATTGTGTGTCCAAATTTTTTTCTGAAAATTGAGGTGAACAAACGAAATGTGAGAGAAGTAACTCATTCATTGATCAGCATCTTTTCCAGTTTTTCGAATTGATCACCCCCAACACAGCATGCTGTCAGAAGACGTTGGTTGAGTGACGGTTTCTATCGAGTGTTTCTACATGTTATTTGTTTACAAAGATTCAATCACAGATTTCATTTATAGATTTATATTTATATCTTCGCAGCAATGGGCAGGCCATGTTGCAAGAATGAAAGACAACCGATGGACATCAGGTCTCACAACATGGATCCCCAGAGATCACATTAGAAACCGAGGCCAACAGAACACAAAATAGAGAGAACTTGACAGATTCAGAAAAAATGGCTCTGCGACGCCCATGATAGAGGATTGTGGCGAATCCTGGGGAAGGTCTATGTCCAACGACGGACGTTAAAAGACTGATGATGATGGTGAGATTGGTCACAATAATATCTTTTTCTCTTGGGAGTTCAAATTCCCTAGGAAAAATTCCTAATGGTAAATATTCATTTGTTTTTTATGGATAAATATATCTATGTATCAGTTCTGGATCAAGAGGAAACCAGGGCTCACCAACAGATAGAGCACCATAGAATTGATTAAAATAAGAAATGCCACGAGAAAAGATTGTAAACATGCGATAAAAATAAGTACGCAGATAAAATCCAATATGATTACAATTCAATAGGATTTCTTGTTGACTTACATTTGTAATCATTTTGATAGGGACACCCCCCTGTTTGAATTATAGCCGGGGGCCCCGAATAACCTTAATACGGCACTGCTATATAGTATCACTATCTATTGGCAGGTTCCTCGAGAGGAATTTTATAAAACAGTGCAAAGCTGCTTTCAGTTCCATCCCAGTCCCACACTACACAAGCACCCTATTCTTTTTGCCCTCCTGTTTTTATTTACTATAGCCATTTTAGAACGCTTTACTATATTTTTTCGCCAGTTAACAATAGAGTCAATCTACTTTATTGCTGGGTATAGAAGGATCAAAATAGATGGCGAATGTCTGAACAACCTCAGATTTGCCCTTTTCGTAGAGAACCTACACGATCTCCAACTAATGATAGATGAACTAAATGAAGAGAGCAAGACAGTCAGCCAACAAATGAACTTCAGCAAGACAAAGATCATGTGCAACAACCACATCAGAGATTAAAACACCAAGATCAAAATCGAGGACACAAAACTGGAGGAAGTAGATCACTACATATACCTAAGACAACGAATCTCCATGAGACCCTCAAAAGAAGAAAAAATCAAGCAAAGAATCACACTAGGACGGCAAGCATTTGGCAGAGCAAATTTAACCTTCAAAAACAAAAAAAGATCCAATTGATCCTAAAAAGAAAGATATTCAACCAATACATAGTCATCTATGTAGCTGAATCATGGAAGAGACAGACCTGCAAACTGAGAACCATGCAACGTGCACAGGAGAGAATCATGCTCAACCTCACGGAGAGACTGCAAGATGACACAATGCATCCGGTAAAAGACAACCGGTGGACATCACGACTCACGACATGGATCCTCAGAGATCACACGCATAACTGAGGCTAGCAAAGTACTTGATGGAGAGACGAGCTAGACAAATTCAGAAAGCTCTGGCTCCGTGACGCTTACGATATAGAAGTGTGGCGAATCTTGGGGAAGGTCTATGTACAACGACGGACATTAAGACATTGATGATAATGATATTCAGTGGTGTAGAACTAAAAAGGAAGTGAGAGAGTGCGGGGTTGTCTGCTCTGGAGAGAGAGGGTTTGAACCCCTTATTCCCATTGAGGAATATTTTGAAATTTAACCAATTTCAGAGGTATTTTGAGGCCATATAAGATAAGTATTTTAAAATATACAGGCTATTGAAAAAGAAAAAAAAGAAATTATTATCAGTAAATTATTCAAATGGAGAATTTTAGAAGTATACAGAGAGTGAATGGATGCCGTACCCCCCCCCTTCACAAACATGTGAAGGAACGCCGTTCCTACATGTTCCTACATTACAACACCACATGACAGCGTATCGACGTGGAAGTTTCGATACATAGCTCAGTCATAGATACTCTCGAGCTCCCCTGCATCCCTTCAGGCGGAAGTGCGATGTCCCTATGTACTTTTCTAACTACATCAATCTATTCATCCCTCTCTCTCCTCTCTCTTTCTCTCCTCTCCTCTCTCTCCGCTCTCTCTCTCTCTCTCCTTCTCTCTCTCCGCTCTCTCTCTCTCTCTCTCTCTCTCTCTCTCTCAAGTTGTTCCAGCTGACTGCCTATGCATATATGTATAGTATGTACAGGGCACATCAACGGAGATAAGAATTTAAACATTTATTTCTCATGATATCTACGAGGAGCTTGTAAATTAATTTTAAAAAATGCTCCCGCTAAATGGGTTCCGTGTGTGTATATGGGGGGGGGGGCAACTCGTAATATATGCACTCAAGCTTGTTTTGTTTTTTCAATTCATTACCGCCAAACTGAATGAGAGAGAAGTAACCTTTTCATTGGTCACCCTCAACACAGCTTGTGGCCTAAATACATAGCTCACGAAACGGTTTCTTTTGAGTGACTAACTAGACCAGTTGCATTTTTTTTTTACTATCTCGTTTTCTGTTTCTCCATTTCGTTTTTCTCTCTTCCGTCCGCCCCACGCCCTGACCGTCTTTCTGGTTCATTCACAAGATGAATCATCCCTACGCACAAGACCCTTTCTCACATCCTTGTAGACGTATTCAGAAAGTTACTCATGGGATAGTTTTATAAATAAAGGGAATAAAATGAAAACTATTTAAAATGAAATTTTATCATCGCTAGAGCCACCCAAGTTGTATTTTTCTTGTCGGTGCGTTAAAATATTTTCTTTTCTTAAATACCTTTCTCAATTCCCGTTTGAAGGGGGGAAAAAGGGAGGTTTATCCAAAACAACATCCCGAACTCTTAAATCAACTTTATTTAATGTCATGATTCTCACGTTCGGTGTTTTTTTGTAAACCTGGAGGAGGAGGGAAAAGAAGGAGGAGGAAAAGGATGAGGAAGAAGAGGAGGTGGAGGAAAAGAAGAAGAAGGAGAAGGACGAAGAAGAAGAAGAAGAAGAAGAAGAAGAAGAAGAAGAAGAAGAAGAAGAAGAAGAAGAGAGCTAGTTAGTCACTCAATAGAAACCACTCTGTAGCAAATGTCTATTGGCAGCATGCCTTGTTGGGGGTGGTCAATTGAAGAATTTGAAAAATGGGTGATCCTTGAATAATTTACTTTTCTTGCTTTTTGTTAGAAGATCGCTGAAAAGTTTGAAATCTCAAAAAACAAGCGCAAATACTTCTAGTTGAAACCGAACAATTTAGCATAAGCTTGCATTGCAAATCGAACGTCCCACTACAAAAAACAAACAAGGAATGGTGATTCTCAAAAATAATAGACACAATGAGTAAGTATTTAAAATTGCAGCCCTCTAGCTCTGTTGGTACGACCTGCATGCGCGATACACCCATACGTACATAGCCAGTCAGCCAGCCAGACGGGCAGACTGGCTTACAAACTAAAGAAACTTAGGTCGATAGTTTTGGTGGCAGATTTGGTTGACGGCTACTAACATTGAATAAAAAGCAATCAGAAAGGGCATAACTCCGCCAACGCCGTACATTAACTAGAAATCGAATGAGATAAAATATAAAAAAAAACAAACAGACAAGGGACAGAATGTTAAATGTACAAATATTGGGTTACTTCCCCAGGAAATTAAATTCAGCCTTATTACCAATCGTTCGTTCTGAACTTCTCTCATAATAAATGGTAAAAAATGTCAGGATCCTCCCTCAAATTTGATCACTTCTTACATAACCACAAAACTTGATTGAAATTGATTCCCTTTTTTTTGGAGAACTTTCAGAGATATTGTGAACAAACGGATAGATAAACACAGAGAGAGAGAGAGAGAGAGAGAGAGAGAGGCAGGCGTGTTGACAAACAGTCAAACCGACAGAAATGAGTGAATGCATACAATTCTTCCTATTTCTTTGGTAGAAGTAACCAACGTTAAAACAAATGCTGTAATGACAAGGTTTGTGTGTGTGAGTGTTGCGTGATATAATTTCGGAAAAAGTAGACTGAAAACCACTGAACCTTTGCCGAATTCCTGACCTATAAATATGTGACCTTATTCAGTGAACACCTTAAACCATCCTGAATCTCTTATTCAGGCTAATGATCCCACCCCTCATCATCCCATGAAAGTATCCGGTTTCACAGTGAGAGAAGCCAGTCTCTCTAAAAAAACACTCTCTGTTATAGATATCATTATGTCACCAGATTGACTGAGTTTCTCGTCTGTAATTTTCATCATCAGTCTTTTAACGTCCGTCGTTGGACATACACCCTCCCCAGGATTTACCACACTTCTCTATCGTGGGCGTCGCGGAGCCAGTACTTCCTGAACTTGTCTAGCTCGTCTCTCCATCTAATATTCTGCCGGCCTCGGTTGCGCATGTGATCTCGGGGGATCCATTTGGACGTTTTCGTTTTCAAAGCTGTAACTGACCCGATTCGAGCTCAGGATACGTTTTAGTACCTCGTCATTAGCACTCTTAAGTCCACTGCTGGACACAAGCCTTTCCCATCTCCTTTCAATGACAACCACGATTGTGCTAACCTCTCTCATGCAAACTTTTCATTTTGTGTCTGGTCCTTGCCTACTGCGTTCAATGTCCCGTGGGAAACAATTAGTTATCAAATTACCCCATCTGTTGTCATCTCTTCTTGCCAAGTGTCCAGCCCATTTCCATTTTGTTGCTTAATCGTTTGTACTATATTCTTCATTTTTGTCCTTCCTCTGATCCATGTTGATCTTTTCTATCTCTAATAGTTATACCTAGTATTGTTCTTTCCATGGCTCTCTGTGCAATTCTCGTTTTGTTAATTCCCTTTTTTTGCATCCGCAAGCCATGTTTGGTATTATGCATTGATTGTATTTTCAACGCTTTAAGCAAATTGACAAAGTGTGTCTCCTGTTTCTTTGGAGTGCGTTCTTCTCTGTCTAGAAGTATCTGCTTATATGATACGCTAAATGCATGTCTCTATCTTTCGTCGGTAGCATTCTTTAAGGAAGATAAGTATCAAATGTTTATCACGAAGTTGTTCCCTTTGTTCAGATTTTGCAGATGAGTAAAAGAAAAAAAAGGGGGTGCTATTTGTATTCTGTTTCGATTGCTATGTACTTATGAGATATTAAAAACATTCTGTTGCTCTACAGTTTAAATTAATTTGCTGAAAATAATTAAGGAAGACTGCTCAATAATTAGCATTTGTTAGTTATCCTCCTTGTTACGAATAAAAAATATGGACATACGTGTAAAGTATTATATAAGTACACAAGCCCGACTGGGAACCATGCATAAATGAATGGAAGTCAATTTCCTGACTCACGTTAAAGAGGAATGACTTGCCATAAAATCTCCTCTCTCTTTTCTTTGTAACAATGCTTATAGGGTGGGAGATGGAAGTCGTCGTATTATTTTCTTTCTTATATGCTATTTTTGACGTTATTTAAGTGATTCGCATAGCAATATTAACGTTGTCTTTGAACCTCTTCTATGTCTTGCTACGTGAATGAAACTGATATTTTTATGGAAAGGTTTTTAGGCAACAGACTCAATCAACCCTTTTCGTTTTCCGGCCTTTTCTCTTTGTTGGTTTGACTTAAGTTTATCTTTTCTTCCTTGATGTCATATTTCAAGAGCCTATTTGTTGTGGGGTGAAGTTATTTTGGGGGAGTGATATCTTCTGATCGACTTTGAAACATTGAAGGAGGTGTTGGATGGCTGAGCGTTGTATCAACTCGGAGAATGAACGGCGAGACTCCAAGCTCCGACTGTTCGTGTTCACTAGTAGCGTGTATCCATATCTCTCCGTAGCAATGGGCAAATAGCACTGGACAAAGTGAGCAACGCCATTTTGGGTTCTTATCACCTCCAAGTCTAATTCACATCCAAACGGATTGTGTAAGTAGTCATGGGATATGTGGAGCCTGAGCACGGATGACCGAAGCCACAGCCAGCATAAGGGAACTACTTGATTATAGAACAGAAAGATGTGCGTTTGGTTTCATTGGCTGTTGGGTCTCTACCCATCTTTCTTCTAATTCTGATATATTGCTTTTTTACAAAAGTTCTGCCAGCTTTTGTTATTGTTGATCAGATTTACATCATAAGCATATCCACATCAATTTACGTAATAAGGGTCTTTCCAATTGAAACTTTTGTCAAGGGAGATAATTATCAAATGCTAATAATAGAGAAACGTTGAACAACCGCAGCCATCAGAGATGGTGACAGGATTCTATCTTTTTTGAAATTTTATTCGTAAGTGTGATAGCATCAAGAGAGCAGCTGGTGATGGAGTGTAGGGGCTAAAAACTTGCCCCAAATGCCAGCGGGACGGTAATCCGAGAACCCTGGTTCTAGAAAGCGTCTAAGGGCGTGTCTTGTTACGTTCACCTACGTAACTTCATGTCAGTGATACTTGTTTCCACGGTATACCAGCAAGAGATCTACACGAGGCCTAGCTTAATTTTTTTTTAGTAACCACAGTAAACTCTCGTTCAAACGGCACCTTTTTAAAATGATACACGCGTTCCTACGGTACGTTCGCTTTATTCATGTTCTCACGAAATCATTGTCGGAGATTAGTTTGCAGCATCAGCAAATACAGATTTCAGAGCATTATTTAAAAAACTAATATCAGTAAACCCTTAAAATGATGCCACGAAGTATTATTCTTTCATAAAGAAAGTAACACTGCTGTGTGATGAGTTTTCAACCTTGTCTCGTACTATGTAAAATGATACCCACAAGAAGAGTTACAGATCACTAATATTCATGGCTAATGTGATGATATGTGCGCGAATTATTTATTGGTGGTTGTTCAGTGAGTAATAAACTGTCTCTAAGGTTTGAATATTTGTCGATAAACTCAAAGACTGGTCAACCCCCTCAGCTGAAAGACGCTCATTGGACACTGGATATCTGCTAACTCTATTAGAGCATTCAAGTGTGTACCACAACCGAGCGTTTATAGCGAATTGGTGTTATGATTTGAAGTCAATTGACTGTTTATTTCCTACCCTTGAGAGGAAATATCAGTAGAAGTGGATTTGTTTCTGCAGTCTGCAGCCATGATTCCAATATAGTTTAAGGCAAATATTCAGGTTATGAATCTACTTATAAAATACGCTAAATGATGATGTATGTTTTCTGGCTGTAACATTTGTCCAGGGTGATAACTAAGGAGATTACTCAAAAATTTAATAGTTATCTGCCTGGACAAATGTTACAGATAAAAATACAGACAGTTCTGGTTAGTCAACCGACAGAAAACCGTCAAATGACCAACATACCGTATTGAGGGTGATCAATTAAAAAATTGGAAAAAAGGCGTGATTAAAGAATAAATTACTTCTCTCAACTTTTGATGGATACTAAAAAAGCAAGCCAGAATGCAACTGGATAAAAAACTAGGGACTAATTTAGCGTAAATATAAAATTGTAAATTGAACCCCCAATAAAAATGAGTAAACGTTTAGATTGTCCGTCCTCTAGCTCCATTGATCGGCCTATAGATACAAACATTGCCATCCAGACCTATCTGATAATTGAAGAAACCTATGTTGAACGTTTTGGTTGACAGTTTCTGATAAACTTGTGGTATATTATATAAGTGGATTACAGTGCTATATTGTTCCCATGATAGAGTTTTCAATAAATAAACTGTTCATGACTGATAAATAAAAATCAAATGTAAATTACTCAACCTTTCAGAAGATGGCTGTTTAATTTGAAGTGACATATATATATATATATATATATATATATATATATATATATATATATATGTGTGTGTGTGTGTGTGTGTGTGCTTGTGCATAAAATAAATACAAGAAGAAGGACAGACTCTGTTCAAAACTTGCAACGTTGTTTATACACTTTCGACAGAATTTAATAACATTTGTTTCTGAACAAAAACTATAAGGTTTTTTAATTAAGTTGACCCCCGTTAAAACACCTGAAACAAAAATAATCGTTGAATAAAAAAAATGAAACGAAAAATATCGTCCAAAACGTACCATAATTCATTGCAAAACGGAGACATTATAAATATATCTATATATCTATACATCAATTATGAACCGATTCTTTCTTGCCTTTTTTAAAATTTCGAGGATTGATTAATACAAAGGAATTATACAACGTTGTGAAACAGAAGATAACAAAAAAAATTCTCCACTCTCTCAGCTCACTCTCTCTTTATCGTTCTTTTTTTTTTTTTGAACGCTGTTAACCGATTCGAATTTGATATTCGTTATTATTCCCGCGATGTTTCACAGGCGTTTTCAAAATATATTTCAATACTCATTGCTACATTACTTTGATATTTATATATATCATTGTTCTCTGCTTATACTCCCTCCAGGGGTGTAACAGGCTTAGGTAAACTAACAATTGCCCGTTACACCCTCAGCGAAAGTATAAGCGAAAAAGGATGATACATACAAATATTTAAGTAAAATAGCTATGAGTATAGTAAGTACCGGCTTGCCATACCTGTTGAATTTTCGTTCTGCTTACAACACCTGGTATCCCCCGATAGTCACCCATCTAGCTTCGACGTGGCTTAACTTTGGTGATTTTGAGAGGACCGATGTATTAACGTGATTTGGCTGTAATCCGTTTGCCTTGGGGAGAGATTCCTTAATCCTAGAACTGAGTACTTATTCAAGAGGCATAGAGTACCATTATAGAAGTATTTGATATGACTATACGGTGGATTAAACTCCGACCTACCGAACCGGAAGCGAGCACACTCCCAATGATCGGTACTTACAATTTTGTAAACCTGTCAATTCAGCTATCAGCTGATATTTATCAGTTCACTGATTGCTACTAAGCTCAGATTATTACGGTATAAGACCAAGAAAGGGCTGGGTAGGAAGATTAGGTTCATGAGAAGAGTCTACCTACCAAGAAAATCGGCGTACGAAATCCTGTATTTTTACCTGGTCCCGACTGTAAACGTTTAGCACTGAAAGGGAATGTGTTATCATTTCAACTACGAATAAGCCAGCTCGTTGTTGCCTTGGGTAAACTTAAAATTCCTTTCCGTAAATTTTCTCAGTGACACGATCTTTACCACCCAGCAAAACAAACAAACAAACAAACAAACAAACAAATAGATAGATAGATACTTGGATAAATAAATAGATGAATAAATAAATAAAGAACTCTGAAAATGTCAAAAGCAATTTAAACTAGGAAAGTCAGTCAGAGTCGACGGGCGTCTCTGATCACTGCCATAACAGGAGAAACCGCCCATAACAGACCGGATTTCACAGCTCTGACATTATATAAACATTTTTTTTTATCTGACTTAGTATTATTATTAAACGCGAATGAATGAACCTTCTACCTTTGAGATTAGCCCAACGTAAATAATTTGCCACCTACTCTTATACACACATTCAAACATACGAACAATAAAATCGGTCGAGGTTGTTTATGCCTATTGGAAGGCATGAATCCATCTCTCCTCTCTCCAGCTATGGTTAAAATAGCCAGGCAGATTGGGCTCTCTATCTTTGGGGAGGCAGCCAGTGTAGATGAAGGACAGTTCTGATTCCCGAATCTGGAGGGGATAAAGGCCCCTTAAGGCGGTTAGACACCCAATTTGACGCCCTTCCCGACAACTCCAGCAGCTCCTGCAGCCAAGCTGATGCCAGACGTATCGCTATTCGTTTTCCTCTGGATTAGATCAAGTGGGGGATTCTGGCAATTGGGCACCCCAGGATCTCAACCCGCATCGTCTAGGCATATTAGATTGTTTTGAATTTACTACTAACCGAGCTGTATTAGCTGGAAACAAAAGAACAAAGTTGTTGCATAGAAGATATGTTTTCCTTTCTTCTTTTCCTTGGACACTTGAATAAGAGCAACACCTCTATTGCCGCAGATATCATATTTGCCCTGAGGTATTATGTTGCATTTTCCACAATCAGTTCATTGTTAAATGTAATAATCGTACTATTGTCCTGCTTGTCACCGCATACGACCGTAAAGCACAGAAAAAGTGACTAATCAGAAAATGTTCGAATGCGGAAATTCGAGTGAAGCAGATGATAGGCGACAAGACTGGTTTGCAGAAAAAATTGGATTGAAGCAGAGTGTTTTTCATAAGTATGGATTACTTATTTTTTTTTTCACCCTAAATTAGATGAATGAAAATATTTGTTATTTTGATTAAAAAAGGATTTATCGCCAAAAACTGGAGTGGTATTGTTGAAAAAGGGGAGAAAGAAAGAGTAGAGAAAAGAAGATAGGTAGTTTACCACAAAGGTCGAATGAGAGAGGGGAGAGAAGTAAGTTAGGCAGTTTACTGAGGTGGTGGGACAGAGTGAGATACGGGAGAAATGGCAAAAATGAAGGGTAGGAAATGAGAGAAAAGAAAAGGTTAGGTGGTTTTCAGAGGTGGGGTTTCGCTTCCTAACATAAAATTATAGGTGGCAACAAAGATGAGAAGGGATGAGGGAGAGAATGAGAAGATAGAGGCATAGGATGAGAGAATTGCAGAGGCATGAGATAATGATAATCTCGGTTGTCTACACCCGTGGAATTTCCACGGGACTAGTTAAATTATTATAGATGATAAGGGAAGAAAGTGATATTTTGGGCCAAGAATATTGTCTTTTGCGGAATCATCGGGTGAACTTCGAACAGAAAAAAAAAAGAAATATCAGTACCTTTCCCGAGAAACATATTAAAGAAAATGAAAATGAGTATTGGCCAATATATCAGTGCAGCACTGGGAACACTCCTTAAGACTGTTGAGAAAATAATGAAAGAATACACAAAGAATAGTTGAAACCACAGCACTATTGAAGTTGGCAAAAAAATGAGAGTGCCGGATATTGGAGAAGACTTGTTGTCACTCACTCTCTGGCAATAGCCACCAGATACAACTGGAGTAAAGGAAACAATAAGAATGGAAACATATGAGCGTAACACTCGTTATAAATGGAAAACATTGACATGTCAATGTTTATCTTCCAAGTACTATGTTCCGACTATTCTGATTTCTTTCCCAGTTTAAGTCTCAGAAGATCATCTCAAGGCAGGCTGTGACGAGTCCGGTTGAGCCGGCTCACCTTGGGTTAGAAAAAGGGATCAGAATACCTAGGTAACCGAAAATTTGCTGACGACATCATCCTTTTTTGCTGAGAAACTACATGATCACCATATAAAGGTAGATGGACTAAATGAAGAAAGCAAGAAGATGGTGTCCGCATAAACTTCAGTCACATAAATATCATGTACAACAAACATGTTGAAGACAAAGACACAACGATCAAATTGAAAACGCTGAGATAGAGAAAGTACAGGACTACAATTACGTAGGACATCGAATCTCCATGGAATTCCTAAAAGAAGAAGAAATCAAGCGACGAATCATTCTAGGAAGATAAGCTTTCGGTAGAGCAAGCTCAATCACCAAGAACAAGAATATCCAATCAGTCCTAAAAACAACCTCCCGACAGTGACCTGAAAGATGGAACCTAAGCAAGAGACTGACCCCCATGCAATGTGAACATGCAAAACCGTGGCTGGCAGAATATAATAAAGCAAGACGAACTGGACAAATTCAGATAGTATTGGCTCCGCGACGCCCAAGATAGAGTGGTCGAGCGAATTTTTGGAAAGAGTTTTGTTCAATGATGGACGCTAGTAGACTGCTGTTGCTGCTGCTGCTGCTGATGATGATGATGACTATGTTCCACAAATCCTATTATACTTCACAAAATGTCTACCCGTTTGTATGTGACAGCGTAATACAGAAACCACACGCGGTATGCAAGGTGTTTTAGTGTGTTATGATGGAATCCATAGGTATATTTTTAGAAAAGTAAGTTTTTTTGAAAATCAAATAAATTATAATCGTAATGAATAATGTGTGGGGTCTACGTTCCCGCTAACTCTGATGATAATGATTTGATTTCCATCTTTCTACCCATTTTACTATAATTCACTAATTTTATTTAGAATTCCCCGGATATTCAAATCGGATGCGATCAAAAAGTTCAAATGAAGAATGATTCAATAAAAACATAGTTCAAATCCATGATTTCTTGAAGCCTCATATGTGCCCTGGCTGAAAAATCCGACTTTAGGGTGGGTTTTTGGCTAGTTGTAGGACTATGTAATTCGTACAGAAAGGAATTATACGAGAAAAATGCCTTTCCTTTCGTATGAAGACGATCATATGTCAGAGGCAAGAGAATGGAAATGTTTTGATGAGTACAACGATCGTCTCCATGCCTCAACTAAGAAAATGCGATTGCTTATCGAAGTGCAATTTTTAGAATTTTCTGGGGTGGACAGCCAACCTCATCGAAAGTAGGCAACGAAACTCCAACAATGCCACTCTTGATTGATAGAAACAAGTGGGTAGACATTTGATCTAGACATGAAATAGATTCATGAGGTTAGATGGAGGAGAGAAAGCAAAGGATTTACAGAAGTTGAACATATACAACCACGCGTAATGCATTTTAAAACAGTGAAAGACGATGAAATCAAAATGGACGCAAGTGGTACATTCATTCATTCGGTAGCTTGAGCGCCAGAGGCGTCGATGATGGGGGACGGGTGGAGAGTTATTCGAAAATGTATCTCCATGCCCCTAATCGAAAGGGAGAGCAAGAGCTTTATAAACAGCAGTTCACTTACTGCAAATCTCATTAAATATTGGAGAAGTCCCAAAGGGAGCCAAGTACCCCTGGGTCCAAGATTCCCTCGAAATCCTTTCTGATCTTCAAGTGTCGGCATTCAAGAAACGTCTGTGCAAATTGCGAATGTTGTCAAATTCTAGTCTAAATCTAGAGTTTGACTAGCGTGAGAATTGACATTCCCCAAAATCATGTTTTTAAACCAACACCTACTGATTGGTTGACTGGTCTCTTACCGACTGAGCTAGATTCACAAGTTTTACATATACACGAAAAGTTATGTCACAAATACTGATGGGTTCGTTTCATTCCATCAAATAGATACATCTATAAAATGAACATTTACTCCCGTGACTTGCAATCACAACCAAATGAGTTGTAGCCGGCTCTTTTTACGGACGGAGCTGAATTGAGAAGTCTTACATATCTTCCAAAATTTATCTTACAGAGATATATTAAGAAATACTTTTCATTTTGTATCTATTTCATGTACAAAACAAAAGTGATCATCTCCAGTCAGAACAGAAGTTTGACCTTGCTGCAACCAAGCTTCTTTTAAGCGTTGTATTGACTTTTGGGGACGATCAGACCCCTTCTCTTTGCTCTAACAATGTTTCTGACACTGCTGCAATATTTTAACATTCACAGTCCATGTGCATGTCAAATATCACTTGATATTTATAAGAAACGCAAAAATCCCCCTGGGCACCATTGCAATTTAGAACAAGGACAACAAAGGCATAAAAAAGTTACATATAAATATGGCAAGTGTGTGTCAATATTTTTGTCTGTTTCATTCCAAAAGAAATAACACTGAATTCCTTTAGAAGATTATTTCTCCATACATACCGATCGCACTAAACAAGCGAATAGACGATATAGTAACGAGAAAAAAATTGAAAAAAACTCCCAAAACAGAAAACAAAACAACATAAATGTTATCCTCCAGACCATCTCATCTGATAAAAACATCTCAGCAAAAGAATTTGATAAACTTTCAAAATATAAAGATCTTGAAATAGGAATTGCAAGAATGTGGCATTTAAACACAACAACCATCCCAGTAGCAGAAGGAACTCTTTGAATGATTGAGAAGAATACTGATACACGCATAAAATACCAGAGAACCATCTTTATCTAATAAACAAGAAATCGTGCTTATGAGCACTGTTCATATACTTGAGAAAAAACTCTCTCAGCGCAAAAGTTCTCTGCCTAAACTCTATCCCCAACATATATGTTCTTGTACGACACTCGCTGCCTTTTTTCTTTTATTGAATTTTTGTATTTGTTTAAATGTATTTTTCATACATCAATATTTTATTCATTTTATGCGTGTTTGTGCCCAACAGGTAAAAGGCAAACATATATATATATATATATATATATATATATATATATATATCATGTCTTCCAACGAATCCTCATTTTTAATTTCCATTTTTGCTTTCATAGCAAATCATCTGATCCTAAATTTGATTTCTACGGAAACCTAACACACACACACACAAACACAGACACACACACACACACACACACACATATATATATATACTCAATAACTTTACTAAGCATTCATCTTACGACTTAGTGAAAGACTTGGTAAATATTTGCATCATACAGCATATCAAATAATAATAATAATGATAATAAAAATGAAAATAATGATGATGAATCTTTCTAGGGAGCTGAAGGCATTGTTAAACATGAAGGTACCAATAGTGATCGGAGGCCTGCGGACAGTCCCGCAGAATCTTGCGAAAAGACTAAAGGAACAAAGAATCCGGGAAAAGACTGAAACGACCCAGACAATTCATTCTTATTCGACATGAACAAAAAAATGCAGAGCGACATAATGTTTTTTTGAGATTTGAGATTCTAAGTACATTTCAATTACAAAATTACTGACGGCTTGGATGAACTAGATGGAATCCTCCAAAGATAAATACCAAAAAAAGACACTGTAAAACGAAGCTTAACATTAAATAATGGCGGCATTCATTACAAATTTGGGTAGGTTCCATGAAAACAACGATTGAATAAATCTCAATTAAGGCTCACGTGAATTATTTAACAATTTGAAATCCATCAAAAGGATTGAGAGTTACACAATCAGTGTTTTTTTACTGGAAAAATACAAGATCTGTCTATCTCCCTATTGTTCTTTTTTCATTTTCAAACGGTTTCAGTAACTGGAGAATTTTCGGCTAGATTTAGAGTTGAAACTTACTTTTTGGAAGCTTTCTTATTCTGTCGATAGAACTTTAAAAAAACTACAATAAAAAACAAAAAAACAAACAATGTGCGCGTAAATATATACTACTTACCATAATGGAGCAGTTCATATTTATATATGTCCCCGAACTCCATAACTCGAAAACTACACGGCCGATCTGAACCAAACTTTGCATTGATACCAAGTATCATCCAGAGACCTCAGGTACTTACAACAACTATAACAACAACAACAACAACAACAACAACAATAACTCATGAATACTCGGTCGATCTGTGCTCAAATTGACATCCATGCTATACACCATGCATGGATAATGAATATCTGAGACAACAACAATGATAATAAAGTCTAAGAGCCGTGGAGTAGTGAGTGATCTATTTAGTAGAACATCTGATGGTAAGAGATATCGAATATTTAGAGAAAAAGTCGCCTTAGGGCGGATTTTCAGCTGGTTCAAATGATTTTGCAATTGCATTGTACTTAGAAATACCACAAACATTATGTTCCCGTGTGCTGTTCAATCAGAAAGATTTTTCATGCACTTTGCAAAAAAAAAAAAAAAAAATAAAGATAGCATTCGATAGCTATCTCCCTTGACAAATGATACAGACAAAAATATAGACATATATCGTGTCATATTTTCGACAACAGTAAAACTGCGAAGTGTGTACTTCCCACTGGTACCAGAAGTCGGTATTTGAGCCCAGATTCCGGAAACAGATTTTCAAGGCAGAGACACCTTTTCCACTTGAAAGATTGGCATAACAGTCTTCTTTGGATCTGTGCCCGAATTATCTAGATCAAATACTTAATACTTAGTCCCATATCATACTTTTGGTCTTTACAAATTGTTATCCCCACGAATGAAATGAAGCTTCGACATCTTTTTTCAAGAATATTTATCATACTTATGTGTGTGTGTGTGTGTGTGTGTGTGTGCGCGCATTCTTATGTATGTATGACTCCTTAAAGTTCTTTCTCTTTGCAAGAGTTCTAAGAGGCTCAGTTATTGTGATCATGATCCTAACTCTCATCTTACACAGCTCTTTCAATTTTCACGTAACGGCATAAGGTTATTTCCAGCCATTTTTTCTTTTTTTCTTTGATAATCACCGTATGGTTTGCAACAAGACCCATGTCGGTAACGTAATAGATTTTCTATTCTTTGTTTAAAACAGGCAGAGCCAGTGCCCTTGCTGGATTCTTCAAAAGGCGTTGGGAGTGCCGCATAAATGACAATCTTAAACTCCCGCTACACGTATCGAAGATTTTACTTGTATTTGATTGACTATTGGATTTTATAGGTTTGGACTATGATTATGATCATAGTTTTACGGTTCATCAGTTTTAAGCAAATGGTCAAGTAGTGAAAACATTTCAAACGGATTCTTATAGATTTTAATCATATATCAAAGATTTTAATCAGTAAATTTCATGGGAGTTATGGAATATTAACTATATAATGGCGGTTTAGAGGAGATAGATATTCAAGGTTCCTTTAAATATCAAATGGTCTATCTTAATAGATAAAACTGATATTCACTACATTACGACCAAACATTACTGACCGGAGAAATTAAATCATTTCGGTATTTCACAATGTTATGCTCTTTCCAAGACGCGTTCGTTTTCAAAGTTTTCTCAGACCGGCCTGAACGTCATGTGAACAACAAAAAATACAAAAAAGAATGAATTGAGAATCAGAAATACTTAACACCTTTCAGACCTTTTGGTTTTGTCGTTGATTTTATTGTTGTCGTTGCTGCAACAGTTTTGATCTTGTTGATGTCGATTTGCAAATCGATTTTGATTAAGATTGGCCGAACAGTTCGTTAATTATGAAGAACTGTTGTTGTAATTATTCTCGCATGATACTTTCTATCCATGCCAAGCTTCGTTCAGATAGGCCGATTAGAGTCTAAGCTTTGAATTTTTCGGATCATCTTAAATATACAAGTGAGAGGTGTCTGTGTGTTTGTCTGTCACGCTATAAAAAGCACATAAACATCCGTCCATATGCATATCTCGAGAATGATATTTAAAAAATGAAAAAAGAATTTTGATGAAAGAAAACATTTTTAACGTTTTATATGCCCTCTTTATATTTTAACTACAATTCAAAATTGGACCCTCACTTACCGTTTGATATACATATATATGTATATATCCGAATAAACTATCCATGGGACAGGTATTCAGCCGTAAGAAAATTACTCTCTAAAGTTTAGACCATGGAGGATTTAAATTGGCAATGAGTATGAAAAGAAATTTCAAAGAATGGCGAAATGTAGAAAACATCCATCGGTGAAAATGACAAATCATCATCATCATCATCATCATCATATCATCATCATCATCATCATCGTGCATTCGTGTGAGAATATTAAATAATCATTCATAATTAACAAAGGAAAGCCATAGAGTGACGTCAGACTCAACGGGAAAGGTTGAGAGACAAGAGGCGAAATAAAGCTTTATGGAGTTAGCATAAATCAAAAAGAGTGGTAGGTTAGAGTTAGGGTTAGGGTTAGGTTCAGATTTTGTGATGGGAAATCATCCGTACCGGAAGTCTGCCTACGTCATTGTCAGACAGATTGACAGGCAAAATGAGAAAAGTGATTTAGGAAACAATTAAAAAATAGAAAGAAAAGGAGAACAGATGGGGGAAGGAGGAGAAAAGAAAGAGAAGAGGAGCGGAAAGTGGAGAAGAAGAAGAAGAAGAAGAAGAAGAAGAAGAAGAAGAAGAAGAAGAAGAAGAAGAAGAAGAAGAAGAAGAAGAAAGAAGGGAGAGAAAAAGAAGAAGAAGGAGGATAAGACAAAGTAAAAAGGAGAGTAAGACGAAGAACAAAGAAGAAAGAGGTGGAGAAGGATGGGTAGAAGAAGGCGAAGGAGAAGACCAAGAAAAGAAGAGATGAATGAAAAGAAGAAGAATATGAAGAGGAACAATTGAAAAAGAAGATAAAAGAGCAGATCGGAGATAAAGAGAAGAAAAACCGAAGGAGAGATAAGAGAAGAGTGGAAAGAGAAAAATGCCAATATATATATATATATATATATATATATATATATATATATATATATATATATATATATATTCATTGTTATTAATATTAGTCGTAATAGTATTGATACAGTGCATTCTTATTATTCATTATCTTCATCCTCTTCAGCCTCGTAACGTCTGTCGTCGGAAGTTACTTCCCCAAGTCTTGACCTTCCACAAGATTCTTTGTCTTTCTATTACAGCATCATGAAACTAATATCAGCTAAATCCGTCTAATTCATTTTGTCATCTCACTCTCTACTTGCAAAAATTTTGCATTGAGTCTATGGGGATCCACGTTATGAGTCGAAATATCCAATTACTTCTTACTCATTATTTGACATCAATACAAATGATTTCGAAAGCCTTCATAGTTTCACAATATGAAACGCAAGACGCTTTTAATTATTTTTCTATGGTGGAAGATATTTTCTGAAAATTGATTTGTATTCAGTAACTGAAATGACGTACGAGGAAAATATTCGAATTCTGTTTACAGTCTCGCACGAATTATGATTGAAAAAATAATCGCTAATCAATAAAATTATGGTGAATTCACGCCAGATTCTTACAATCAGTTAAGGGTTGTTCTCTGCCTAGGAGTTTTCAAAAGGATTAATTAAAGCTGAAATATAAAAGAATATTTTCAAAGGAAAATAAAAAAAAAGTCTAATAGATTGATGGAAGAGAGAGAGGGAGAGAGAGAGAGAGGGAGAGAGAGAGGGGGGGGGAGAAACAGACAGATAGAGAATAAACAGCAAAAAGAGGAGAGAAGGAAAAAGAGATAAGGTGAGATAAAGAGAAAAAGAGAAGAATCTGGAGAGAGAGGGAGAGACAGACAAATACATAATTAGAGAAAAGAGAAAAGAGGAAGAAAAGAGAGAAACCGACAGTCAGACACAGACAAATGTAGAGAAAATAAGAAATAATGAGACAGAGACAGAAGAGAGAGAGAGAGAGAGAGAGAGAAAGGGAGAGAGAAAGAAGATGCTAGGGGAATAGGAAGAATTGGTTACTGAGCCAACTTCTATGTGAACATATAAGTACTTACACGGCCAAGCATGTATATTAATAAGCGTATGTGTTGGTCAGGGTGATGTTGGATTGAGCCACACCTGTGAGCATCCGGTAAGGTACATCTTTTATATATTTCCCGGGGACACACAGTCAGAAGTACAGACAGACACAAATTGATACATATACCTCTAAAAACTTAATTGGCAGAAGTGAATCAAGCCTGGATCCTATTCCACATTCCGAATTCCTCGTAATTAGCCAAGATATCTGAAATTATTGGTACTTAAATGGAATTATTGGTATTGCCTTGTGTAACCCTTTCACAGACACGAAAAGCATTGTATTCAGCTTGACTTGTGTAATTATGTTCATATACATTCTATAAATTATAATTGAGATTCGTGTATGAATATGCATTATATATATATATATATATATATATATATATATATATATATATATATATATATATATATTCAATGATTTACTCGAGTGCAAAACATGCAAACAGACAAAATCACCCGAAAACTAACTCAGAAGCACTCTGATGGCAAAAAAAATTATATTAAGGAAAACTTAGCAATAGAAAAAGATCAACATGGATCCGAGAGAGGACAACGGTAAAAGATGTCGTAAAAGTAATCAAGCAACAAAAATGGAGATGGACAGAGAGCGCATAGCAAGAAGAAAGGACGACAGTTGGCAATAAAAAGAGTTATATTAGGAAAACTTGGTGATAGAAAAAGATCAACATGGATCCGAGAGAGGACAACAGTAAGAGATGTTGTACAAGTATTCAAGCAACAAAAATGGAGATGGACGGAGTGCATAGCGAGAAAAAGCGACGATAGATGGAACGTACGACCAACCAATCGGTATCCGAGGGCCAGTGAAGACATTAAGAAAAAAACCCCTGACACAATATCCAGCGATGGGATTGTCAAGTTTGCCCGTAAGACATGATAGATATCAGTGCAATCACTATTGTTATGGAAAGAGATAGAAAAACCCATTGTTCACTTATGGACTCACAAAGGTCGATGATGATATATCTCTAATTAGGATACCTAATTATGGATACTCGTGCACACACGTATATAATCACGTAGAATAAAATTTTATACCTTATTTTATACTTCATTCTATACAAAATTTATACTTAATGTAGTAAATGATGGGTTTGGGGAGCCGAGTTCAGACAACGGCCGAGACAATTTGCTCACACTTTGCACTAATGTCCTTAGGAAATGCATGTATCCATCTTTCCCCAACTCCAGCACATCGTGGTCCAGCGAGGTAGGATAAGGCCCATCATCCCACCACGTCTTACATTTACTTGGGAAAGACCAACAATAGGATTTAAAAGTTTCATAAAACAGTTTTTATTTACTGATACACTAGTCATCTGCAACTGTCCGTTTAATCTCTTGAAGCATATTCCAAAATATAGGGACATACTCCTCTGGAAATATATTCACATAAAGAGGTAAATAGATACAAACTTATGGAGCTTTTGCCGTGAAAAATGAAGTTTTTTTTTAAAGCTTAAATGTTAAAAAGAATTATCCCATTCAATACTTAATTGACCTGCTTTTTCAGAAAAACAACTCGTTTTGGCGTAGGATAAATGAGTTGTAAAACTACAAACCATGCTTGGTGTAAGTGATTCAGCAAATCTGGACGTACTTTTGGCTCTTCAGACTTCTTATCTAAATTCTTATCTAGTATTTCCCATGTGTGTTCAATAGAATTCGTGTCAGGGAATTGGGTTGACTGAGGGAGTCATCAGATGCATTATCTGAAAATTGAGCAAATCTTGACCTATCAAAAAAGATTATGCTGGGCCAAAATGCTGAGGGCTTATCGTTCACCCCCTTTGCCCACCCATTCCTCTTCTCGATGTCCCAGATGGTTGAAAGGGGCTTCCTTCTGTCTGCTTGTCCAGGATAATCAAGTTGATGGAGATATTTCTCCCGTTCTCGCGCTAATTTGAAAGTCTATACCAATTCTGAAGCTTTTAAACTCGAGGTACCATTTCACTCTTAGCATGTCTCTCTCATACAATAATGTATTGCTCTCTCAATGTATTGCTCCCTCTCTCTTTCTCTCACTCAGCTGTTGTTAAAATAACAGGGAAGACAGAGTTTTAGCCTTGGGAAGACAAACATTCTAAGAAAAGGACAACTCAGCCTTCAAACCAGATAGTGGATATTACTTCTGGCATCCATCCTGTTACTTCTGTGGCCAGGCTGATATCAAAAAGTATCACACCCTATATTTCTTTGAACTACATGGAGGTCAAAAGGGGATTTTCTTTCACTCAAGGATCCCCATAGGCTTTACCCTGGCTTGTACCCAGGAAGGGTCATTTTATTGTTAATCCTTAGTCTATTGAGATAGAAGGAGACCCTATTCTATTAGTGCTTCTCAAGATTTGAGTTGCCTACCGTAGAGCAAGAGATTGCTAATCTTGTAAGTCGCCGCTACCGGGTCAATAAAAATATAAAAGTTCTTTAAAGGAAGAAAAGCTGATATGTTTTCTAAACTTTTACATCTTAGGAGTATACAACCAATGCATTCTCCCGATAGTCACTTCTGGAGCTGAAACATGGAACCTAAACAAGAGACAGACCTACAAACTGAGAAGTATGCAACGTGCGCATGAGAGAATCATGTTCAACCTTACAAGGAGATATCACAAGATAGCACAGTATAACGGGAATAAAACGGGTGTCCGTGACATCATAGAAACTTAAAAAAAAACTTAAATGGCAATGGGCAGGCCATGTTGCAAGAATGAAAGACAACCAATGGACATCACGTCTCACAACATGGATCCCCAGAGATCACATAAGAAACTGAGGCCAACAGTACACAAGATGGAGAGATGAACTAGATAGATTCGGGAAATACTGGCTCAGCAACGCCCATGATAGAGAGATGTGGCGATCTTGGGGAAGGTCTATGTCCAACAACGGACGTTAAAAGACTGATGATGATAATGATGATGATGTACATAAACAGACTGAGTTAACTCGGGTTTTTGAAATCATATCACAAGTTAATAGCGTAGTATCAATACTTGTAAAAGATTATGATTGAGTTAATCCTTTAGAGGTTGTTCAACAAATTGTTACACCATGTCCATCAAATACACATGATCAGTTATATAACTTTGGGGGAAAGGCTTGCAAAAGACCTTAAAAATCATGGTTATATTTTCGAGTTATGAAAACCAGTATTTTACGAGAGAGAGAGGAGAGGGGGTGGGAGCGAGAGAAGGAGACGGGAGAGCGAGAGGGGGAGGGAGTGAGAGAGAAAGAGATAGGAAACTGAGAGAGAGAAACAGTGAGAGAGAAAATAATCAGAGAGAGAGAGAGAGAGGGGGGGAAGAGCGAGAGAGACAAAAAGAGACAGAGGGGGAGTGGGTGACATATATATAAAAGAAACAGAGGGGGGAAAGAAGGGAAGGTGTGATAAAAAATGATGGAGAGAGGGGAGTGAGAGGGAGAGAAAATAGAGAAAAAAGAAAAAAAGAGAAAGGGAGAGTGAGAGAAAAGGAGAGGGAGAGAAAAGAGATAGAGAAAGATAAAAAATAGAGAGAGAAAAGAGACAGAGAGAGAAGAGGAGAGGGGAAGAGAGGGGACAGGGGAAAAAAGTAGGGGGTTGTATTACTCGAAAAGTGAACTCATACACAACTAGAAAGCACTCTAGAGAGTGACTACCTCTGCAAAGGGGAAAGTGTATGATAATGAAACATCGGAAAAAGATAGAATTCCAAATATACCAATTTTGAGTTACTTCCCTTGAAATTCAATTTTTATCAAAAAACATTTTTATTTTCATCTTTACGTTTCAAACCACTTTTCCTGTAGCATAATAGAAATATCTATCAATTGAAAAGCTTGATCAGCCCTCAAATTTACTTTTTTCTCTCAAGGTCTATGACAAAATTTCATTTTCATCTGTTGAGAACTTTTGGGGATATCAAGTGAACGGACTGACTGATGGATAGAATGTTAGGTGGACGGGTCAAAATTGCCAACGCTGCTTTTTGGAAACGTTGGTCTGGGCTTTCTGATGTATATCTGGTTTTCGTGTTTTTTTATTTCGAAATTTCATGAATTTTTAATGTTTTTCCATACATTGCAGTTTTTATCGCCTGAGTCTCAATTTCTTCCATCGAATTCACTCGACAGAAAATACGCCGAACAGAGAATAGTCTGTGAGACTAAAAACAGCGAAGAATTATAATGAAACAAGATGGAAACACACTCTACAGATGGGATTTTCTGCGATGTCTCTTCTTTATACTGTTAAACAGGAAGATACAGATTTGGTTCAACTAACCTGAAGGACACAGAGAGTCAAATTTAGCATTATGTTTACATTGTAAATTGAACCTGTCTGTAAAAGGCTTTAGAATTTCAAAAGCTCAATATGCTAAATACATGTTCCGATGTGTCGTTGGAAACTATAGAAAAATTTGGTGGCCATACCTCTAGCTGTCATTGAGTTGAGTAATGACAATGGTGAATTATAATAAAATGGTCTCAACTTGTGAAGATTTTGATGAAAAGAAACAAAAATCAGAAGTAACCTTCATTTGTAACACTGTGTAGTTGTTAACTAGTATCTTATAATGAAGAGGTGAATAATAATTCATTTTCAAACTGCTCTCTAGAGTTATATCATTATATCTTTTTTTTTGCAGAACCTGTCTTTTTTTGTATATTTTTTTGGAGTGATGGTAGTGATGGAGTGGTTATTGGCGGTAGCCCTGGGAGCGTCACCCTTTCCAACTTCGTTTGCAGACGTAAGATATACAGAAACGTGAATGCGGGCTCAAGCACGCTCACAACCATACACACCCGAGGGTTTCCATTTCTTTGGTGGTGATGAGTAGACAATCAGAAAGCGTCTTTAAGTGACGTGTTTAGTCTCCCCCCTACCCCATGTGATGTTATAAAAGTAGAGACCTTTATATGACACCGTTTGTTAGCTTTGAAAGGAAATAGGTGTTATCGGGGGTTTTATTGATATATATATATATATATATATATATATATATATATATATATATATGTATATATATATATATGTGTGTGTGTGTGTGTGTGTGTATAATATGCATATATATATGTATATGTATATATTTTTATAAGTATGTGTTAAGAAATGGATATATGAGACCTGATAAACATGATTATCAATTGCATTGTATCATATAGAAACTTATTTGAAATGATATTGCGTCATAACTCAGTTAATGTATCACTCGCCCTAGACAACTCAAATAGAATAAACAATTAACAAAAACGTGGCTGCTGCAGGAATTGAGAATTCAGTGCGAAAGCAGTGATTTGGGCATTTGCAATTCCGGTGGTTGTTTCGCCTCATGGTCAGAGCATCGTTACGTTGAACCAGATTCGATTCTAGCTGCAGCCCCATTTTATCTATTTATTTATTCAATTTACGTTGTCTAGGGCGAATGATACAGTAACCGTATAATGACGGGAGATCATTTCCTGTGTGATATTATTCAATTTAGTATCATGTATATATATATATATATATATATATATATATATATATATATATATGTATGTATGTGTGTGTGTGTGTGTGTGTGTGTAAATGAAGAGGGAATTATTGTGAGAAAAGAAGCAAGAGCAAATGTTATTCAGTTTATTTGCATCCAAAGTGCGAATTATTCAGGTTATTGATACTGGCTTCTTTTGTTCGAAGTGGTTGGAATTGTATGAAGAATTTTATGACGGGTGATTATTGGAAGAGAGGAGATTGGGAGGGGGAGGGAGAAGGCAAGTTTTTGTGGGGAGGGAAGAGAGAGGAGACAAGGGAGGGATATCAGGAAAGGAGGAAAAAAGAAAGCAGTAATTAAAAAGAAGAAATATGGAGAGAGAGTGAGAGAGAGAGGGGGTAGGCAGGGAGAGAGAGAAAATAGAACGAGAGGAAGAAAGAAAAGAGAAAGAGAAAAAAGAAGAAAGAGACAAAAAGAAACAAAAAAGAGGGAAACGAGGGAAAGTAAGAAGGGGATAAAAGACAGGAAAAATAGGAAAGAGAGAGACAGAGGGAAAAGAGAAAGGATGACTACAGACAGAGACAAGGATTGAACAAAGAGAAAACAGGTGAAAATCAGATCATTATTATCAATGCGGGTGCGAACGGAGGACGCACACTATTATAAATCCATTTTCAAAAACTAATTCTCAAAAAACATGCCAGGAAGGGCGATTCGTACACAGAAAGTTTCATGTTGATATATTGCGTGATTCCTAGAGTTATGCAGTCACATACAGACGGACAGATAAATATTTGGTCAATCACGGTAAGCTTATCTCTATGAATGTCTTGAGGTCACTAAACTATGCAACCAACTTTGATTAATTTGTTCTTAAGACAAACATCTAAAATAATTGATTTCCCATGTCTCACTACTGTTTTCAAATATTCATGTGAAACACTCGCATATCTCTTTTTGTTGAAAAGATTAAATTCTATTTGTTACAAATAACAATATGAACGTTTATTTTTCAGTCTGATCGAAGCAGAAAAGTGATGTGATGAGAATTCTAGCGAGACAAAATCTAATTATGCGGCTATTTTTTCTTTCTTTCCAAACGACGACAGAACTTGTTTATGTAAAATCCAGACCTGATTGAAGTGTCTGCAAAAAATGCCCAAAGGGACAGGATAATCTCAACTTAACTTTGCTGTGATAATACTATATTTCCAAAACATTTTCAAGCTACTTTTAACATTCAATGCCATGGGGAAGTGCGCTGATCACTGTAGCCAAGTGGGAGAATTCGGCCGTTGGGTTGGTTGGTTGTGGTGCAATACACCATCGAGTCATACTTAAGACTTTAAAAATGATACTCAATGCCTCTGCCCTAAGACCTGGGAATGAAGAGCCTCTATCTCGAAGAATCCCTCCTCACAGTCACGTTTGATACAACGGTTCTCGTAAGATCCTCAAAAGTGTTCAAAGTCAAGCCTGGTCAGTATGGGTAACCATTAGGTATTACCAGGTGCCGTAAGCAGGGAGAAGCTTCGACAGGCCCAGGTGGCCGGAAGTGAATTTTACAAACAATTATCCATGTGTACCTAACTCCTTAACATTCTCGATGAGGGTATAAGATGGGAGCAATGATTCATAAATACATGAAGAGTCGGCTGTTGAGATAATGATTAGCCGTGCAGAGAGTGAGATCAGTGAACTGAGATAAGAGCTGCTTCCGAAATAATGCCCTTGGGAAACGTATGCATCTTTTTTTTATTTGAAAGTTCCTGCGTTGAAAGGATTTCGTTACTTAGAGCAGACCACCAGAAGTCAACAAGATGAAGACGGAAATAAGCTCATATTATATTTATATTGAGGAATTATGCACAAGAAATAATGTTATATTTACATATATTCATATACACATGCATGTGCATTTGAAACACCAACACACACACACACACACACAAAATAAATAAAAAGTATATAAGTATATAGTTACAAACATGGCGATGGGAATTGATTTTTCGTTGCACTTGGTGGAATCGAGGAAAACATCGATACGACATTTACTTCATGCATTCATATTGATTGAACAACTTTAGTAATTTTGGGTCAGTTCTTAACTTAATCTTCTACTTAATGGACTGTGTTATTTTTCTTGTTTCTCACTCTGTGAAATGGACTCTTCAATTTG
Organism: Thysanoteuthis rhombus; assembly: GCA_963457665.1. Taxonomy (NCBI): domain Eukaryota; kingdom Metazoa; phylum Mollusca; class Cephalopoda; order Oegopsida; family Thysanoteuthidae; genus Thysanoteuthis; species Thysanoteuthis major. The sequence continues at coordinate 2,685,995 of OY735227.1, read as the reverse complement.
AAGAAATTTTGCAGATTAAAATGTATCCCACCAAACATCCACCAGCAGTGGTCTCTCCCACGGAAAGGATATATATATATATATATATATATATATATATATATATATATATATATATATATATATATGTAGTGAATTCAACAGAAAATATAAAAATACCCAAGTTTGGGAAAATGCTTGGTATTTATTTCTGTTATGTGTTTCGTTTCAAATACGATCAATCATTCCAAACTTGTGTTTCCACATTGTGTATCAAATTCACGATTATGTCAGATAAATCTCATCTATTCCCTAACTATATATATATATATATATATATATATATATATATATATATATATATATATATATATATATATATATATATATATATATACATATGTATATATATATATATATATATATATATATATATATATATGTAAACCCTCGCTATAGCGAACTAATTTGGGGAGAATGCTGTCGTTGAAGCTGAACGTTATATCCAATGTTTGTCCTGAGTTCGGTTTGCCTCTCGTACATAAAAAGAAAGTTGGGTAATTTAAAGCATTTAATGAACATCACTTGGCCAATCCTAACGTAATTCGCTTCACCTCGTTGTATTTTCGATCTCACTTTTACTTCGGTAGATATCAATAATAAGAAGACATTTTGCGTGACTTATGCGCCACTAAGTTCAAGGTGACAAAAACTGCACCATCTCTTCTTTTCATATTTAAACATTACATTATCTTCCCGTTTCCAATTTCAAATGTCATTATAGTTGTTTTCTCAACAATTAATTTCAATTTTGATATGATTTAATTTGATTTTTTTTACGACAACCAAAAAAACGACAAAAGTTTTTTTACGGTTGTAAATTAGTTGTAAAGGCAATAATTGAATTTCAATTGCATGGATCAAACAATTATCTATTCTAATGATGAATATATAGATTTATATCTAAATAATCTCATATACACATACATATATTAAAATATATTGACATATTGACAAGTATAGATACGCATGAAGTGACCATGGTAGGGGTTATCTTACAAGTAATTAAACTACGGAAATAGAGATAGGCTGGATTCTCAGCAAAGGGGTGGAATAGGTGGAGCAAAAGTTTAACCAATTGGTGCCCACGGGGCAGAAAATGCTGTAAGGAAAGACAAGACCCAACATGGACGGATGAGAGAGAGACGTCCGCTGGTAAGATATGGCAAAGTTTAGATATGGTCGCTAAGGAAGGAACTAGGGAAGGCCTTTCACCAGCGTGGGATTTATGACAGCTGCTGCTGATAATTATGATATATATATATATATATATATATATATATATATATATATATATATATATATATATATATGCGTTATTGTATGTACGTAAATAAGCATTCACATTTATAAAAAGAAACATTCTCAAGTTGACAACGGCAAATCAATGGATTCACTTCATTTAAAATCCGTTTGGTGTCTGCGTATGTTTGTGAGAATGTATGAGTACTTATATATATATATATATATATATATATATATATATATACATATATATATATATATATATATATATATATATATATGTATATGCGTATGCGTATGCGTGTATGTGTATATGTGTATGTGTATATATGCATATGTAGGCGAAAATCTATGTGCATGCGTGGGTATGTATTTATGTATGTGTGTAAATATGCATATATGAGTATATTTTTGTGTACCTGAGCTTACAGGTGTATGTGAGTGTATGTGTGGGTATGCATTTATGTATGTGTGTGAGTATGCGTGTCCGTGTATCTGTGTGAATGTGAGCATTAATGTGTATTTGTGGGTATGTATTTATGCATGTATGTGTGAGAGTATGCGTGTATGTGAATATGTGTATGTACGAGGAGTGTGTATATGTATCTTTCTGTTTGTATGCATGTGTGTGTGTGTGTGTGTGTGTGTGTGCGTGCGTGTAAAGTAAGGCTGTGAATGAAACCAACTACTTCTGGTAGTTTACGGGACATTAGTTCAGTCCGGTCCATTGATCTATGGTATCCAAATGGAAAGTCCAATGGAAGATTTAATAAATCGGAACCTTTTAAAGGATGACGATCTAATGGAGAAAGAAAACTGCATTTAGGTTTTTTTCAACTGGATGACAGAAGCATTCGAACTTACTTCGGCTTTTCGAATATGGAACGTAGATTAGCGAATCAATTTACAGTAACCAATTTATTTGCTGGACGTACGGATGAAACGCAGGGTGTAGGGACTGTAAAGCGCACCGTCTCTCAAGAGACTAGTCTCAATGGAGTATGGGTGGGGGACAGATGACAGAGTCCTGGTTTCTCTTGCCTGTGTCTGCTCAGTGATCCATGCAAATCGCTGAGTGTCAACTGCTGAGTACACAGGGAAATGTTCTCCATACTCTTCGCTCGTACATGGAATCGAACCCATGACCTCCATGCGTGTGAGACAGACATACTATTACACTATCCGAGCGGACTTTACTATGTAGTGTAACGTTGGAGGAAGAAGAGCATAGGAATACAGAGTTGCCTGATCTAGTGACCGTAGCTATCGGTTGAGCGAAACAATCCTTTACAGCTAGGTGATTATGGATACTCATTGAGGGCGGACACCTTAATTCAACATGTATTGTTTCATGGTTCCTTTCGGATAATTTGAAGTTACAAACAAACAAACAGAATCTTGATAGTGTTATATGATAGTGAGAGAACACGTTTCCCATCTCTTCCTTAAATAAGGAAACACCGTTCCCAGGTATCCCCACTGTACTATGATATATAAATGTTGTGTATATTTGATTAAACTAGAGTCGATGGCCCTCGGGCGCTGCCCTTAGGCGTAGTGTCAAATTGGGAGCAATTGATTCAATTAGCTTTAAGACTGTTGATTGTCCAATACCTTTGGCATTGATTCAGACAACCCATAATAAATTCAGTCAATTAGATAATAAATGTCGTGTATATATATATATATATATACCTTAGATTTAGTGCATAAGTGTGACTCCATTTGACTGAGTATCAGTGCGAAGGAAGGAACATTTAGGTGTGAATCAGTGCAATCAAACGCTCACTGATCATAATATCAAAGTCTATGACGCAACAGCTTAAAATAATTATATAGACAGGTCTATGCAAGCTTCTAATCTTGAATTTATATAACACTAACATATTTTGGTTCCTGGGTTGTGAGCATAATTCATTCTAAATTGTGTGTGTGTGTGTGTACGCACACGCACACACTGACACACACATTTAACGACCAGCACAAAAAGGAAAGTAATGTGTACACAAAAGATTAATTACCTATGATAACGTCATTGATGATTCTTCTTATAATAAAATACTGTAATCTACTCAAATGATGAATAGCAAAGGGTGGATATCTTCTGCCACGCTAAGAGGCGTAACTGACACAATGAATTAATCTGAATGTAGCAACTGATGTAGTAAAATTGAATTTCATCCATGTTTTAATGACGTAATAGAATAGAATTTCATTCATGACATGAGAAAAGAATTTCTTCCTTTTTCTAATAGGGCAATATAAGTTAAAAGAATTATATAAACAGAAAAGTTATTAAAACAAAAACAGAGAATGATAAAAATCAATGCTCTTCATCAAATTGACGACAATTAGATAGCTACTGGTAATGCTTTAAATCCAAATTCCCTCATTCACGCAACACACACACACACACACACACACATATATATATATATATATATATATATTTATATATAAATCAATAATACTGTCATCGACAGACAGCTGTTTCATCTGCGAAGTTTTTCGTATTACGACACTTCTGTGTGGCTATAGACTCGATATCCACTGCAGTACCGCTAGGCGGGATTGAAACCTTCGCCCACACCTTGCCCTGCACAGAACTCGACAATCGGTAAGGCCGAATTAAGCGATATGCACATATAATAAAACTATTAATTAATACAAACTCTTCTTATTGAACTATTGTTAATTATCTCTAATGATCCTTTTTTCAATATGGAGCATATATATGTTTTTCCTACACACACATAAAATCAATCAATACTCCCAATTATCTATTGATAGACAGAAATGAAGAGTAACAGTTCGATCAATAAGCACATATTCAAAGGTGTGTGTCCACCTGTACGCATTCTTGACATGAATGTGTCAATGCGTATTAAAAACTAAATCTTGTCTCTCCTTAAATGAAATTTTCAACAAATAGACAAAAATAAATAAAAAGCAGGTAAAGAAGAGAAAGTAAGATCTGAGATTTTCGTTTGATTTTACTGAAAGAATTTCTTTAACTCGAATCAATTTTCAAGGAGGAATAGGCGTGCTTCCAGTATACGCAGGAAGATGAACATAACGTTTACTTTGAACTCTCTAGCAAGGAAATAACTTCATTCGATTCAGTTTATGACAAGGTTTCAACACAATCTCTGATTAATCAATGTCACGCCCCAGAAAATGACAGCAGTATTATAAAAAAAAAAAAGAAGATTAGTTGGAGTTAAATAAATGAATGAATAAAGGCGACTAATCTAAATTTATTAGTAGTTTCCCTTGACAAATTTTACAGACGAAAAATATAGACAATCAGGTTGGTACATTATAGAAGATAATATTTTTCTCTTTCTCACTCTTACTCTGTATCCATCTACATCCCCACTCTCTGTCTCTGTCTCTCTCTTCTCACCTCCTCGTACCTGCCACCAATGGATAGCCGCTTTAACATAGCATCACTCTTATCATTGAGCTAAAAAGACTGTTTCTCCATGAAACCCCCAAAAGAAGAAGAAATCAAGCGAAGAATCACTCTAGGATAGAAAACCTTTGACAGAGTAAGATCAACCTTCGAGGACAAGAAGATCCTATTAATCCTAAAAAAGAAGGGTATATAACCAATGTATCCTCCCAATAGTCACCTATGGAGCTGAAACATGGAAACCAAGAGACACACCTGTAGACTGTGAACCATGCAACATGCCCATGGAAGGATCATGCTCAACTTCTTATTGAGAGATCGCAAGACATCCCAGTATATCAGGGAGAAAACTGGAGTCCGAAACATAATAGAATCCACTAGAAAATTTAAATGGCAATGGGCTGGTCATGTTGCAAGAATGGTGGACAACCGATGGACATCATGACTCATGACTTGGATCCCCAGAGATCACATGTACAACCGAGTCTGGAAGAATACAAGATGGAGAGACAAAGTAGACAAATTCAGAGAGTATTGGTTCTGCAATGCCCAAGATAGACAGGTGTGGCAAATCCTTGGGAAGTTCTGTGTCCAACGACGGACGTTTAAAGACTGATGATGATGATGAAGTCTAAAATTCAAATAGATGCCACGTCCGAATCTCATCATGTTCATTCACAGTCCATATCTGTACTGTTGTTTCTCAATTAGATCATCAAGAAATGAATACATACATTATGAACGTGTTAAATCATTTGAAGTCTATTTGAAATGACCTCCCATTATTACACAGAGAATGACATTTCAAATTAGAGTTTCCATATAATTTAACACAATTTATAATCTGAACATATATCTATTTCTGGATACATAACTGTCACGATGGAAGAAACAAATAGAGCAGAAATAGACCAAAAATAAACGAGATGAGAATTTGGAGTGAAAACAGTTACTTAAACCTTTGCATTACTGGCGGCTGTTTAGCCCAATGGTAGGAGCAACGCAGTGTTGAAGAGGCTACCTTATTGATCGCAGGTTCCACTCCTGCTGCAGTTCATTTCTCTAATTGATTGAATAAACATGAGTGCGTTTTATTATTTGAAACCGACCTTCAAAGGACTTTCTCCTGAAAGACCCTTCATCCAACGCTCATGTCACAGTAGATAAAATGAAATTGACTCGTGTTTGTATTCTGAAGTAGTAAAAAAGAGTCCCTTGATCTGATTACGTAATCATAAATTGCAACTTTATTCGGATCCAAAGGAAGAAAGGGGTTAATACTCCGTGGAAATTGTACGAGGCGTTTGCTATGTGAATTTTTCAGTGCTCTAATCTTCACAGCCATACTGTTGGTTTATGTCTCTGAGGAAGTAGCAGACCTCTATAGATAACCCGACATCTACTCCAGGAGTGTGTTTCGTATCCTTTGATCAGTCATACTGTTGGAATACTCTTGCAGAGGGGCGGAAGACCCCATAATGGTATTTACCAGGAGAAAGAAACTCCTGTCAAACCTACAGTCCAAGGAACTTTTTACACCATCATAGCATGCGAACCCATGGTTTAAAGGATGGGTCGGCTTTGTGCACGTCACACTTAACATGAAGACTCCACAGTGCAGTCCTTGCGTAAAGGACAGGTCGACTCAGGACCTGGAATGACGTGGACAACTGTTCCCGATCTCCGTATATATACACATTGCTATATATCCAACTGGTGTATTCAACGCTATCTAACATGTGTACATATCTATTTTATAAACTAAATATTTAATAATTTCTTCTCTCATAATGCGTCTAAATCCTTACAGATGTTGTGATCAAAAAAGGGGGAAAACCGAAATTGTTGATCTACACTTCAATGCAGAAATACTAGATATCAATCCTATCAATCAAGTTCGCATTAACTTCAGATTAGTACATCCTCCACAGATTCTGATTCTTATCGGTTAATAGTCCCATATGATGCATTGAAAAACGATAAGCTTCGGAGGGAAAGAATTTTCAAATCTATTTTCGTAGTTGAAATTTCTTCCCGTGCGTTTTCACATCTGCATCGCCTTGGACCAAAGAAGACCTGGTTTCTGAACCAGAACCATCGTGCTATATCATTCACCAAATAACCGTTGCAATATGACAATGTAACAAAAATTCACACAACGTACCCCGTTGAAATTTTTTGTTTGTATAAATAGCATCCCGGGCATGCTTTTAGCACGTTAAAAGTTGAGAATTCCAAAACAATTATAATGTGGGGTCAGTGTTCGCACTCACTCAGATAATAATGATATCTATCTATCTATCTATCTATCTATCTATCTATCTATCTATCAAAAAGACTAGTCCCCTTGATCAGTATGTGACCTCCAAGTAATCGAAATATTGCATTGTAGATAGATTTACTGAATGAAGTTACCCTTGAAAAATCGTTTTTTTTCCTTATCTCTTATTGGACCCAGATGCCCCATTTAAGCCTTCTGCAGGAACTATCAGAAAATTTAGTTCGTAGGGTGGATTTTCTGCTATTGAATTTAATGGAGTAGCAGATTTCCAAGAAGCCAACAAAATATTTCGAATTAGTGAGATAACGCGAAATACAGTAGACTCCCATTATTACGGCATTGTTACAGCATTCTAATAGGGGGGGTTAAAAGTACCGTTAAAACGAACTTGCCATTATAAAAGGTGAATATAGAGTCTTTCAATGATGAGAAACCAAAAAGTACGGGCAAAAATGACTTTTTATTACCCTTTCACGGACTAATGCCCCACATACGGGTTACTGGTCTGCAAATGGAATCAATGAACCGAAAAACTAATCTCCAACAATAGTCTTTTGAGAATATAAAAACAAAGGTGTCGTTAGAACGCTTGTGCCATTAAAAGTGTCGTTAAAACGAGTTTGGTTACAACGGGAATTTACTGTATAGTAGTGAAGGTTTGCTTGCACAAGAAGATTACGACATACCAACGGTTGGGGGTAGGTGTAAGAAGAAAAAAAACAGACCCTGTTCAAAACGTACGGCGCTGTTTGCACTATTTCTGATAACATTTAACAATATTTGTTTCTGTGATGAAACTTCTTGTTTCTGATTGATTGAAAATAAAAGAATGTTGTAAAAAAAACGATCGTCTGAAAATGGACGCTGACTGATTTTCTCAGGTCCTGCTACATATTCATTTGTATTCAAGGAGTGTGTATCTATTTGTGTCTCCCATGAGTCATAAGCCATAACCTTACTCTTACTCTTGAAATGTAACAAAAATGATTTTAAAAAAAAGAATGATATGATGTAATGTGACATGAAAAAGAGGAGGATATTCCACTTATCCGTCGGTATGTGACAACGTAACTCAGGAATCACACAACATATCAATCTTTCTCCTTTCTTTCTCATCTCCAAATTTGGTCTGAACGAAAAACTTGAGCAGTCAGAGAATTGTAACTATTATAAGTAGGACACCAGGTCTGAATAGTCACTCAATGGAAACTGTTTCGTGGCTGCAGCCTTTTGGCAGCATGCTGTGTTGGGGTGATCTTTGAAAAATTGAGAAAGTGAGTGATCAATGAATGAATTACTCTCACGCCTTGTGTTGGGCGATGATCGCTGAAAAAGTCTGATTTAAAAAAAAAAAGCACGAATACTACCGGATACAAACTAAGGGACGAGCTGAACATAAATTTACATTGTAAATTGTCCCTCTTCCAAAAAACTATTTGGGGAAGTAAAAAGAGATAATTGTTTATTCTATTTACGTTGTCTAAATTGAGAGATATATTAACCCTGTAACGATGGAACATCTTTTCGAATGAGTTTTTATATAATATAGAACAATTTATAATTCATTCTGTCGGACCAAATATGTACATTCCTATATATATATATATATATATATATATATCGAGAGAGAGAGAGAGAGAGAGAGAGAGAGAGAGAGAGAGAGAGAGAGAGAGAGAGAGAGATGGATAGATAGATAGATAAGAATTACGGACAAATTCAGTCTATATGATTTTTGGGTTATTTTTTCAAGTTTGTGTACAAATCTTCCATTGATGTCATCGAAGTGTTTTCTGCAGAAGTTCAAAATTTGGTGGTTTGAGATCTTTCGGCCATCATCGGTCATTATCAAGAAAGTATGATAGTGGTATTCAAAGGGTGAACAGTACTACTCATTACAATTCTATATATATACATCAAGTTTTGTCTTTTTTTAATACTTGCCTGATATAGATAAACATTTAAATGTGTAACTAGAACAAACACAACGATATCATCTGCACGTGTGGACGCTACGTGCATTTATATATGAATGCATAATACTGTCCTAACTCTGCATAAGAGACAGCAGAGCCCAACAGCTAGCTCAGGCATCTGCTAGGAGAAGGAAACTCTTGTTAAACTTACGACCAACGTACTTAACGTCTATTTGTATCACCTCGGTAGACCTTAGTCTGTAAACCTGTGGTTTAAAGGCTGGGGTTGATCTTACACACGCCCCACTTGAACCTCTTTAGACCTCCATTCCTCGCAGAAATCTTCGTTTGCGAAACCCGGCCATTCATTTAATTATATACAGATATATACGTACATGATACACATATTCATATGTATAGGTTTATGAGCAAGACTCGTTCTTTTGCAAGGGCAGATGTTTTTTGTCATTAACCTTTTAACTGAAATAGGCAACAATGGTAAAAGTTATCGTCCATTGGAAGGCGACACAGCAAGTTCTCCTTTGCAAGATAAAAGCCCTGACTCATACATAGAACTTAGTTACCATCAATCACAATGGAACAAATTTTTTTTTGAGTTAGCCATAGAACTGCAATGACTGAAATATCCGTCATCCACATTTAAGGTTTTGAAATCCAACACTGCCGCTTGGGGCAGTTTTGCAGATGTGACAGTTCAGCTCTTTTTATGGTCAGTCCTTTTCTTTTTCTCCGTCTTTTTGCCAGAGTCTGTTGATAAGACATTCAAAAATCGCCGTATTTCCGGTGGCATCATCATCATCATCATCATCATCATCATCATCGCCACCACCACCACCATCATAATCTGTATAATGAGGTTAGACACAGACCTTCTCCAAGACCCATTAGATCTCCTGATCTTGGGCGTCACGGCTCCAATGGCTTCTGAACTTGTCTAAATCGTAACTCCATCTTATCCTTTTCGCGGTCACATTTTCGCTTACGACCTCAGGGGATCAACATAACGAGAGGTGATTTCGTGTTGTCTGATATTTCTGCAACATGGCCTGTCCGTTACCATTTCAGTTTCCAAATTGTTTCTATGGTATCTCTAACCACTGTTCTCTAATAATATGCTGTCTTGTGATCTCTGGTTTCGCCCCATAGGCACAAATATAGATAAATAGTACATACGAACATAAACATATTAGACGTATATCCTGCATTCACGAAAACGATATGATATGAGTGAATTTTGTTACTTTTTTTTTGACAGTAATTCTTCAGAATTTTAGAACAGATGTAGGGCAGATGTTAAATATAGACTGCTCTGCTTTCTATCAGTTTGGTATGATAACTCACATACACTTTTCAAGTGGTCTTTTTGAATGATTTCCATTCTACCATAGAGATATACAATCTATTATAAACGTTATTTATATCTTTCAGATTCAACAGAACTTGGTTGTGAACCTTGTACCCTGGTAAAGATGTTGCCACTCAGATCCTGAAGCACCTAAGGCCGGCTCTGCCTTTGCCTAATGTGATTGTCGTTTTTGTCCCAAAGTGATTATATATATATATATATATATATATATATATATATATATATATATATATGTGTGTGTGTGTGTGTGTGTGTGTGTGCGCTTGCACGTGTGTGTATACATGTATAGTCTAGAAAGCTTTACAGCTTTAAACACTAATCATTAAAAAAACTTTTTTAATTAATTTTTTCTCGTCACTATGGTTATCCATTTCCCAATATCTGTCCATGCAATTTATGTAATCTTCCACTGTGTTTTCTCCCTATTTTACGTATAGTTTGATATCATTGTACCTGGTATAAATTGTCTCTTGTTGGGATCATCATGTAACAGTTACATTAACATGGCACCCAGCAGTATTAATCAAACACTACCCCCCCCTTCATTATAGAGCATTTGCCATACTGGTAGTTTGTCAATTTATATAAGATTTTATGTTTTGTACATTGATATTATTTTATACTACATATTAATTATTTCGAAACAATGATCATGATCACGATCATCATCATCACCCCCCACCACCACCACCACCATCATCATCATCATCATCATCATCATCATCATCATCATCATCATCATCATCATCATCATCATCAGTCTTTTAACGTCCGTCTTTGGACCTTCCCGAATAAGTAATAGTCATTAATATAATGATATCTATTCAGTTCCAGAAGAATCCACGCTGGCGATTCCAATTGCGCTATAATTATCTGCGTCATAACAACATTCTGAAGTTCAAGAGAGAAAATACTGTTGCAAATAAATCTTGATGTAGTGGAAAGAAGATACTATCGACCAGTGCAGAACTCAACCCTCTTAGAACTGTTGAAAATAAACCAAACGCCAAAACTAAAGATCTCAGCTATAATTTGGAAGCCGCTGAAGTGAAAGTAACAAGAAATACTATTACTGGAGGCCCGTAAGAACAAGAAAAACAAATAATCCGTAACAAATTGAAAATTAGGTACAATTTAAACCATGGCAACATATTCCTGTAGATGTTTGTACTAATTTAGTAAAACATTATCGAGAACGATTTGAAAAAAGATGTAAAATTGACCAATAATTGATTTTGGGCATTCAATTATTTTTTCTTCATTTACAATTATTCTAAATTAGATATCAAAAAATTGTTTATATATTTACTAATCTCGTAAATATAGCTTCCTCTGTATTTCAGAAAATTTATTCTTCAATTATCTTTCTAATTATTTCCAATAAATCAAAAACAAGTAAAGGTATCGTCTCTTTTATCGTCTCTAAAAGTGACGATATAAAGTTTCCTTGCTACCATGTAACCACAATAGAGCTAAAGTGGGTATTTGATTTCCGCCATTTTTACGACTGATCACTTACATGAATTATCTTCCCTTTGCATGGAATCACTTATTCTTTTGATTTTTTAACATCATGTGACGTGCAATTTTTATCATTGATTCAGGTAAGCCGTACATCCATCCGTACTTCCGTAAATTGACAGACATTTAGCACCTAGTTTAGCATTATAGTTACATTGTAAATAGAACCCCCCTCATTTTCCCCAAGACTGACATTTTTTTTGGATGATTCAGGTGTCTAATTGACCCAAGGCACCAGAAATTGAGGGAGAAAAATCTTCTAACTTTTTTTATGTACTCAACATAGAAAACTATCTATATTTGATGTTATGCCTAAATTACTAGGTGGAATAAGCTTTCAAATAATCGCTATCAAATGATAAAAATTCTTTTTGAGTTAGTTAAGATTTTAGGATTTCAATTCGCATAAAATCTAGCAATAAAAACTTCAGAGGATCATAATGATTGTCTCAGTTCTTTTTTCTCCTAATGATAGGTATATTAAAAACATAAATATATTTCAGATAAAACATAACTACTATTATATGAATATGAATGCAACAAGCCAGGTTGCTGAAAGCTTGAATTCCACTTATGATTCTATTCAAACTGAAGATGATTACTGGAAATTTCATATGTTTATAAAAGAGTCTCGTAGAAATCACTTGGTCATGATTGCGAATCATTCTGGAGAAATGCTATTATTTTTTTCAATGTACGGTTTGGTTTGAGATGACAGTAAAGACAAACAGTGAAGTGTTTACTCCCCTAAATTAGGTGAAGATTGTTTTTAGTCTTGTTACGTTGAATGAAAAACGAAAGAAAATAGTTGCCCCCCCCTCAACATCGCTCTCTTTAGATTAACTCTTATACATTGTCATGGTAGAATAATGACAGAAATTGATTTTAATGATTGGAAAAAGTTGCAAACACCTTTCAAATATCGGCAAGTCTATGACTTGAAACCAAATTTGGCAACCCCGCTTCGCTTATACAAGGAATGTAGCAAAAACATGTTCAAAATATTTTCATACATTCCCGAATAACACCGAGGATGAGATATTCATTGCTTAAACGGGTGTAAAATATATATCTCTATATGATGTGTCTAGCTAACTTATTTTACACCCGTGGAAGCAGAAAAAATCGAAATTCATTTGATTAAAAAAAAACAACATATTTCCTAAAGCACTACAGACACCCATACTTGTAACAAATATTTAGAAACTGGGGTATCAATTTGCTATGACCCCATCTTTCTATCATCATTTGTGTCCGGGTTATTAAGCTCCAAAAAGCGTAACTGACCTGACAAGGACAGACCGGACCGGGCAGGCTCGGTTGTGTCATTTTTTCGGAATCCAAATGGGTCTCCAAAACACATCTCATCAAATGGTGAAAACTGAATGCTTCTACCTTTTATAGTTCCCAAGTTATGGAGCAGTTCTTTGATAGAAGCGATCTCGCTTTCTTTTCAGTCTCGAAAATTAGATCGAGTCAATAATTTCAGTTAGACTGAAATTATATTCATATCATATTTATACATGAACTGACAAATACATATTTTCATCAGTTTGCCAATGGATGCCATATTTATTATTTCGTATCTTTTTCGTTCCTGTGAATATGAGTAAGATGCAAGGAGGGGAAGATGAGAAGAATAAGAAGACTGCTCTGATATATATATATATATATATATATATATATATATATATATATATATATATATATATATATATATATATATATATATAAAGAGCCCTCCTCTCTACATAAATATATACATAAAGTCTAAAATAAACTTCATTTGCATTTATAAGATACTACAGATCTTGGCTGTGAACTTAGGTTCTGGCAGAAAATGTCTTCAATTTGACCTAAGCTGGCATTGGTTCTTTATAATAAATACAACCACCAAATGAATTGTATCAGAGTTTATCTTTATTCATAATGGAGTATAACATTCAAACTGGCCTAAAATAAATGAATAAAAAATAGTCTTATCTCAGTTTCATATACATCCATAGATTTACTTTCATCTTGTTTTGGCCTGCAAATCTAAAAGAACATAGCAAATCTGGCCCACTTCCAAAAATGTTTACTGGCTCCTGGTCTGGATGGAAAAAAAAATTATCAGGCAAATGAATTCAAACTTTTTCAAGATGGTAAAATGCTAACTTTCAACACATCCTTCATCCTCAATGCAAAGATGTATTTCTTTTTTGAATTTCAACGAACACATGTTGTAGTTGTTCTGGACTTATAAGTCAGGTCAAATCTTTTTTCATAATACTTATAAGGCTTGATTTATTCTCCTATTAGCAAGCACAACCTTCAGGAATCCATTAGAATACTCAAATGGCAATGGGCTGGTCATGTTGCAAGGATAACGGAAAACTGATGGACATCTCGACTTACAACATGGATCCTCAACGATCAAATGCGTAACCGAAGCCGGCAGAATATAAGATGGAGAGACGAATTAGACAAGTTCAGAAAATACTGGCTCCGCGATGCCCATGATAAAGTTGTCTGGTGCATCTTGGGGAAGGTCTATGTCCAAACGATGGACGATAAAATACTGGTGATGGTGAAGGTATTTCAGAGATCGAAACTTTGTTGAGTAAATTAATGTTTAAACAAGTTACCTTTCGGAAAAAGGTAATAGAAATTTATATCTCATATTGCGGAGATGCTGATCTCTGTGGCATTGTAGTAGGGTGCTTGTTTGTGGTTCGGTAGGCCGCAGTTCAGTCTACCACTGAGTCATATCAAAGACTAAAATGGTACTCAACGCCTATACATTAAGCACTCGCCAAAAGGACTAGGATTGAGGAACTTGTTCCGAAGCTATGGGGTTGGATACACCAGTTCTCGAGAAATCATCCAAATCAAGCAACGTCGAGCCCGGTCGGTACTTAAATTCGGACCATTGGAGTACACAGAACAGGAGAAAGTAGACCACTACTTCTACCTAGGACAATGAATCTCCATGATACCAGCAAAAGAAGAATAATTAAAACAAGGAATCGGCCTAGGAAGGCAATTCTTTGGCAGAGCAAGCTCAACCTTCAAGAACAAGAAGATCCCATTAGTCCTCAAAAGAAAGGTATACAACCAATGCATAATCCCAATAGTCACACTGTGAGCTGAAACATGGAACCTGACCAAGCGACAGACTGAGAAGCATGCAATGTGCACATGAGAGAATTTTGCTTAACTTCACATGGAGAGACTGCAAAACAGCGCAATACATTCAGGAGAAGACAGGAGTCCGAGATATCATAGAATCCGTTAAAAACTCAGATGGCAATGGGCCAGCCATGTTGCAAGAACGGCAGACAACCGATAGACATCACGACTCACGACATAGACACCAAGAGATCACATCAAATAAGGAACTGTATGTCTACAGTAACTGTTGTGGAGCCTTGTTACCGATTTTACTCACATACACAGACACAAAAATAATAGTGTGTATATGCTTCTGCAAATGACAATTCTTGTTCAAGCGAATATGTACAGTGAATGCAAAAAGTATTCAATACGTTTCAAAAATTTCATCTCAACCTCATTATAGAGCATCGGAATCGTCCGGGTTTCGACTAAAGATTGAAGAGTACTAAAAAAAAATCAAATTAATATTGAAACACGATTGAACATTGGAAAGGTGGGTACAAAACTCTAAAAATTTTGTTCCAAATTCTGTGAACTTTGGAGCTGTATAAAGAGCCCGACGGGACTACGAGATGGAGAGACGAAGTAGACAAATTCAGAAAGTACCGGCTCTGCAACGCCCACGATAGAGAAGTGTGGCGAATTCTGGGGAAAGATCTATGTCCAACGAAGGACATTAAAAGACTGATGATGATGATGATGATATTGATATTTTGCCAGCTCCGGAAAGCTGCTACCAGATGAAATATACAGGACTAACCCGATATCGTATATTTCAATTTTATTGCTTGCACACTATTTTCAGGGGAAAGCATTATTTTCATTGTGATGATAATTGTATGCTAACAAGGGAAACTATGCTTCACAATCCTGCATTATCCTTCACACCACCATCTCTTACAAAATATGCTGTCAATTCACGAGTTTGTGCTATTTCTGTAACCTTCATATTCGTCAGTATCGCTGTCATAAGTAACCTTTCAAGCTCGTATCTCTATTTATGCTATGTTGTTATCAAAACCGTCTTAAGAATATTTGCGCCCCCCTCCCCTGGCTAAGCTATGTACCGGATTTGTCCCGCGGCGAGACAGCAACAGAATACAAAATACACACACTGTAACATTTGTTGACTCCAAGGAGGCGTTCGACTCGGTGCGCTCTAACTAAGAGAATGAAATAAATCTGGGTGTTTGTAATCCATTACATTATGTTTTAGTAAGGGGGTTTCAATTTACTATTCAATTAAAAATCCAGATCTGAACCCATATTTTCGGTCCACTTGATATCTCTAAAATTTCTGAATGAATTTCAATGAAATTTTGTTTTTTTTACATTATGGAGTGGATCCTGGAATTTTACACGGTCACCCCTTCTCCCTGCATCGTAGTTGTATGTTCTCAATGAATTTCAGTGACATTTTGTGGCAGGGTCGGCAGTGGGTTAAAGAAGATCTGTTCACATTTTGGGGCAGATGCAGGAATTTTTCATTCACCTCGCCTGCATTGTAGCGATGTACACATCAAAATATCTCTAATTGTTCTCAATGAATTCCAGTGAAATTTTGTGGGTAGACAGTTGGCTGAGGAAGAAGTGTTTACATTTTGGGGCAGATCAAGAAATTGTTCAACCTGCTATATTACATTAGCTTTATGTACACAGTACAATACCCTCGAGTGTTACCCGTGAATTTCAATTAAATGTGATGGAAAGGCGTTCACTTTTCTGAGAAGATCTTTTTATCGTCATTTCCTCTGCATCCTAGATATATGTACACGGCACAATATCTACAACGATTCTCAATGGATTTCCATGAAATATTGTTGAAGGGTCGCCAATTTTTCGACGGGGGTCGGGGGCAAGAATTATTAATATTCACCTCCCCTGCATCGTAGTTTTGCGTACACAGCATATCTCCAAGGATTTTCACTGGATTTCTATGAAGATTCGTCGAAGGATGGATGTATATATTTTTTGGTTGAGGAGGATTCAAGATCTCTCCTTGGACACTGCATCATAGCTATATGTACGCAGTAAAATATCTCCGAAGTTCTCAACGAATTAGTGAAAGGGTGGACAATGGGCTAAGGGATATGGGTTTATATTTCGGGGCGGATCCAGGAATTTTTCACAATCCCTATTCAAGTATTTTGGTTGAAATGAACTACATTGATGAAATCATTTTTTTGATGTATGAAGCATCTTGCAGTGATTATGATTATAGACCACAATGGTGGAATAGAACTACGTGTAATGATTAGCTGGAAAGCATTTAGTATGAATAGAAACATAATGACAAATAGCTTACCAATATGCTGAAAATGAGAAGTGTAAAATGAATGTATAATGGCAGCCATGACATATTGATGTTGAACATGGAAACTAACAAAATCACTCGTGAACAAAATCAGAACCATCCAAAGATCAATGGAAAGAGCAATACTAGGAAATTTCCTAAGAAGTAGAAAGAGATTAACGTCGATCTCTGAGCAGACAGAGGTTCAAGATACCATAGAAGTAGTTAGGCAACAAAAATGGAAGTGGACAGGACACACATCTATGTGATAGGTTTGCTGGTAGGACATGGGAAAACTTGGCACAGTCACGGTTGTTATGGAAAAGGCTGAGAAGGGCCTTTGTCCAGCTGTGGACTAAAAATGGGTGATAATTATGATGATAGTCTGAGGAGGGCTTTTTACAGTGAACACTCGTTGTAACGGCACTTGTTCTTAAGGCCTTATTGAATTACACACGTTCTAACGGCTCATTTCGTATTCCATTGTCAATTGGTTTGCTAACTTGTAACCCATATATGGGGCATAAGACTGTGAAAGGGTAATAAAAAAATCATCTTTTTCAGTACTTTTTAATTCATCATTATCAATACACATCGAGTAAAATCTACCCGTTATAACGTCAAACCCGTTGTAGCGGCACTCATCGAGTATTTAATCTCATGTGAAGACCCGACCAAGAGATTCAAAACGTCGATTGGGAATAGACCAGAACCACGACTTGCTTTAATAGTCTTGTTTTTGTGTATTTAAAACGCACATGCGTCAACACATACACACGTGCGCACACACATGTTCATGCATACACACACACACACACACACACACACACACAGAGGGCTTCTCTAATCAAGGTCTTACAGAGTAAACTATAGATGTATCAATGCATTCCTTTTGCCTGCTTCAAACTGATTGGACCCATTTGTCAAAGGCGCACAGCAGCACACTGTAACATACACCAAACATTACATTTCAGGTTTTGCAGAAAAATAGCAAGACTTTTAATTTTCTTTTAAATTTCTGAATTCCTTGAAAGACCAGATGAACTTGTTTATACTGATCAGACTTGGAATTCTTTTTCATTGTCCTTGAATGAAATAATAAGTCAGTCACTAATAATTACAGAACTGCATGAAAAAAATATTTTTTAAATTTTTTCCTGCGCACAGTTTACTTTCAATTCTACCTTAGAGATATAAAGTCGATGGAAAAACCTTATTTCTATCTTTGGGAATCTACGGATCTTGGCTTGATTGTGAATCTTGGGTCCCGCAAAAAAATGTTTTTAATTGGGCCTCACAGCTCATGCTGCCGACCGTGCTCTTGCGCATGTAAAACACACACACGCACACACACACACACACACACACACACACTACCGCCATTATAGTTAGTGCACGGATCAGCTGTCTGGGAAATGCAAATAAAAATGGATAAATAATCTGAGTTATCTAAATCTAGAAA
Organism: Thysanoteuthis rhombus; assembly: GCA_963457665.1. Classification (NCBI taxonomy): domain Eukaryota; kingdom Metazoa; phylum Mollusca; class Cephalopoda; order Oegopsida; family Thysanoteuthidae; genus Thysanoteuthis; species Thysanoteuthis major. Next base: position 2,667,283 of record OY735227.1, on the reverse strand, counting down.
TGAAATATCTAAATTGGCAGGGTACACTTGTAAAATATTTTCCGTCTGTCATACGAAACAATGGACCCGAAGTATTTCGATTACTGTGAGCCATAGTTTTGTATCATGGGCGGAAAATTATATCAAATGACAATTATAGCAGGCTGCTCGACGCGCCATAAAGTTCAACCCCTTCAAAACATGCACCTGTGGAATGGGCACTGTCCTAGCGGGATTAAAAACAAGTAATAATTTTTTTACTCAAGTCTAGTTTTGCCACTGAACAAATTGGTGAGCGGATAAGGACGTTGAATTTTCTAACTTGACATTTCTCTTGACAGCACGTCGTGTTGAGAGTGATCAATTAAAAAATTAAAAAAAAGGGGTGATCAATGATCAATGGTACTTCTCCGCATTCTGTTCAGGGGTGATCACTAAAAAAGACGGAATTGAAAAAGAAGAAACAAGGGACCAAGTTAGAATAAATTAGATTGCAAATTCCCCCCCCCGGAAACCTATTGGGTGGGGGGAAAAATGCTCTCGGCATAATGAAGAGTAAATCTTGAAATGTTCACCCCTCTAGCTCCATTGATGCAGTCATTGATAACTAGTCAGTCAGCTAGCAAATGACACTGATATACAGCCAGACCTGCTTAAAAACTGAAGAAACGGTTCCGGTTGACTGTTTCCAATAAATTTTCAATATACCCATTGTCAATAGTTAACAATGTATATATATATATATATATATATATATATATATATATATATATATATATATATATAGATAGATAGATAGATAGATAGATAAATAGATAGATAGATAAACAGAATTGAAGTGCAAGTAACTTTTCTTGTTAAAACGTCATTTTTCCGAAATCAATGAATAAATTATCAACTTGATAGTGAGAAGTTAATTTGTTATTTGTGACATAAGACCCCAAGTATAGATCACCCAGCTGGGATCAGACTTACTAATAACTGGAAAGCACACGGAAAGCCAAATCCTCTGCCAAGGCCCCTGTCTGTGGGACGCACACATCTACACCAAGATATAATCACTTCCTCCAGGACTCATGACTCACTCTTTCATCACCTAAATTAATTGAAAACTTTCGGAGATATCGTGTAGACAGTCATGAACTTTTGGCGATATTATATGAGGCGGACATATAACAACAACGTAGGGGAAATACGTTTGCATGTATCCGCTCCTAAATTTAATCACTTCTTCTGTAGCCTATGGCCAATTCTTTCACAAAATGCCATTGACATTTATCGAGAACTTTTGGAGATATCTGGCGGAGAGACATAACATTTTGGTCATATTATATTGTACGGACCTCTAACTACGACGTAGAAAGAGCGATATTGCATGGACCAGCCTACAAATTCATCCAACTTTTCTTTACCCCCATTGCACCCCCTATCCATAGAATTTGATCGAAATTCGTGCGGAAATTTTGGAGATATATGATAGATAGACAGACAGACAGACTGACTGAAAGACGTGACCGAATAGATTGACCCTTCCAACTTGGTTGGCAGGTCTATAAAACGAGTTTGACAACCGTTATCTCATGATGAGGCATACCGTTTTATTCCTGTATATACTGACACTTCAATATGTTTTTCAACGACCACATTCCACAAGGAGGCATACACGGAAATGGTAGACGAACTAAATGAAGAAAGCAAGAAAGACGGTCTACTCATAAACGAATGCCATCTACAACAAACATGTTGAGGACGAAGCCATAACGATCAAGATCAAAAATGCAGAGCTGAAGATAATAGACCAGTATATTTACTTAGGATAACGAGTCTCCAGGAAATCCTCGAAAGAAGAAGAAATCAAGCGAAGAATCGCACGCCAGATTGGCAAGCTTTCGGTAGAGTAAGCGCGACTTTCAAGAACAAGAAAATGCTATTAGTTCTAAAAGAAGGGTATAAAAGTAAAGCATCCACCCGGTAGTCACCTATAGAGCAGAAACATGGAACCTGACCAAGAGACTGACCCTCAAACTGAGAACCATGTAACGTGAACATGAGAGAATCATGCACGACCTCACATGGTGATATCAGAAGACAGCAGAAAATAGAAAGAAAAGATAAGGGTCCAAAATATCATAGAAATCATTAAAAACTCAAATGGCAATTGGCTGGACATATTGCAAAAATACAAAACAATCGCTGGACATTCCGACTCAAAAGATTATATGCAAAATTATGGCCGACAGAAAGTGAGATGACTTGACGAGCTAGACAAATTCAGAAAGTACTTGCTCCGCGATGCCAATGATAGAGAGGATCTAGCAGATCTTTGGGAATGTTCATGTCCAACGGCGAACGCTAAAAGGTAAATTATGATGATGATTACCTCAGTTAGCGCTCTACTTGTTCCTTAAACTAAACTGTATGTTGGAATACAATTATCATGTTATGATAATTGTTATACTATGTTATACTACTGAAAATATTGTGTCAGCAATCATTTTACAAAATATCATGTCGATGTTGAATCTCAACAACATAGACCAGATTAGTAATGTGTATCTCATCTAACTATTTTCAGGTGCATATGCATATAAAATATATATATCAAATGCACGATAGATTATTATGCACGAGTATGTTTTATTTTCACACCAATGATACTTCAAAGTGTACAGTGAACTGTATATTTGAAAGAGAGCGCTATTGGGAATCAGCATAAAACGATGTAGAGCTAAGCGGGCTATTACCGTGCCAAGATATCTCAACACGTTTCTTTTAGCTACCCAACTCCACACATGGACATAGACATAAGTCTTCGCGCTAGATATCCTTTCCTTCCTGCCAAGAACATTTTGCCAATCCGTGAAATGCAGTCCAGTTATGAAAATATTTCCTTTTTGATTTGATCATTTCTGACCTGGTTGCAAGAAAGTAGAAAAAGATGGGCTGTGGAATAAGGAGTTATTTTAGAGCAGAAGTTATCGGAAACTGTCAGAAAACCCGCCGGGAGACCCCAATAAGAGATCACAGACGTGAACACTGTATTTAATAAACCATATCTTATTTGAAAATTTTCACCATCATAAACACCTGGATCACATTAAATTAAAATATCTAGGCATATTTCGCAGAAGACAGGTGAAATATGTGTATAAATGACACGAACCTTACATAAAATGATGAACTACATGTGTGGCGAAAACTATAAAATGAAGGGAGGTGGTATTTGATAAACACTGCTGGGGGGCATATAACTGTTTTATTTTTAAAATCCCTGAAACAGTTACATACTAAAAAACTGATGATCCTAAAAAGAGATGCTTCATACATTGCACAATAATGAAGTATGAAAGAAACTGGGGAAAAACATTTTGGAAGATTGCATAAGTTGCATTGACCGATATTGGGAAACGGGTGACTGAAGTGATACACAAAAATCTATTGAAAAAGTTTTTTTTAATGACAAGTAATATATATATATATATATATATATATATATATATATATATATATATATACATATATATATATATATATATATATGTTATAAATAATATATATATATATATATATATATATATATATATATATATATATATATATATATATATATAGTCTGGGATTAGATAGATCAATAGATAGGTATCATATTATCTTCAGTTTGAGAACAAATGCAGATCCCAAACTATTATTTTAGTGGAATTTAAAAGTACCCGACTCTGAATATTGCTCCTATTCGTACACACAGAAAATATGATAGGAATATGTTATGTGGTACCTGGGTTTCACAGTCACATACAGACAGACAGACAGACAGACATTTGGAGCGCCAAAGGAGCTTGTCACTTGAAAATAGAATGTAGCTCCTGGCACTCCCAACCAATGTGGTCTGGTCATAATTAAAAAGTGAATCAGAGGAGTTTCGAACATTTCAAGTGCAGAATTCCATGACAGGAGGCATAATCATTAGACTTTTATACACAATATTTATTTCGCATGTGCAATGAATAAAATATTCATATATATATATATATATATATATATATATATATATATATATATATATATATATATATATATATATACGTGTGTGTGTGTGTGTGTGTGTGTGTGTGCGTGCGTAATTGATTTTAACAAACGCATACACACATAACATATATGTATATAAGCATTCTGAGTTGTACAATGGTAGGATGGGGATGTCAGAGGAGTAACAAGAAGAGGGCGAAAAAGGGTAGTCTCTCCCGGGTGCAGGTGCAAAGGGGTGCAAAATTACCTCTGGCATATAATGCCTCTTAAATAATAATAATGCTCTCCCCTTGGATAAAGTCCCTTCCCCGCTCCCAAGCACTATCTTTGCCCCCACCCAAGCACCGAGAACCTAGCTGGTCTTGCAAGCCACTACGTATAAACTTAAAACCATCGTTTTGTACCCAAGTTATCCTCGTCTAACATGCCCACTGCTACCATTCATACATCTCATTAAACCAAGAGTATATCGGGGAAAGGGTTGTTAGATCTGAGCACAAAAAAGGAACTGATAGCAATTATTTCTGAAGGAAGATTCAAAGCGTGTTGTAAATAGGTTAATAACAAGTGTATGGCTACACATATGAATATGAATGCGTACAGGGCTGGTCTTAACACTCATCACCATCAGTCTTCTATCGTCCGTCGTTGGACAGAGACCTTCCCTTCAATGGGCATCGCGGAGCCAGAATTTTCTGAATCTGTCTAGTTCATCTCTTCACCTTGTATTCTGTCGGCCTCGGTTTTGCATGTGATATCTGGGGATGCATGTTGTGAGTCGTGATGTCCATCGTTTATCTGCCATTCTTGCAACACAGCCTGCCCATTGCCATTTTAAAAACTACAGTGCCCAATTGAAAACATTTTTCGTACGGGTACAAGGTTCATAGCCAATGACTGTAGGATCTCATAAATTTTGATTACAGACTTTATATCTCTACGGTAGAATGGAAAGCAATCAGAATGTACACTTGAGTACACTGTTTTATTATTGATTGGCATAATATTTAATTCAAGTACAGTAAAAAAAAAAAAAAGTGAATATAAACAGTATAAACAAACAGTACTGACTTTTTAGAAGATAATTAAAATTGTTTTAATGGGCGAATGGGCATTCATCTAGCTGTATCGATAAAACACGAAATAACCGACCCAAAACGTGCTCATAGGTCATTAATTCTTGATTCGTACGGTTTTTCCAAGAGAATATTGAATATTAGGTTTTTTTTCTTTTCGGGGTTACCTCTAGTGCTTAGATCTCAATCTGCTTGATGAGCAAGATTCAGGTATGTATAAATGCACACATATTCATTATTTGTCACATGTACGTGCCTGAGCCTTGTATATATATATATATATATATATATATATATATATATATATACGATAAAATACACCCACATAGGCATGTGCTTGATGAGCATGATTTATGTATATATAAATATATATATATATATGCACATTAACGTATATGCGCATTGTACGTGTTATTCATACACATATACATGCACTATACGAATACACACACGCACATTTATGTTTGATGAGCAAAATTTGTTTCACTAAAACACACACACACACACACACACACACACACACACACACATATATATATATATATATATATATATATATATATATATATATATATATATATTGGAACAATAATAAACAAAGAAATGAGTGAAAAAATACTCTTTAGTTTCTAAACAAAGACTAACAAATCACGATAAAAAAAAACCTGGCAAGCGATCGCAGGAGGAACAAATGAGTTCAGGATATCATTTAGACCCTTGCTCGCCGTAAGGGTCGTCGTAGTCTAAACGGTTAACTCTTACTTAAGCTACACAGGTGTTCCTAATGAAGTAGGTTCGATTCCCACTTCGGGGTCGTTTTATTATTTTCTGATCATCACCGTTGTTTCGCTCGCTCTGGTAAATATTTCGGTTTGAGCAAAAATTTAGTTCCTGAAATGTCTTCATTCATATACACACTTTTTCAAGAGTGGTAAACAATATTTTACTTTTTTTCTTATGAGGCTAAAAATAATCCCTTTTTTAACACAACATATGAATTAACTACAACTACACTACTTTTGTTCTTGGGATTATTTTCAAATAGTATATATATATATATATATATATATATACATACATATATACATATATATATATATATATATATATATATATATATATATATATATATATATATATATATATATATATAGTATTTATGTAAATCAAAGATACACATATTTGGTATATTTTTGCATCCGAATAGGTAGGTACTATACGATCGATAAAGAACACGTTTGTTTGTTTTGCAGTTCCAAAAACTTTTTTCCCACAACCACTACTTCTTAGAATATATTACCTCGATGCGCCCCGATGTAAGGCCCAAAATTATACTGAAAAGTACATTTTAAGAATTGAAAGAAAGATTAAGCATTTACTATGCAACAATAAATATAATTGTGCAAAAGCATCCGAAATTGCTTGGTTAATTATTATAAAAATAATTAATAGTCAATTAACAGTCAACAATTGAACAACCATAGCGTCAAATTTCAAAAACTTGTAAAAAGTTTCTATTGAAAGATAGATATGGTCAGAATAAATTCTATTTATGACATCACTGGAACTTTTCAAGGGAAAACATCTGAAATGAAACTTCTAGATTCTGGATGTTATTGATGAACCCGTCAAAATAAGGCCTCCAAGAGGACAAACATCTTTTTTTTCCAAGAAAAATCTTTTCTTAGAATGATTGTAGTCGAATACTGAGGCCATTTTAAAAGTCTGTAGACAAAACAGTATGCCCAGGGGAACTGGAACACACAAACTCAAGTAGATATGAAGAGGGATAGAACCCACCCAGCCGCCTTCGGTAGCTAAGGCTGTTTGATGAATGATGAACATGGGCCTGGTATGACGAGACAAATTCTTCCGCCCGTGTCTCAGTATTTTTAACAGTCTCCTTAAAACGCCCCGTTTCGCTATCAGTTTCTGTTTCAGAAATACGACTTTATTCGTAGACTACCCCTTCCTTCATCCTCTTTACATTCCAGCGGCCCTTGGGTATTACAACACAACTGTTGAGTCTTCCAGCACCCAAAGGGGTGGTAGCAACCACTTTTCAGAATCACTCAAGTACAATGTCAGCAAATACCTTCCTGTCTTTCTTTCTTTCATTCTTTTTCTCTTTCTTTCTTTCTTTCTTTCTTTCTTTCTTTCTTTCTTTCTTTCTTTCTTTCGATAGATAGATAGATAGATAGATAGATAGATGTGAACAGATCTAGATTAATACATATATATATATATATATATAGAGAGAGAGAGAGATAGAGATAGATAGATAGGTAGACAGAGAGAGAGAGAGAGAGAGAGAGAGAGAGAGTAATAGATTGATAGATATGAACAAAGATGGATGTTTAGATTGATTCGTGAGCTAAAAAAGAAAATCCATCTTTCATATCTATACAAATAATAATTCTCACAATATTTGTATAAATGCATGTATTTGTGTGTACGTATCATATCCTCACTCTCTCTCTCTCTCTCTCTCTCTCTCTCTCACACACAGACACAGCTTGTTGTATACGTATCGATATCACACCTATACTATTAGCTTATATATATATATATATATATATATATATATATATATATATATTAATAGTATCATCCACAGACGTTGAATTACAACTCTTCAGTGCGGCTATAGACTATCCATTATCCCATCCAGTAACACGAGGCATCTTACCTCTGCTCTACGCAGAACTGGATGGTCAGTAAGGTTGAATTTAAGCGATATATTTCAATTATACATAATTACTCATCCACCAGAGAGCCCTATAATCACTGCTGATAGCGCTCATCTCCTTTTTAGAATCAGAGCGTCGGTGATTTTCACTTTATCTGCGGTTGCATCTATCTTTCCCCATTCAGTTTGCACTCACGTGGGAATATGATCGATTACATAGTTAGTAATTTGAGGCTCATGCCTTTTGATCACGTGCATTAGCGCTTGCACCCAATAGCCGCTAGTGGTTGTAATTGAAATTACATCGTAAGACCTTGTAAACACAGGCGCACTTAATCATTTCCAAAAACGTAACTAATGATTTTTAGTGCTGACTGGAGGCTAAACAAGGACTCCTCTTTCGTTCGGTACTATCTTTTCGAATAGAGGGGGGTTGCAACTATAATCCTAATTTACTCCACCTTAATCACGCAGCTTAAGATATACTCAGTTAGCCGCTGAGTGCACCGTGATATTTGTCCCAATGAAGAGCTTTCCACGATCTTCGTTCATACCGGGAATCGAACCCAGGACCTTCTGCGTTCTGAGACAGATGTGCTATCATCTGAGCGTGTAGGTGGTGGGTGCAGGCCTCTAATTTGTCGACAAAGTGGGTGTGCACACCGCTTGAGAGAAGACGTTTGCCGACGGAAAGAGCATTAGAAGAAGACGTATACCACACACACACACACACACACACAAACAATAATTCTGGCACCTGACTTGACATTGTCAACTGCAGGACGAATTGAAATTTTACTGTACACATCTGCTTAGTTACAAATCATTATCATCTTAAATTTACTTTTTACTCAGGACGATTTCCTTCTGGCAATGAGTACACAGCGTTGATCGGAATATAAAACATAAGACTTAGGTCCGATTTGAAGCCACATTCTAAACGGGAAGCACCGTTCAGTCCGGGTTGCTTTACCAATTACGTTAACAAGACTCACGTGGAAATCCAGGTAATTGCCCTGAGCTGATCCCTCATGCTGATCAGCAGGGATATTAGTCTCGGCAGAAAGTCGAGATAAAAAGCAATTTTTGAATCGAGATGAAGATTAAATGTTGTCATACTTATTCATAAAAATGAATTATAATAATTCATCTAATAAAAACGGGAAAATGTTCACTTACAAATTTACCGGAAGTTATTTAAAAGTGCCGTTATGACGAATTTATTGTGAGAGCGGGCAGATTTTACACCAATTGTATTCAAATTGAAAAACGAAAAAGTACAGGGAAAAAGAGGATCGGTATTGATCTGAAAATGAAGAAAAATCCTATGGTGCAATTTGAACCCACACCAATTATTTGGTGGGGGGGCAGCTTATACCTGCCTGTACAGCCAGTTGGTAAAAATCAAACAGAAAACAGTAGTCCAAACGGCACCCTTCGCTCTGAGCAAAAAGTTGCAATGAAAACTAAAATGGCGATGGGCTGTTCATGTTGCAAGAAGATCCGAAAACCGCTGGACATCACGATTCACAACATTGATCCCTAAAAATCATATGCAAAATTGTGGCCAACAGAAAGTAAGATAGCGTGACGAGCTATATAAATTCAGAAAGTAATTGCTCTGCGATGCCCATGATAGAGAGCTCTGGCGAATTTAGGGAAAGAATTGTGTCCAACAACGGACGCTGAAATGAAGCTGTTGCTGCTGCTAATGATGATGATGATGTTTAAAAAGTAGTCATTAAATGAAAAAATGTTTCATAAAACCTCACCTAAAAAAAATAAATACATCAATGTATCACTAATTTTAGTTTAAAAACATGGCATCCAAATCTTCCTGTGATGTGGCTGCAAATTGATATCCGACTGAAGTCTTGTGGGAATTGAAGAAAACAGATGCAGCGTTAGAACGCATGTGTCATCGATTGGCACCGTTATAACGTGTGCTGATACAACGAGAGTTTACTACAGATACAATCTTGACAGGAACTGACATAAACGCACGAGATTGAACGCGCACGCGCACACATACACAGACAGAGATGGGTTTGCTGTCATCTTAATTCAATTCATATTTTACAAGGTTAACAGGATCGCAATTTCAAAGAATGTTTATTATAGTGAGTCAGTTTTACAAATACTTCATAAAGGTACTCTACCTCTGCCAACGAAGTTCTGTCAGTATGTCGATCCGTCTCTCTGTCTGTCTACACGATATCCCCGAAAGTTCTCAATGAATGTTGGCCAGAAATGATTGAAGGGTGGGCGATGGACGACAAGTGAAGAGATGAAATTACACAGGCTTGGGAACCAATTTAGCATAGATTTATATTGCAAATTGAACTCTCTACAAAAACCTTTCATTTCAGGTGGGGGATTTGAAAAGAAAAGTTTTTTTTAGACCTAATAGCAAGTAAATGTTTAAGTTTTCAGCCTTCTTGCTCCATTGATGAGACCTGAACGTGCGATACATACGTACATAGTCAGCAAGCCAGACCAGCTAAAAAATTAAAGAAACCTACACAACAGTTTTGGTGACAGTTTTAGTTGACGGTCTCTAATTCATTCATAAGCCTATTTTCCCACATCCTGGTGCACAGATTTCACGTACATATTTTTTTAAAAATCGTTAACAGAAATGAAAATAAACTCAGAATTTGTACCTAACTCGAGGTCAAACTTCCAATACTTACAATCGTCTTCTTTTTTTCTTACACTCAATTAAATGCACATATTCAATAGTAGATCAAAATATTTTGATTGCAATTCCTACGTACATTTATATAAATACACACGTATCAGCATTACACACGTGTACATACACACGTGTAATGCTGACGCCTGGTATACAACATTAGTAGCTGTCAATTAAATCAATCAACATAGGTTTCTTCAGTTTTCAAGTTGGTCTGGGTTGCTGACTATGTATGTATGTATCGCACGCACGGGCCTCATCAATTGAGTTAGAGGCATCTCCCAATAGATTCTTTGTCATGGGTTCAATATGCTAAGTAAGTTGATCCTAAATTGGTCCCTTTCTTTATGTCCGGTGGTCATCATGCTTTTAATTTTTTCAATTCGGACTTTTCCAATTTCCTCTGCCCACCAAAGGAGAAGAGAAGAAATTTCCCAATTTTTTAATTGATCATCCCGATCAAGCCGCAATAAATAAATGTTGGTCACGTGGCAGCCTCCATCAAGTGACCGCCCAGGCCTGTATATAGATATCTTTTAGCATGTATCTGTCTATGTGTGTGTGTGTTCTTCTCTTTAATAAAAGCAAATATTCTTGAAAGAAAAAAAAAAAAGAAAAAAAAAGGCACATACTCACATAAAATCCTTTTTATTCGCGCACACATAAATACAGTAGACTTCCGTTATTTCGGCACCTTCAGGGATTTAAGATTTCAGTTATAACAAGTTTGCCGTTATAACGGGTGGATTTTATACAAAGCGTATTAATAAGGAGAAAGCAAAATGTATTGTCTTTCACAGTCAAATGCCCCATGTTGTTTTAGGTGGCAATATTTTAAGGGTTTGTTAATTTTAGTTTATAGAGTAATGCCCCGAAATCTCCATGTGCTGTTGCTGCAAACTAATCTCCGATAACAATCTTGTGAGAATATATTTTGAGGCGCACCGCAAAAGAGGAGCGTGTCATTAAATAGTGTCGTTAGAATAAGTGCCGTTAGAACGAGAATTTACTGCTGATAAAATCACGAATTGGCATGAAAGCATAAGATCACACACTCGCCCATACTAACACGTGTTTGGTATAATTTCATTTCGATTTTCATTGTACCAAGTTGACAGGATCGCAATTCAGAGGGATATTTATTATAGTGAGTCAGCCATACAGATTCTTCACACACACACACACATACGCACACACACACACACACACATGCACACACACACACACTTTTACATGCACATATTCATGTATAGATAATGAACAACATGACCTTTTTGCTTGTTTCTGCTTTCGTAACAATGGACATTTCCACTCAAAGGCAACAATTTTGCTGATAAAAATATACTCTACCTACCATTTGAGACAATGCACTCTCCCACTCGAAGAAATTTAGTTGTTTCTCGCCTAAAAAAATATATCTCATGGAATCCAAATATATCCGTGATTTTTTCTCATGGATTGAGTGGTTTTAAAAATAGATCCTACATACATATACTTATATATGCATCGTGGGTGTGTTTTTTTTTTTTTTGCTCAAAAGTGCAAATGTTGCCGAAGTCTTTTTTATTTTTGTATCACCCTAATATATGATTCGATAAGTACATGCGAGTATTTGGTTGTCTGTGTGAATGTATACACACACGTATGAACACAAAACACTGATATATATATATATATATATATATATATATACTCTAGTTTGTGTTTAAGAATAACGAATACAAACGTTCACCGACACAAACATTCAAAACTTTATTCTGAAATAATGATACAAGTTTTAATACATTTTTTCAAAAGCAACCGAAAATGTTTTATCATATATATATATATATATATATATATATATATATATATATATATATATATATATATATGTATATATATATATATAAATATGGAGAGAGAAAAAGAGATGTATAAAAAAAACTTCAAGTTTAGATTTATTCATCTTTTCAAGACTTTAAACTGGTTAAAAATGAATAAAGGTGTGACTGAACTCGTTATATATGATCAGAGGTGTGACTAAAGGGAGCAGGCAGGGGGCTACTTGACTTCTGCTGGGCCCCTAATGGAGAAGCCCCCCTCCCAATGTAGTAAATCACCTCTTACATCTCAATTGACATTACACAATAACAACAAGGATATCTCTGTACATTCATGATTCGTTTAAGCAATAATTCAACCTGTGGGATTGTTTACCAACAATAAAGAGATAGTGAATGTCTATTTTCATTTCTTCATCAAATTTCACTAAATATTAGAGGGGGCCCTCAAGGTTTCACCCAGCCCCAAATTTCTAGCTATCTCGAGCTACGCTGCTTACAGGCATACAAGACCCCAAGAAAGTTAATTTTTTCCTTTACTTACCTTTTTTTCCCAAGTGGTCCACCACGATACTAAGAGGCATTCCCGTAAAGAATGTTTTTTTTTTCAACAGTCCCAAAAGATCCTGAGTTGTAAAAGTCCGGACCGTGTGTTATTGAAGCTCATGTACGTAGCGTGAGTGTGTATTTGTACATACCTACCCTGTCGCGACTCTGTTCACAACGAGAAAGAGTTGCAGATTTTCTTGGATTCGTAGTGAATAATAGAGAGAAAGAGAAAGAAGGAGTGAAATGCCTCTGAATATAACAACGAGGCGGGGCCCCCTCTCTCTATGCCTCTCTTAATTTAGGCCTTATCTCTCTCTCTTCACTCTTCACTCTTTCACAAGCAGACAATATTATAGCAGTGCGAGTGCCCATTTGTACAGATGTATGTGAACATTCATGGCTACAGCGTTTGAACTTCTGATTGACGGTGTAAAAATCTCGCTTCTCACTGAACATCCAGGGTTGCTAGAGAGTTGGAGATATTTCTGGCCAAAATACACGCAAAATTGCCATATATGGCTAAAAGTGGCCAAATACGCGAGATGTTTATAGATCATTTTGATACTGCAGATAAGAGAGAGAGAGAGAGAGAGAGAGAGAGAGAGAGAGAGAGAGAGAGAGAGAGAGAGGGGATTTATTTCAAACTTTATATCAACTACTATTTTGGTCCGTATGGCCAAATTTCCTGAGGGAAACAAAGTTACTTGCAAATTATTTTTCTATATTCTAAAATTGTTCGAAGGAAATATAAAAAAAAAAAAAATGCCAAAAATGACCTAAAAATTAAATATGGCCAAAGCAAACAGTTCATAGCAAAATGCTTTTTAAAAAAGCCAAATTTGTCGAATTTGGCCACAAAATAGCCAAAACGCGCTCAGTTATTCACAACTGCTGACACAGAGCTCTAACCGTTTTGTTATTATTTTCATTGACTTCGCTGTCTTTCCCCGTGTTGCCAATTTAGGTGTTTTTAGTCTAAATCTACGCGTTTTTGGTTGTATCTAGATGTCAGAAATTGCTATTTATATGTTTCATTCTCTAATTCAATATATCGCGATTAAATAAATCATATTTTTCAATAAAATGAGTTTTAAAAAAGTAAATGCTGACGATTAAAGTCACACCTAATTCGTGAAAAATATGTAATATGTTTCCTAGATTTTAGACATATATTTAGAGAGTTTAGATGTTTCTAGATTTTTTTTTCACTCAATCTTGGACATTATTTTTTTAAGTGACAACATTGATGTGTATGTATAATCACTGCTACTATCGTTTGACTTGATGGAAGATGGTGTTGAGAATCTTGCTTCATTCTCCAAAGGGACTGATTTAACGTAATTCAGTTATTCACAGCGTTCTAACATTTTCCCGCTTATTAACCACGTAACGAAGTTGGAAGAGGTGCATGTATATAATTCACACGTCTGACAGTTTGTCTACACTATATCTCTTAAAGTATCTTAATGAGTTCCAATGGAAGTTTGAGGAAGGTCGGACCATGGTCTGAGGAAGAAGAAGTGGTTAAATCTTTCACCGCTGCCATGGAAGGGTGGGTCTTGTGCTACAGAAAAATTGTATAAATTTTGGGACGGATCCAGGAATTCGTTTCCGTTCGAGAAATATCTTTTATTATTCTACAAGAAAACACGTTAAACACGAACAGTTGAAAAAAGGTAGATTCAAAATTTAATGGAGGTAACTCAACTTGCGTATGTATGAAGCTCACACGATTGTTATTTTGATTGTTGAAATGTTCATTCAGTTTTTAGTGTTTGGCGTTGGGGGAGGTCTCTGGGTTTCCTTCCAGTTCTCAACTGCTGACACAATGCTCTAAACTTTCCGTTATTATTTACCTGGCACATGCATTTACTCACGCCTATCTGTCCAGACAATATATCTTAAATCTGGTCAAAGGACGAGTCATTGGCGAAAGTAGAATCGATTGAACTTTGAGACGGATCCAGGATTCCTTTTTTCGAATGAGATATATTTTTTCATTTGTTTCCATACATATACAAATTCGGTCCACATATGTTTATGTAGGAAATATCTCCAAAAGTTCTAAATGAATTTCAGTGATAATTTGAAGTCAAGTGGACCACTGTAGAAAGAAATGATTGAATTTTGGGGTGAATCCAGGAATTGTTTTAACAATTACCACCCCGATATCATAACTGTATATCCACAATGCTCTCAATGAATTTGAACAGATTTTCGTCGAGGATAGGTCATGGACTAAGAAACGATTGGTTGGATTTTAGGGTGGACCCGAGAATTTTCTTCTTACAGTAACCTCCTTGCATCTTGATTATTGGTTAACTGCTTTTCATTCAATTTTACTGACAGCAGAATTGACAGAAGTGGGATACGTTCACTGAGTGCTTGCTCGTTGTTATTATTTTCATTGAATTCGTTTTTCAACGACTTTTTACTCGAATTGGCCCCTCTTTTCCGACTCTTTTTAAAAATCTGATTTGTTTGATTTGATGAAGTTTTATGAATCATTATCATCAATATTTTGCTACCATTTCCCTTCATCTTAATTGCTCCTGCTTTTTATCAAAACTAAACTCAGACTAGGTTCTCTTTAACAGGGGGTAAATACATAGAGAGCGCGGATCGAAACCGATAATAATTTGCTAGTGAGAATCGAACTCACGACCCTCTTCTTAAAAATTTTCAAACTAGTTTCCATCAGAGATTTTTTTTGTGATTTGTGCACTTAATCCCACTTTTGAAATCCTCCTCTGATCTAAAATCCCACTTGGGCTGTTTTATCGACTAAATTCAAAATTCTGTGAATTGATTGAAAAAAAATTATTCAGTCTATCAACTCAAGTGATGGACAGTGTAATTTTCTGTTTTCCTGTCCGTAACAATGGACTCCTCCATTTAAAAGGAACAATTTTGAAGAAGAATATTTTGTCTATCCAGCATTTAACTCTCTCTCTGAAAATGATTTTCTACTTTTTAAGAAAATCGTTTTTATAGAAATTCAAGTACCTCCATGAATCTTTTTCAACCAGTCTATCCACGTAGAAGTCTATGCAAAAGATATTGATGCAAATTAGTATATTTGATTGTATTACTATAAGATTGTTTGTCCTGTCCGAGCCCTGTTAAGGCCAGAATGTTATAATCGATTGGTCCATGTGAAATAGATCAACATACCAAATCAAAACAATTGAATGATTGTATTAAAACGAGCTAACATGACATAACAATGAAGAATACGAAACAGAATCGTTTGACGTTTGAAACTTGAATAAAATTGAAGAAAAAAAACTAAAAAGATTGTAAGTGACAAGAAGAAAAGTTTAATGGTGAGTTGAGACTTGAAGCTTGAAATTAGGGTATTTGAATATTATGTATTAAACATTAGATTATCTTATAGACTAGCTTTATGCCCTTTTTTGCCGATCCATACATTCATAATCCCGTCATTTTAAACAGGCATATGCTAGCTTTGATGATCGATATGTTTTATGTACATTCGTTGTTCATTGAGTTTCTTTGACTTTACTTATGATAAATTAGCTCGAGACTTCTTGGTGCTGATCCATTCGTAAATAACTCCGTCATTTTTGACGGGTATATGTTAGTTTAAAATACTCGCCAAGAATGAAGGTAATCAATTTAACACACTTGTGAAGAAAGACAATGGGAGAGGAATTGACGAACACGAGAGACAGAAGAAGAAGGAAGAAGATACAACAATAATAATCCTTAGACTTTTTTTGAAAAGCTACCGCCTATTCTATGGAGGAGCCGTGTGGCCGACTGGCCGAGCAGATAACGGCTTTGAGAATGGATTCGGCGTGCCAAGTTCAGACTCCACCCGAGACAGTTTGTCTTCGCTTTGAATCGGCGTGAATCCGTCTCACCCCACTAGTTGTGGGTATGAAATAGCGCAGGGTAGATTGAATAACGCCAACCTCGGGTGGACGTCATGTATTGCAAACGATAACCGGGTAAGTATATATGTGGAGCCTGAGACAAAAGCTGTTGCCATCCGAAGGGCACTACTTTTTTTAACACATTCTCCATAGTTACGGCCAAATCATGTTGGCCACACCGGTACTCGTATTATCAACCACGCTGAGAAACGTAGAGCTGGGTCAGTACCTAGATTGGGTGACCGTTTAGGAATAGCAGGAGTCATAAGTAAGGATGGTGGAGTGAGTGATGCCATTTCAAATGTTAGTCGCCTTTAAGTATATTATCCTTATCGCAAGGTGAGACAAGAGAAAGGTAAGATATGGGAAGCCGGGGTAGGAACTGCTGATTCTATTGCCAGCGTAAGGGTACTAGCTAGCTAAATGTGTCATACTCGTTACAGGTTTGAGGCATATATATTCAGTATAAGTTACCAACAACTAACTCACAGCATATATATATATATATATATATATATATATATATATATATATATATATATGTGTGTGTGTGTGTGTGTGTGTTTAAAAAGCCTGAAAGTCAGACTATAGATGCGCGAATTCCCTTACACATTCAACCATATTTATAGAAGTGGGCAGAAACTAAAGTTGGTGAGAGATTTTTTTTTTTAAATGCCAGTCAGTCATGTAATCAGTCAGTCAGTCATTCAATAGCCAGTCAGTCAGGCAGTAACGGCAATCGGTACTACAGATGCTCGCGCATCTAAAAATACACTCTATTTAAACAGATATCATATCAATTTTTTCCCGAACTTCAAAGCTTGCAAGTACAATTCCTTTAAACTCGTTTCGAAATTGTTTGTCTTGAATAATTCCTGAAATGTTTTTTCATATGTTTGAAATTTAACTTTGTTAAAATATTCAAAAATAATCTATTTTTAAATGTTATTACTGTTAAATGTTAAAAGGAAGAAAGACTCGAAGCAGACGATCCTTTCTTCAAAGATCCGCCTTAGTTTTCTTCCTCAACAGAAAGAAAACAGATGTTTTTAATTTGTTATGTAAACATGTTGGTAGGTATGGTCCAGCCTTCTTTCTTTCTGTTTCGCAGTCTTTCTTTCAAGTTCTCCCATTCCCTTTCTCCCTCTCTGTTTTTCTTCTTTTTCACATTTTCTTCATCTATTTCCCCCTTCCTTCTCTATTTGTCTCCTTCATCTTTTTTCTCCTCTTCCCCTTCTTTTTGTTGTTGTTGTTGTTCTTCTTCTTCAACAACTAACTATACAACTAAAACTGATTCTTCTTTTTCTTTTTCTTCTTCTTCTTCTACTACTACTACTACTACTACTACTACTACTACTACTACTACTACTACTACTACAGAGGTATATTCGTCAATTTTGTCTCCTTCATCTTTTTTCTCCTCTTCCCCTTCTTCTTCTTCTTTTGTTTCTTCTTCTTCTTCTTCTTCTTCTTCTTCTTCTTCTTCTGTTTCTTCTTCTTTTTCTTCTTCTTCTTCTTCTTCTGCTTCTTCTTCTTCTGCTTCTTCTTCTTCTGTTTCTTCTTTTTCTTCTTCTTCTTCTGTTTCTTCTACTGTTTCTTCTTCTTCTTCTTCTTCTTCTACTGTTTCTTCCTCTTCTTCTTTTGCTACTCATACTACTACCAGCTCTCTCTTTATTTTTCTACCACTACTACAACTACTACAACTGATGCTTCTTTTTTCTCCTTCTCCTCTTCCTCCTACTACTTCTACAGACTCTTCATCTTATTCTTCTTATTCTTCTTTATCTTCTTTTTCTTCATCCTCTCTTTCTCCTATCACCAATGCCGAACAAGAGATCCGATATAAAGCCCCAGTCTCTCCATCATTAGCCGTGCGAACAGAATTTCCAGAGGATCATCTCCGATCATCGTTTAGGGCTGCTACGTCTTATGCAAAACAGTGATCCTGATATTCAACTTTTGGGAATAGAAGCGAAAAAAAGAAAAGAAAAAAAATATCCCCGATACATTTTCCCTTCATTGAATTGAAGCTAAATTTTCATCAAGAATTTTCTATAATTAAAATCTTTCCTTCAACAGATTGAAAGAGAAAAAAAAATAGAAGTCGTGCATACAGACGATGAGTTTTGTTTCCCCAGTGTCGGTCGCATTTTCATACGAGTGTCAGTCGTCTCGGCGGTCGTGCTTTGAGCGACTGCTAGGCCGGGGAAAGAGAGAACGACAACTAGCTGAGATAAGAGTTGCCAACTCAACTATAGATTCTGCAGCTAGATCAACAAAAAGAGGAGCTAAAAAGAAGCCAAATATCTAGAATTTCGGTGATCGTTGTACAAATACTCTTCATTATTCATCATTACCCAGTATTATTAGTTTTCAATTTTCAGCTCTGACTTTGAGAAATGATGGTACTTGGATCCGATTAAAAAAACGATCACTTGTTTTGTGGCCTATTGCTTATTCATTGAGAACTTTTGGTGATATAGTGTGAATAGCCATGAGCATATACAAAAATGTATAAAAATTAGGGAGATATCACTCAAAAAAAAAAAAAAATTAAGTGCTGGATCCGCCCCAAAATTAAACCAACTCTTCCTTACTCCACTGCTTGCCTTTCTACAAAATTTTAATGAAACTGAATTTCATTGAGTACTTCACAGACATACAAATGTTTCAGAAGAAAAAAGAATTACCAAGAAACTATAACTTGAAAACATTTTTCATTCGTCATACCCCCTGCTCTGAATGGTGTCACCCTGGGGGTGGTGGGCCTACCTAAGCGCCCCCCCCCATCCTCCACTTGGTCCACCACTTGTGGATACAAGCATTTTTGCCAGAAATATTGCCCATTCATCCAGAAAACCGAGAATAAAAACAGAATCATTTAATATGGCTGAAATATGAAATTTCTCCAATTGCCTATCAATCAACATGTTTTGGTCGATTGAAAAGGTGTTTTATACATAATTTCAATTTTACTTATTATTCTACTCATTATTCATGAATTATTCCATAAATAAAAAAGATAATAAAAGGTTACATAAATTGAATTGGAGCGGAATTGTGTGCTAGATGCGGTTTTATAGGAGCTAATTGTACCCAAAAGAGTTAGATCTAGCTCCAAAAGTGCTAAATTGGCAAATCTGCAGCCAGCCAGCCAGCCAGCCTGCCAGGGTTTCCAAATGAGTTATTTTCGGCTAAGCCTAGCTGACTTTTTCCAATTTAGTAGATGAAAATTTACCGATAATTTGGCCGTCTAAAAATAGTTTGTTAGTTGATGAATGTTAAAGTACAGTTTCATTGATAATTTGTTCTGGAGTCTTAGCGTGAAGTTATTTTGTTTGTAGAAGTTTGGGCTTTAAATGAATACAAGCCTGGCTACTCAAGGGTCAAACCCCGCACAGAAATCAAGTGTCATTTGTCTAAAACGGTTTTCTGGTATTGTCATTTTACTCACATTGTGTTCATAATAAATAGAAAATTATATAAAAATATATATATATTTAGTATACATATATTCATTTATTAGAATGAAATAAGACTTTGCATATTTGTAACACACATTTTCGGAGGTATGTAAGACTTGTCTGTTCGGCTCAGTTGGTAAGGTAGCCACCTACTGATCAACTGGATGTGATTTCAGACCACGGGAGAAAAATATTCATTAGACAAACAGTGAAGAATTTACTCCCCTAGATTAGGTGAGGATTGTTTTTGTGCTTGTTATTGGAAAAAAAAGGAAGTCAACTACAGCGGCTGACTTGAAAGTTTGACAATATATCACATCTTAGCAACAAATATAGCTGGAAATGGCAAATTTAGCCGATTTTGTCAAATTTTAACGCAATTTCAGCAATAAAGCCAGCGATAAATGGAAGAATTTAGCCGATTTTGTCGATTTTGAAGGCAATTTCAGCCATAAAACCAGCTAGAAATGGAAAGAATTAGCCAATTTGTCGATTTTAAAGATAAATAGTTATAATTACCAAGGCATACTTGGCAACACTGGCCAGTCCAAAAGACAGAGATTCGAAGCAGTAATAGACTCTTCGTATCACTGAAAAGAACGCGGAAGTGGCGTTGAGATCATGGCGCGCACGCGCAGCGTGTCTGTGTGTGTAAGTGTGTATGTGTATGTGTGTGCGAGACAGAGAAAGGGGGAGAGAGAGAGGGGAGGGAGAGATTGAGTCGGTGAGGCTGAGAGTGTATGTGTGTATCAGTAAATGACTGAGTTTGTGCGTGTGAAAGAGAGAGAGAGAGAGAGTGTGTGTGTGTGTGAGAGAGAGAAAAAGTTAATTTATAGATAGTTATACGTGTATTCTCGCTTTATTACAGTGTCTTCAAAAATCGCAAAAGTAACATACGCTATGATCCCCGCAATTTCAAGGGCCCCGCACCAAAAGCTTGTAAGCTATGCATTATGATTCAGTGACTTTGCACTTGTTCTATTACTGTAGTAAGAACTTGGAACAACTAATTGTTTGAAGTTAACTATTTTCAGTCAATTACCACAAGTCGAAGGTATCATTTTAATAGTATTATAATAGGAGTGTGGTATCTTCATGATACAATGCATAAATACGATGGTATTTGGAATTGAGGTCATAGCTACTTCACAAAAAACAAAATGTAAAACTAATACTATTACTGAAATATCAGACAGATTTGTATCATCTGGTGGTACATCTATAAAAAATAAATCATAGGTCCTTATATGTGTGTGTATTTAAAAAATGATGAGCCCTTTATAACATATGCTGTGGGCCCCAAGGAACATATTTAACATAAACTTGGATTGCACATTGAATTCCTCACAAAAAAAAATATATATTAGGGGAGAACTTGAGAAACCAACAACCCAAAACTGTTTCCTAAACACAGTAACGAGTAAACGTTTATATTTGCAGTCCTCAAGCTACGTTAGTTTGGCCTGTAAACGGCTATTAGTTGTTGAGAATGATTGTTCCGTATTTCAAGGGAATGAATTGTTGGGAATGAATTGTAATTGTCAATGGATTGTTGGGGATGAACTCACCGAATCTCAGCCAGTCAGTCAGTCAGCCAGCCAGCCAGCCAGCCAGTCAGCCAGCCAGCCAGCCACAGCCAGCCAGCAAGTCCCATGAAAAACTGAAGAAATTTATGTTGACAGTTGCGTTGATAGCTTTGGTTGACTGTGTCTCTTATGTAGAAGTATCTTTTGAAGAATGTTAGAAAATTCGATCCATCCTTCCTATTTAGTTCATACGTTGTATAGTTTTCATTTCTTTTACTCCACAACAAAAGTCATTGTATAAAAAAAACTATAGATATCAATTCTTGTCAATCTATTCAAGTGATCAATTATTCCCGACGCGGATAATTACGTTATTAAGAAATAGATATATGATCCGACAGAAATAATTATAAAATGCATTATATTACTTTGAAACTCCAGTTATCACACGGTGAGTGTATCATTTGACTTAGACAGCGTAAATAGAATGAACAATCAAGGATAATGGGACTGCAGCAAGAATTGAACCTGTGACCGATAAGATAGGCGCCTCAACGTAGCGTTGCTCTTATTCCCAGCGGATGTTTAACTGAATGATAAGCGACCGATCAGTGTTGATCAATCTCTTTATCATTTCTAGGGGCGTGCCACATATATATAGCTGTCTGTGGATGGCACAATTATTTAATTCATTGTATATCTATAAATATATATATAATTAAATAATTATAATACATATATGTTTAATTGAATAATAATGTCATCCACAGACAGCTGTTTCGTTGTATTGCAACTCTTCAGTGTGGCTATAGACTATCCATTATTCCATCCAGTACCTCGAGGTAGGATCGAAACCTTCACTTCAGACAAAGATGTTGGTACCCTATCTCTGCGCTACGCAGAACTGAACGGTCAGTAACGTTGAATTTAAGCGATATATTTATTCATGCAGAATTCCCTATCCACCAGAGTACTCTATTCCTATGTTGGAAGAGCATTGCACAAGCTTATAAAGAACGAGTTACCTCACTGAAAGAGAGCTCAAACCTGAATAATGGATCGTTTATATATATATATATATATATATATATATATATATATATATTAATATATATATATATATATACGTGTGAGCAGGAAAACAGGAGTATATATTTATCTTTATTTGTAGTTTCGACCGGTGGCTAACTTTCAGGGAAGAGAGAACTGAATAAATAGACGACGTCAGATTTCGTTACGTATACGTCATGGTCTTCACACTGGGCGGGGAAGAGCTGAATCATTATTCCTCTCACCATTGCCGTTCTGTCTCCAATGCTTTAGATCAATCTTGAAAGCAGAGCAGTTCCCTTTTTTTCGTATAATCTGATTTATGTCCATGGCAGTGTATAGAGGTTTTTGTGATACAAACAAAAAACGGCCCAATAGGAAAGACCCTTGCACCCTCCAGCAGGAGACCAAAAGCCTCCCTCCTCCAAGAAGTTGATGAATAGCCGCTCTTTTTGGCGGCTTCCAGCTAGTATTTGTATTGATACATGCATATATATATATATATATATATATATATATATATATATATATATATATATATCAGGAAATGCACATATGTGGTCCGACGGAATGATTATAAATTGTGTTGTACTACATAGAAACTTACTCGTGGCAGGAATGGAACCCGTCACTGATATAGTAGCTGCATCAACGTAGCGATGCTCTAACCATTTAACTTAACATCCGCTGGTAATGCAAAGGCCCAAATAACCGTTTTCATACCAAATTCTCATCTCGTTCATTCTCAGTCTATTCGTCTCTTTCAACGCAACAGTTACGTATTAGATCGCTACGTTGAAGCAGCTTCCTTATCGGTGGTAGGTTCGATCCCTGTAGTGGCCCCAATTTCTTTAATTGTTTATTCAATTTACTTTATCTAGGGCGAGTGATACATTAAGCGTGTGATGATGGGAGATAACCCCAATTAAATTCCAATATAGTACAACCGAATTTATACATATATATATATATATGTATTGAACAGAAAGTGTGTGTTTAATTTAGCATCATATCTACATTGCAAATAGAACCTCATGCTGGAACCCATATTAGAAAACAAAAGAAAACAAACCAAGTAGCCAAAATTCTTCCTTTGGGTCTACTAAGTATGCATGCCAGATTTGGCTGAGCCCCGCCATTGTTTAAGGGGGCATAGTGACTGACTGACGGAGCGAAACAGTTGTTGTTTTTTAAAAAATAAATATAGAAGGAAGTTGATCGATTTTCATCATCTATTTTCATTATTTGTGATACTCATCATTTACGGCAAGTTCATTTCTCTGAGATGTGAAAAGTATATGTATTTGAACGTGTCTATCTTTCCGTCTGTCTGTCCATGCAGTATTTCTCGCACTGAATAGATTTCAATGAAAATTTTATGGAAGGATGGGTGATGAAGAGAAGAATATACGATCACTTGGAACGGATCCATGTGCAAATACCCACCCCCCTGCGTCGTAGATATATGTCGACGGTACATAATATTGCCAAAGGTTCATGTCTGCCAGCACGATAATTAAAGGGTGAGCAATGGATTACAGAGGAAGTGATAACATTTGGGGACGGATCCATGCACAATTACTTCCCCTGACGAAGGAGCTGGCAGAGGTATGCACTCCATGATGCTTTCTAGTTTGAAATGTTTTCCAATCTTCTGAATGACTGAGGATGTTGTAGCCTGGATGAAATCACGGTCTGCTGAGCGGAAATATTGCTCAAGAGGGAGCAGTTTATTATGGTCGAATGATTTTATTGTGTCTATATTTATTCAGTCTTCAGTTACCACTAATACTGTTCTACATATTGTTTTCGGCAAATTGTGCATATATATATATATATATATATATATATATATATATATATATATATATATATTATTGATGATTTTGCTTATGCAAATATTATGATATATGAATATATTGGCCAATATTTTGCTATATATATAGATAGATAGATAGATAGATAGATACACGCACAAAAATGCACACACACACACACACACACACACATATATATGTACATATTGCACCAGATTTGCACAAGCATATATATATATAAACTTAACATTAGAGAGAGAAAACATCCGATACACGAGTTTCATACATATATATAACACTTCACATTCAAATCAGTTGAGGCGTAAATGTTTCTGATAATATACTGCTATTATTAGGAAAAACGATATCTGAAATTATTCTTCGTTCTCATTTTGGTTACATTTTGAGACATATGAAATGGTCCAAGAAGTGACAAGCACCCCATGTTGTGTCATTCATGTTCAAAAAAAAAAAAAATCCGGTCAACGCCCTGTTAAAATAGATAAAAGGGGGACATTACTGAAATCTTAGAGATAGTCTCTTAATATCTCTGTAAGTAATAATACCATGCCTTATTATAGGCGACCTGAAGAAAAGAAAAAGAAAAGTCCCATGAAAAAAGCGTTATAGAAAACAGCCATAATGTACGAAATCGTACATCACAAAAAAAGAATGCCCTACATAACTTTGGGTTCTGAGTGGGTAAAATGTCACTGGCTAAGTCATAGAAGACGATATTTCATGTGGAATAGCGTAGTATAGATTAGATATGATTTTAATCGTCAACATTTGCTTTTTCAAAATACTTGTTTATACCCATCTGTGGATTGGCATTGAGGGGCTTAAAGCTATTTTCGGATTATCTTCATGGCTCTGATTAAGGAATTGGTTGCGCAAAGATGTTGGAGAGACAAGGGATTCTGTCTCTTCGTGTTTTAATGTTAGCAACGACGTCACTTGAGATGTGGAAGGAGGAACGGAGATGTACGAAGAGAATGCACGCCAAGTATGAACAAATACAAGTATTTTCGATTCACAAATGAGACAAACATTTAATACAAGGACATTAATGACAAATGACGAATGAAAATGAAGTACATATAAGAATAACATAAATCTGATCGATCGTGTAAAGGGATGAGAAGAGAAGAGATAGCGAAAGATTATCGTGACCGTCGGATAGTAAAAAGCCTCTCCATTTTATTCATGTAATTGAGAGATGTATACGCGTTTGGAGCACGTGGTGAGGACACGGTGGCGTAGCTGCGTAGCTGTGCGTATGTGAGATGCTTCGACATTGGTGAAGTGAAATGGGCAAAGTTAGTACAGAGTTTAGTCACGGAGGAAGACTGGTTAAGATTGGATCAGCTGTGTGTTCGGCGAAATAACAATCTTCGGGAAAGAGAGAGTAGCCGGTAAAAAGTGACGAAAGCTTAACCAGCTAGGGGTGCTGGCGAGAATGAGCATTGGACTATGTGCGTCCAGGGGTCATTGGAAGTGACGTTTTCGATATCTAGCTAAAAGGAGGGTTTCGTATTTAATTCCTAACTATAAGTAGGGGGCTGCACTATTTAATCAGGTAGTTTAATCTAAATTAGCCTGAATTTTTGTTTTTCTCAAATGTCAACTCAACTCAAGCTGTTCTTAGGGGGATCAGATAAGAAGTCTTAAGAATTTTCTATGACGTAATCTTCTTTGTTATGTCATAATAGAAAGGTACATTAACTAATAAGATCAATGCACAAAATAAAAGAAGATATTTTCATGTATTGCTATTGAATGGATATATTTTATTTCAATATTACTTCCAAGACGCCCATGATAGAGAAGTCTGGCGAATCCTGGGGAAGGTCTATGTCCAACGACGGACGCTGATGATGATAATTTTATTATAAATTGACGCTTTTTACTGTACATTATCATATCGTACAGCTGGAGTTTTTTAATGACTTTTTTCTCCTAAATTCGTTGTAAGTACCATTGCTATTGTTGCTTTCTCAGCGGTTGTTGCCTGGTGTCGTTCTCTGTATTTTTTTTGGGAGGGGGAGGGTATGATTATTTATCGATGCATAAGTGTTCTTACGCTGGCTGCAACTGTCCAATATCACATTACTATCTACTTGGTCCGTTTTTAATATGTTATGCTTTCCATAGATAAAGGAAACGTAGCTTCATTCATTTCCCAAGGTGATTAGTGCCACGTTTGACCATCCGTATGTGTTTAAATTTCAATAGATAAAAACATTTTTCTCTCTGCCCCTCAAACGAATCATCATCATCATCATCATTGTCAACTATTAGTTCAACAATGCATAGTACTAGCAAAAGGTGTAGGAAGGCTGAGAGAAGAGAAAGATGGGGATGGTTCACCCGAAGTTACGACTGAGAAAATTTTACGGGTAAAGCTTCATATCAATACAACCTGATACAGCTGGGAAAATTGATTTTCAGCATCACTAGTTGTAGTAATTGTTTCAGGAGAAGGAAGAGGGAAAAGATGACGATGGTTCACCGAAGGTTCTTGACCAAATCTCATTTTAATCGACTATGATACGGCTGGGAAAATTGATATTGATTATTATCATCTGTGGTAGTTGTGGAAAAAGGAAGAGGAGGGAGAAGGGGAAGATACGGGTGTTTCACCCGGAGGTCAGGACCAAGTTTCATATCAATCCTAATTGATTAGGATGAGAAAATTGTCATTTAACACTACTAGTTGTTTTAATAGAAGCTGTAGGAGGAGGATGGGTAGAGGAGGAGGATGGGTAGAGGGGAGGAGGCGGAGAGGGAGATGAAGACGAGGATGGTTCACCGAAAGGCCTTGACCAAGTTTGATATCAATCCGACACGTGAGTCCGACTGAGAACATTACTACTTAACATATCGAAGACTGACCGACAGACAGACCGAAAAATGTCCTATAGTGATGCCTGGGAGCATCTAACAATCTTCTATTTAAAAAGTATCAGGCATTATATTCCAGACAAAGGTAATAAGAGATAAAAGTATCTTCTCATCTACCAACTATATATCAACTGTCTGGCGCCACAGTGGATTACTGAATACTAGAATGAATTCTTGATTCTACCAACGTCACAGACTTGAAGATTTTTGATCTTTCAATTTCGTTTCTGTCTTTGGAGTTCGCATTCGGATTAGGCTTACTTATCATTTGCAATGGACAGTCAATTTCACACGGGGAATTCAACTTAGAGTCATTCAATAATTATATAGCTATAATAATACGCCATGCAAAATCATCTATTTACTTATTTGTCCTCTGTCGCGCTAAGGGATGTAATTATATTTCAGTATCTTACCACATGACAACATAAAAAAAAAGAATTTCATGTTCTGATGACGTAACAAAAATACTGAATTTAAACAATAATGAAAAAAAAATTAAAAATCTCTTTTGGTCAACAGAATTCTGCTTACCAAGTTCGCTTCAATGCAAATCTCTATTATCCACGTATATAAAATGCAATGTGTAAAGAAGGCTATTCTCTGATCTCATCGCAATGCAAATCTCATCTTCATCATCATCATTATCATCAGTCTTTTACCGTCCGTAGTTGGACATAGATCTTCCCCTGGATTCGCCACACTTCTCTATCATGGGCGTCGCAGAGCCAATATTTTCCGAATCTGTCCAGTTCATCTCTCCATCCTGTGTTCTGTCGGCCTCAGTTTCTCATGCGATCCCTGGGGATCCAAATTGTGAGACCTGTTGTCCATCGGTTGTCTTTTATTCTTGTAACGTGGCCTGCCCATTGCCATTTGAGTTTTTTGATAGTTTCTATGATGTTACAGACTACTGTTTTCTTCCTTATATTCTGTGCTGTCTTGTGATCTCTCTATGAGCATGATTCTCTCATGTGCACGTTGCATACTTCTCAGTTTGTAGGTCTGTTTCTTGGTTAGGTTCCATGTTTCAGCTCCAAAAGTGGCTATCGGGAGAATGCATTGGTTTATGCAAATCTCTATTATAAAAGTATATAAAATGCAATGTGTGAAGAAGGCCATTCCCTAAGCTCACCGTGATGCAAATCTGTGTTGTATACATATATAAAGTGCAATGTGTAAAGAAGGCCATTCTCCAATCTCACTGTAATGTAAATCTCTATTATCCAAATATATAAGATGCAATGCGTAAAGAAGATCATTCCTCAAGCTCCCTGCAATGCAAATTTCTATTATACACGAATATAAGATACAATGTGTATAGAACGCCATTCTCCAATCTCACTGCAATGCAAATCTCTATTATACACGGATATAAAATGCAATGTGTATCCATTTATTTCATATATGCCCTCAATTTTGATGACACGGGTAAAACTGGTTATCATTAGAGACGAAGCGTTCCCTTGTCTTCATGTGTTCTTATATTTTTTTTGGTTTATCATTTCTGTCTTCATTTTCTAGGCTCAGCGAACAACAATATTGTCTTTTCATACGGATGTATCAAGTTTGAGTGGTATAAAACAATTGTACCCAACATTATTCTTTATTGACTATAAGGTTCCAACATTCAAACCCACTCATCAAAGTGAGGAGGCCATGTCCAGAGGGTGGGGGCAAATGCTCCCCAATATAAAGCCCATGGAAAGAATATTTAATGCATCTGTCTGCTTGATCTACCGACAAAATAATGAATGTTGGACAATAACATATCGCTAACAACAAAATGGAGACATCTCCCAAGGATTCCCACAACGAGAATTGGTGGACGTGACAAAATGAACCCGATGTGAGACGATTACAAACGAAGATCTGTACAATAAATCAAAACAAAGGAGCGGAGTCAAACTGAGGAATGAACAAACCGAGTGACGGTTTGAGACCCCATGACCACTAAAGAGCCCCCCCCCCGCCTTGAGTGATTAGCCCGGGAGCAAGAAGCGTCGGTCGAATCAAATTATGCATAGAGCCACATGAAAAATTGTTCCAGACCAACCAAGGAGAGGAAACAACACAAGAAATGGCTGGGACACCTATCAAGATTACCACCATCAAAACTAACCAGACAAACCCAGGCTAAATACGACCGCCCTTCGAAAAGGCCAACAGGAAGAGCAAAATTCAACATGGATTCCTCAAACATAGAACAAGGTCAAAAAGATAAACCAAGAAGAAAAAAGAAAAAACTCTGACCTGGAAGCATGAGCCAATAACCACAAAATTCAACGAGTGTGGGTTGCGCGTGTAATGACTGTATAGCCGAAAGGCGTACACGACAACATATTCTAGACGATGTTTGTGAGATAAGAATATCTTGTAGACGCTGCTGATAATTTTGATAGCCACCCTTGTTGCCCTAAAATAAAATAAAATAAAGTCGGATAGATAAACAGATAGAGGAGAAGAAACGAACTTATAATGAAATAAACTGAACGATAAACAGAACAAGTAAAAATAGATGAATAAAATTAGGAAGCACTCAGAGAGCGCATACCTCTGCCAAAGAGTCATTGACGCTAAAAACTGGATTAAAATCAGATCAGATGCAAGGGATGTAATAGATAAGATAATTCCTAGGTCTACCTATTCATTGAAACAATTCGTTCGTAGACTTTGGTCCATCCTCTCATAAAATTCCATTGAAATTCATTGAGAACTTTTAGAGATATCAAGTGGGTGAACATGAAATGTATGAAAAGAGGGAAGAAATCTCGCTGAATGGAAAATAATCCCTGGATCCATCCCAATATTTAACCAGTTCTTCCTTAACCAATGGTCTACTCCCCAAAATGCAGAAACAAAATCAAATCTGTCAATCAAACCTGCCAGCAATATTGTAAACATAGGTTTCTCCAGTTTTCAAGTCAATATGGCTGGTTATGTATATATGTATGTATATATGCCTCGCACTATAGATTAGAGCAAGAGGGGAGAAATTTTGAACATTTAATCTTAATTATTGAAAACAACGCATTTTTTAAAAAATTCCTCCTCAAAATATTGTCTTATTGGCGGGTTCAATTAACAACGTAAAAGTAGGCTAAATTTGTCCCATGTTTGTACCCAGTGGAGGATAATGGCGTGGGCACATTTTTTATTGATGCGCTATTCTGGCGGCACTACAGCTGCTGTAAGGGAAGGAACAGGAGATGCAAAACTTATGTATGGATTCAAAATCAAATCTTAATTTCTCTTCCTCGTCTTAACGATAATACAATGATAGTCTTCGTTTGAAGACCAAACAAAATCATCACACGGTGAGAGAGAGAGAGGTACTTCCAGCGACCAGGGGCCGGTGCCCCGTGGACTGTCCGTCTACAGCTCTCGTCTATTTCTCTATTACTCTGGTGAGCAACCTTTGATCTCATTTTTACAGGTAAAAGTCAGTTGTCTTTCGCTATCTATTTTACTGAATTGATTTACCCTTTTCGTCTACCTGATAACGGAATTGAATTATCATCTACCCTTTTCTCTACTATTTTCTTCCTGCTTTCTTTCGTTTCTCAAGCCACCAAACTTACTGTTAATCTTCTTTACTTGCGCTGTTAGAATCCTTATACACCGTCCCTTTTTTTATCACTCCTCTTTTCACTTTCTTTCTCCTGATGTCTTTTTAATTAAGTGGCTCTGACTGGCTATCTATCTGCGGGGGTTCCAAGCGACGACGCTTTATCTTGTCTTTAATCTATTGGAAATGTTCCAATCGTCCTTTTGGCGTCTAAAAAGGGTTATTCTGTGACATCTTTGACTAAGTATGTAAGTATACTTCACATGTACTCACGCAAAAAAGTATTTTCAATAAAAGAATGATGTTTAAAAATCTAATCAAATATTCAATAATAAAATGAAATATCCAGTTAAAGAGTTCCCATCGGCCCTCGTATTATAACAACGACAGCTTTCACAAATGAATACATATACCTCTGCCAACTTTATTGAAGGAGGTATAAGGAAAAAGATGACCCCAAAGAGATTTCGGTGCATTTCTTTGCTGTCAAGGTATCTTGAGGTATGAAGAGTATGTGAATTGAAGGAATGCAGCCAATAAGCAACGAAGAGCCGCAGAGAGAGAGAGAGAGAGAGAGAGAGAGAGAGACAGACAGACAGACAGACAGACAGAGACAGAGACAGAGTGACAGAGACTGACAGACAGAGACGGACAGACAGAGCATGAAAAAAATCTTTGCAGGAGAGTAAAGTGAAATCCAAAGGCCTAATATATGTATGTAAACAATACAACAATGTCTAGAGCAATGATTCTAACCCTTTTATCTCCGTATTCCAGCTCGAGAGCTAAAACAATTTGATCCTTACCCCCTACTAAAATAAATTTGGTGCTGAATTGGAATAATTATGTAATGTTAGATTCAGGAATTATTCATGGTGAGAAGTTTTAAATCAAGGTAAATACATCTAAAGAAACAAAATCTTTGTTAAAAAAAGAATAGTGAAATATGAACTCTGAAGCGCTTACTGAAACCTTTATAATTTCTTTACCGTGTGAAATTTAAGCCTTATCGCCGCTCAGCTCTGAGCCATAGAACGCTTTCTGCTTATCATACCCAATTTCCAAATTGCCTCACCTGGTATATTCAAATTGCACCCCCATAGGGCGTGCGTTGAGAATCATTGGTCTAGCTTGAATCAGATGATGATCGTAATGTGAATGATGCTCACAGAAATAGCAAATCAATTGTGGTGCATTTCTTTGGTAGCTTGTTCCTTTTGACGATATCATGGCGACTGTTTGGATTTAGAAACAAGCTTTGTATTTGATGGCACAGCTCAGCGATGTAAATGAGGTAAGGTCAGGGAAATAGGCTCACATCCAATTGTTGATTGAATCCTTCGGGACTAAAACTCCTTCTGATTATCCTGCAATTAAACTTTGCATTTATCGCCTATATTTAGATCGGAATGATTCCCTTGCCAATACGTCATTGGCCAGCGTGACTGTGTAAGGCCTATCACCCCCTTATGTCTAACACGCACAAACACAAACTTGTTGTTGATGATTTATTTTTTATATGTGTATGTCTATAAAAGTACGCTCCATCAGAGGCCGAATGAGGGGCTCTCAGTGGTAGGGTCGACTTCAGGGATGCAATATATCCGAGAAACCCAGAAAAATCAGAAAAATATCCTTCAAAATATTTGCATAGAACGGAGTCAGATCTTGCGCCGCTACTGACTTTACGATATGTGTGTGTGTGTGTATGTGTGTGTGTGTGTGTGTGTGTGTGTGTGTGTGTGCTTTCTAACTGGATTGCTAACCTCTTACTAAACTAAACTTGATCTGATACAGATTAGCATGTTAACCATTGCTCCAGGGTGAGGTGCCAACTGTAGGTCTTCTGTTGGTTTTAAAAACATTTATTAGATTTCGCAATTTTTTTGTTTTACCTACTGAGCACACACACACACACACACACACTATATCTATCTATCTCGATATATATATATATATATATAGAGAGAGAGAGAGAGTGATAGAGAGAGAGAGAAAGAGAGAGAGAGAGAGAGAGGGATATATATATAGAGAGAGGTTCCTCACGACCTGTTGAATGTTCTCAAAAGATCCTAAATGGCAACCA
This sequence comes from Thysanoteuthis rhombus, assembly GCA_963457665.1. Classification (NCBI taxonomy): domain Eukaryota; kingdom Metazoa; phylum Mollusca; class Cephalopoda; order Oegopsida; family Thysanoteuthidae; genus Thysanoteuthis; species Thysanoteuthis major. The sequence goes on along the minus strand of OY735227.1, from coordinate 2,634,132 downwards.
CAGATTTGGGTTTTGATTTTGGGGAACAGGAAATAGTTGCAATGACTCAGATCAGGGGAGTAACCGTGTTCTGGTACCATAGGAATATTCTTGCCCCTCTCCCAACGAACCCAACTACCACCAACCTTTCCAGGAGTGAGGACAGCGTCTGTGTCGGTATATGGAAGGGAATTATTTTGAAACGGGATAAAATTGATTCGTAATTAAGTCGATAGTTTTTCTCAGTACAGTCTCATTACTTTCTTTACAGACTGCGTTCGAGGAAAACTCAATAAAGATCGAACTCACTATATAGGCAATAATCTGTTTGCTCTCTTTTGCAAGAATCATTTCATACACTCACAAACACACAAGCACACCCCCCCTCTATCTCTCTCCATCTATCTATCTATCTATCTATCTATCTATCTATCTATCTATCTAAAACAACGAAGTACATGTCGTATGACGTGACCCTAAAAATAAACCAAGATATGTAATAAAATAAGAGTTGATGGGGAGGTGTCGCCTGATCAATAATGCTGGGGATGCCATAAAATCAAAATTTGACATAAAACCTTTAAAATACACTGGAGAAAATCACATGAATTATATAATAGACGACTGAAATGACGTAAATCTTTGGAAAAAAGAATTAAAGAAAAATATATCCTGTGTTTAAAGCTGTAAACATTTCTGGCACACACACACACACACACACACACACATATATATTCAAGAAAGTTTAACAGCTTTAAACACGAAACATTAAAAGACTTTTTAAAATTTTTTTCTGTGTCACTTCAATCACTCATTTCCCAATATCTGTTAATGCAACTTATGTTATCTTCTTCAATGTTTTTTTCCGTTTCACGTATACTTTATTATTATGGAACAATGTATAAATTGTCTCTTGTTGGGATCATCAGTTGTTTACCATGTAACCGTTTCGGGGATTTTGAAAACAAAGCACTAACATTAATATACTCCATATATATATATATATATATATATATATATATGAAGAAAACTTATTCAAAAGCACATAAACCTCAAACCACCAACAGCCACAAGGTAAAAAATAGAAGAAACTGAAATAAACAAGACAATACAAAAGAAACTAAGAGAAGACAAAAGAAGGCATACGGCAGCCATCATCGAAAACACTCTCGAAAAACATCAGGGCTTTAAAGCTATAAAAAAAAAGTATAGGACAGGAACAAATAATTAGCATACTCAAAGAAAACAGAGATATAACAACAAACAGAGACAGAATTATCGAACACATTCAGGAATTTTACAAGGGACTCTTCTCTTTAAAACACGGACAGCAAAACAACGACCAAAATACACAGGACGCTGACAATCAGTTCGAGGACTTCCCAGAAGTTATACCGTGGGAGGTAAAGAAAGCTATAAAACAAACGAAAAAGGAAAAGCCCCTGGACTAGATAACATCAGCGTCGATCTACCCAAAAAAACTAGTATGAACGTCAACAAAAAGCTAGTTATTCTATTCAACTTGTGACTAAAACAGAGTAAAGTCTCGAAACTGGAAAACAGCAATCATAATGCTTCTACATGGCAAAAAGAAACCTCAAAGGCCTCGGCAACTATAGACCTATAAGCCTACTTAACTGCATGTACAAACTTTTCACAAAAATAATCACCAACCGGATCACTAAAACTCCAGATAAAAATCAACCACGGGAACAGGCTGGATTTAGAAGAAATTACTCGACTATAGAACCATCTCTATTCAATATATCAGCTGAAAGAAAAAGCAGTAGAATACAAAATGCCTCTCGCTGTAGCATTTGCAGACTTTAAGAAGGCATTTCAGTAGAAATTCCCATGGTCATGAAGGCCATCACTCTAGAAAGTTTAGACCCTGTATAGCAGCAGAACTTGTATAGTTCGCATCACCATTTTGTAGTTTGTCGGCCCCGGTTACGTATGAGATCACTGGGGGATCCATGTTGTGAGTTATGATGTCCATCGGTTGTCTGCTATTCTTGCAACATGACCAACCCATGGCTATTTTAGTTTTCTAATGGATTCTATGATGTGTCAAACTTTTCTTCCTGATATATTGTGCCATCCTGCGATCTCTCCATGTGAAGATGAGCATTATTCCCTCATCTGTACGTTGCATGGTTCTCAGTTTGAGGGTCTGTCTCTTGCTTAGGTTCCATGTTTCAGATCCACATAAGTTTTCAGCCCATTGTTGAGGCCAGTGCGTGTGATACATATGTACACATATAGCCAGCCAGCCAGCCAGCCAGCCAGACCGGAAAAACTACGACGATGTATGTACAATTTTCAACAGCAATAGCCTTGGGCTATTTGTCTACATTCGTTCCTGGAATGAAATCATTTGTTTCCAATTGATCCCATGGAAAGTCAATACCCGTTTAAACGTCCAAAACAAAAATAAATCATCTTTGCATCAAAAGTAAAACGAAAAAACATCGTCAAAATGTGACAGAATCCATTGTAAAATGAAAAAGTAATAAAAATCTATCTGGTGTAAATCTTAGTTATAAACATTCTTTAGTCTGTTTTCGTCTCTTATTTTAGTTTGTTTGTTTCTTTCTTGTACTTTTTATTTGTTCATCTCAAGAATTGATTTTTAAAAGAAAAGAAATATATGACGTAGTGTAGCGTAAAGAAGAAAAGAATGTTCTTTCTCCGTCCACTCTTTATATGGTATTTTTCGATCTTTACCGATAATTTCTCTGTCTTATTATCCCTCTTATGATTACAGCTTCATATCTTTGTTACGAACGCTGTCTCTCTCTCTAACCCCTCATCAGGCCACTCAAATCTGGTCTTGACAAAAAATAAATTTTGACGAATGTCCATTGTAGTCAAAAATAAATGTGACGTTAGAACGCATGTATCAGTAGGTAGTGCCGTTAGAACGAGGGCGATATGTGCAAATAAAACAAGACTTTTTAACAGCCGATCTACTTCTGTACATATCGGATACTTGTAAATTCTATATTTTTCTGAAAAGTTAAATATGATCAAATCATCAAGCTGCCTATTAATTTTTCAGTCAACATTTCATGTACCTTCCAAACTAGCAACTTTCAAAATCTCTCAATTCCAAGCCATGCACATTGCACTTTGTACACTTTATGTCCTGATGAAACCTTCCTTCGGGTGTGCGTTGTTGGGACGCTAAGGCAATAGGTCAGAATACAGGAAAGCTAAGAGAGGGCTTCTTCATTAGCCTACGATTTCGAAAGGTCTTCTCTCTCTAGTGAAAGCAAATACTGTTGTATTTAGTGCTTCTTATTACATTTTGAATAAAATTAGTTGGTCAACACTTTTTTTATTAACCGCTCTTGTCTTTTTATCCGGTTTTGTTACTAATAAGGGCATCATGTATTCCACGTGTACATGCATATACCTACTTATACATCATATTAGGAGAACCGATTGGTCGAAATTTTCAAGCCAGTAGCAGATTTTGTAATTGAAGCATACATTTGTTATATATCGCGAATGATATTCCAGGAAAATTTGGATATTGAGCCATCAAGAATTTTCAATTCGTCACGCATGATAGACATTTCAAAATGGCTGTCAGTGAAAACCGTTTTCAGATAAATTTATCTATCAGCGATGGCTATAATGTGATATTGAGGACATTACTATTTGAAATCATCTACAATGGATAGTTTCTGGGAATTGCCATTTGGAAAATACATACAAGTCATTGAGAATTCAAAATGGCCTCCATGTCAAACATGAAAATTGTGACTGCAACATAGTTGTCTAAACAAGTGTGAAATGGATGATGTCAAATCATACATTTTTTATGGTGCAGAATTCGAAGTTGAAACTTTAGAATTGCCCAGAATCTTCCTTCCATCTCACAATTCAAGATGACATCCATAAGTTGGGTCAGATGCTGGTGTTGACACAGATATTATCACTTTGTAGATGGGACTGATGATACTGATGATGATCATGGTGGTGGTAGTGGAATGCTGGTGATGTTTATGGCGATGATGGTGGTGATGATAGTGGTAGTTGTGGTTATAGTGGTGATGATTGTGACGATAGTGGTGGCGGTAGTGTTGGACTTGTTGGTCATGGTTGTGATGATAGTTATGGTGGTTGTGATGATGGTCAGATGGGAATGATGATGGTCAACTCTCCTACCACCATCACAACCACCATTAGTCCCATCTACACAGTGAGGAGAGTTGTGCTATTGACACCAGCATCTGTCCCTATACATTATGGTCGTTTTGAATGGTTAGAGACTCCATGGTTATTCTGAAGTTCCGAACTCGAATTCTGCATCATGAAAAATGTATAATTTAACATAGATGGAGTATAAACAACTTTATTGCAGTTACAATTTTCTTACTCGTCATGGCGGCTACCTTGAATTTTCGATGACTTGCACGTATCTTCCAAATGGCAATTCCCGGAGACTATGTATGGTAAATAAATTCAACTATGTCCTCAATGTCATATCATTTTCATCACTGATAGAAAAATTTATCTGAAAACAGTTGAAATGGCTCCCATGAGCAACATATTGGAAATTCATGCTAACTCAATATTCAACCTTTTTTTTTCCATCAACTCAGGCTATAAGCGTAACCAAATTCATACTCAATTATTTGGCTGAGCGGCCCCACTAAATGCCTTCAGTACATATTACAAAAAATAATGAGCAATTTCAGATAGGGCCTATATTCGACATCTGGTCCAGGCCTATTACCAGCTTTGCACGGGCGTGTGTGTCAAACAAATATAAGTGCTACTGAACTCTAAAATTAATTATTGGCTGACATGAGAAACTGATCCTGAGTGCTCAAGTGTTCACTTCATTGTTTATCTAATTGTTCGGTTTAACATTCCTTGGTGGTTCAACCGTTATTCTGTAAGGTGAGGGACTCTAAATTTCAGGCAAATATTTGCATCCACGTGTATGTATGTATGTATGTATGTATGTATGTATGTATGTATGTATGATATCTAACTGTCTGTGTGAGATAGCGACACGTTTGCCTCTGGTTCTTCCAGTCAGAACGCTATATGCGTTATGCATATCGTTAAGAACTTATATAGGAACTAAAAAAGCACTCAGAGAGTGCCTGCATCTGATAACGTCAGGGGGGGGGGTAATTGTGCATGGATCCGCGCCCAAATCGCTTCAATGATGACTGAAAAAATTTTGCCAAGGTAGTAAACAAGTATACAGATGAAAATATTGTTTTCTGCCCCAATGTTAAAGTAGATACTTACGGAACTTTGCTTAGAGAAGCGTAGAGTCGCAAAGAGGGCTCATTGTTCGAATTAACGGATGCCCATAATTCTGGTTATAAAAATGATCGATGAGGAGAAAAGCAAGTTTATTACACTAATATCCAGCTTAGCATTACTCCGTTTAGAACTGACTATTGTGCTATTTTTCAGATATATAAATAATAATAAATAACAGCATCATGTCTCGTCATCAAGATAATTGTATACTTCGCGTATTAGAATAAGCACATACACACAAATACACATACACAATAATTCATCACCAATAGACATACGTCGACAATTAATAATATTTCAGTAGACCAGGAAAGCAGCTACCATAAGATATATACAGCACTAATACGTTCCATCTTGTTGAGGCTCAACAACGAGATCAATTATTGTAAAATGATTGCTCACACAATCACTATTCTTAGTATGTTATAATGACCATGTATAGCGATGTTTCGTTTAGCACTAACCGAGGTATTACTGTAATGATCTCGTATAGTGATATTTCGTTTAGCGCTTCATTTTCAGGAGGGTCTCTAGAGCACTAATTACCCCACCTCACACGGTTTCGTTTAGCGTTGCATTATGTATTTAGAGCACGAACCAAGGTAACTGGAACACACACACACACACACACACACACAGTAGCACGCAAATTCTTTAACCTTAAATATAAACCATCCAGAAAGAATTGCTTGGCTTAGAGGGAAACATTTTATCGGAGTGATACATTTTTACGTTGAATTCACTCGCATGATAACCTACACACAAACCACACAGATAAAACACACACGAACACACACAAACTTGCTTGAGCCTGCAAATCTCACAGACAGACACACGTATACACACACTCATGCATACACACGAGGTTCAAGCCTATTCTCTCTCTCTTTTCTTCTACGCCTTTGCTCGTCTCATCCTTTTCTTATTTTCTTTCTTTTCAAACCACGTTTCTTCCTCTGGCCTACCCACCTCTCTCTCTCTCATACACACATACACACACATTAGGTGTATCTCCCCCTCTCTTTTCCCTTCTCTCCCTCTTTTCCTTTCTCTCTCTATATATTTATATACATGAACATGTTAATGTAGCAAATCTTTCATTTTATCATATTTTAAGCTCAACTCTAATTTAACTGTGTTTATGTTTAGTGTTCAATGTATTGAACACTTTATGAAATGAACCCATCAAACATCGGATATTGCATCGTATCATATTATATCATTTTGAAATCCTTATCTCTACTTAATAAATATGTTATTTGGAAATGGATATATGATACGACAGAATGATTATAAATTGCGTTATATCCCATTGAAACTCTACTTGAAATGATCTTCTATTATTATATTGCAAATATCTCATTTGGCCGAGATAACGTGAATTAATAACATAAGCGTCGCGTTGGAAGAAACCAATAGAGCAGACCTTGATTAAGGAAGATGGGAATTGGGAGTTGACACAGTTATTTGATGGGCCTTTGCCTTACCGGCGGCTGTTTAGCTTAGCTTTAGGAGTAACGCTACCCCATCGTTCGCAGGTTCGGTTCCTTTACTTACCCTACTTTGAGTTATTGTTTATTCAATTTTCAGTGACTAGGTCAGATGGTACGTTCACCGTGTAATGACAAGCGATGATTTCAAATAACAGTTTCTATATGATATAAAACTAATATATATATATATATATAGATATAGATATAGATATAGATAGATAGATGAAGGAGAGGTGGTATTCGATCAACACCGCTGGATTTCCATGTAAATATAACTTTTGTTTTTAAACCCCTGAAACGGTTACATGTTAAACAAATGATTATCCCCACAAGAAAAATTCATTCATTGTATCAAGATAATAAATTCTGTTTAAAACATAAAAAAATCAAGTAATTGTATGAACATATAAATAATTGGCTGAAATGGCATAAAAATATCTATGATACGAGAGATCATAAATTGTGTTATATTATATAGAAACTCTTATTTGAGATGATTTCCCGTCGGTACGTATATAATGTATCACTTAGCCTAGACAGTGTAAATAGAGTGAACAATTAAAGAAAATGGGACTGCTGCAGGAATCGAACCTGCAACCAATAGAGTAGCTGTTTCAACGAAGCGTTGCTCTTACCTTTGAACATAATAGCCGCTATTATTGCAAAGGCCGTAATAACTGTGTTCATTCCAAATTCCCATCTCAATAGCTCAATGTTAAGAGACGGAAATGCACAATGTCATGAAAAATTAATTTTCTTTGCTGATCGAAAACCGTTGTTTCAAATACAATTGCTTCCTTGACAGTAATTTATAACTGAAATGAAAGAATACAATGACTCATATTGAATAAAAAGTACGTTTTAACTCAAGAATCATACAAGAAAGATGAATATTAGGCTTTAAATGAAACAGGTATTCTCTTTTCCAACCGTACATGCATCTTCAGAGACATACATAACGCATTTCCTGGCTGATAAGACGCATTTTCCTCTTTGAAAATGCTTCAACAATCACTCTGTATCTTGGCATTCGAAGGTAAAAGTGTAGGGAGGAGCTTGCCAACCCTAGCGAACCCTAGCACGGTAAGCTATCCAATGTTAGAACATTTTTTCAAAAAACACCAAGCATATTATACCTTGTGTCTTACTACCGGTTTCGGCTTATACACACACACACACACACACATACACACATATATATATATATATATATATATATATATATATATATATATATATGTATGTGTGTGTGTGAAAATAGGTACATAAATAAAGATTGAATAAATTCAAGAAACAAGTGTAAGAAAGGAAAGCCAAACTTTTTGTTATGATTTTGAGGTATAATAGTGTTCCTTTTTTACACTTTTCCTTATATATATATATATATATATATATATATATATATATATATAAATATATATATATGTGTGTGTGTGTGTGTGTGTATTTATGCTAACTGAGGTACCCAGTGTTGCTGAGGGAAATATAACTAAATCAGATAACAGTTGAGTGCCAATGATATTTCATAGATATATCATAAAGACATACATACTCCACCAATACCTTAAAGATTATTCTCTCAGAAAACTGAGAATTTATTTTATAACGTTTGCGTTTGTAATTCGCTTGTCAAAGCAGACTATTGGATTTTAATTGTGTCCATGTTATATTTTTATATTTTTGGGGGGGGTTCGGTTTAAGGTTATGGGTGGAGTTGCTCTGAGAAAAACGTTTTATAGTCAGTTGAGGGTTAGATTTCTCAAAAGGTTCTGACAAACTGGCATAAGAACTTGAAAGAAGAGAAATTCACGTCCATGGCCTCTAAAGACGAATGTTAAGTAAGGGTGCAGTTTAGTATTATACCTAAATTGGTATTGATTAGAACTCGCTCTTATAAAACCTTATACTATTCTTTCAGATTTCTGGAAGATTTGAATGTTTAATAATTTGAAAGCACATGAAATTTTATGAGAAAAAATTCTCGATCAGGTTTTGAAATCGGAATTACAGTTGTATTTACTACGTTTCTGAACACCGGTGTAGTTATGCTTTCATTGATTTCTTTAGCGATAAAATTATTTTGTATGTTAGCGTAGAGACAGATTCCATAGAACTTTCGTAAAATTCGACCTTAAAACGTATTGCAGGTAAATTTCGAATCTGCCATTAGTTACGCCTTCAGAATATTCGCAAATTGCAGCATTGCACACCCCAACCTGAACATGTTGTCTTTTAGTGTTTGTAACTGTACAGTTTTGACATCAATCAGCTATTTAAACGTTATTTTCCTGGCATAACTAACTCTTTTCATATTGACCCTTTGATGTAAAAGTGTCTGAAAGGCCTTGGAGTTACCCAGAATGACTAAAAGCAAAAAGGGGGGAGGCTTGAATCAAACAACAAATTTAATCAGCAAACCAATATGACGTAGGCAGGAACAGTTTTGAACAAAATAATCTCAATGTGAAATCAATTCCTAATTTTAAAGAACATGATAAAAAATTCTGAAAACACGTTCTCAGTTTTTTATGTGTTTTCATATAAGAAATTTGGTCAATTTATTTGTCCAAACAACAGCACCCCGCCCCAAAAAAACAATCGATTTTCATCAATTATAATATAGATTTTGACTGTTATGAATTCGATATTTCCTATATCCAGCAAAAATCACCAATGACGCCATTATTGAAGACATTTGAAAAATTCTAGAATTTCAAAGTTTCACCGATAAATACCAGAAAAAAATCGTTTTAGATGGAGAAACGAGCTAGACAAATTCAGAAAGTACTGGCTCTGCGATACTCATGATAGAGAAGTGTAGCGAATCCTGAGAAAGGTCTATGTCCAACAACGGACGTTAAAAGACTGATGATGATGGTGATGATTTACGTTTTGATCAATTGTTTTTGTCTCACTGCTTCCTAAAAGACAAGAAAAACAAATTAGTTTGGATCATGAATAATAATTTATAAATGCCTTTTTAAAATTCTTTTTGCCGTTGAAAGAAAATTGAGAATTGAAAAAACATTTTATTTAACACCTTAATCTCTTACTTTCTTTTATTTTTTGAAATTCAGCATCAATAAAAGTGACGATGGAGAGGCAAATAAAAAGTTTGTATGAAATTTGGTTATATTCTTTTGAGGTTCCAGCGCTGTTTTTAATATGGTGTAAGCAAGTGTTAGGATTGACCAATAAGTACAAATTTTTGTGTAGATTAACTTTTTTGTACAAACTGTGTACAATATTGTTAATCCTAATGCTCGCCCACTCGATGTTGAAAACAGCAGTGGGACTCCTAAAGTAAAATATCACCGAAATGTGTTCCCGTCGCTCGTTGAAAGCTTATGATATTTTTTGCGATAGAATGTTTTAGTTTCACAAGAAAAAACCTTGTTGTAAATCTCCAACAAATTCATAATAAAGCAGGAAAATTCCCTGAAGCAAATGCAATCTCTCTTCAAGGGAAGTCGTCAGAGTTTGAACCTTTTCCATGGCTCTAACCATTCGGATATTGGACCACTATGAATTGGAAACTGAGAATCAATGCTAAAACAAAAATTAGAAAAAAAAGCATTGACCTTTTTTCACATGTGAATCGGTTTAAATGAATGATGAAAAAAGATCCCCGGATGATGCTGATTCGAAATATACATATAATTTGTTTTTATGCTTCTAACTCAAATAGTTTTTAAGAAAACCCTAGAGAAAAAACAAAACAAAAACCAAAACAAAACAAAAACCAAAACAAAACTAAGAAAAGTATTTTCAACTGAGCGAACGCAGACCCCACATGAATCGATTTTTTTCCTGCAAAATACGACCTAGGCTGTGTGCTATGGGTAATTAAAGACTTAACCAATCTGGGGGAAGGTATATGTCCAACGCGGACGTTAAAAGGCTGCTGCTGTTGCTGATGACGATTTCGGATACGCCTTTGTTTCTGTTCTGTGATACGTAGTTCTCGACATCTTACATACAAACTCACACATCACACTGGTGTGCCCTGGGTTGGCCTTGCAACTGTGTATAAGCTTAGGATCATCATTTGACGAAGTCTTATTTGAGGCACCATTGCTTTTGTATTATGTATAGAGAGAGTTGATTCTGCGTTACTGGACCAATGGTTATTGAGACTAGCGGCACAATAGGATCTATCTTCTGAGAACCGACTTTTAAGTATGTAATCATCGCTAATTTGCTCCATTTATTATGACCAATTTATTTGGACCGAACAAACCGATTTGACATTTTTTTGAAATAATAAAATCTCATAGCATTACTAAAAACATATTTTTCAGTTCTCAAAATAACTATCTTTCAAATATTATAAGCCCATTTTCAGACAGAAAAAGAAGAAAAATAAAGAGACTCCTCTCTTTATCTATGTATATGTATACATAGATAGATAGAGAGATACAAAGAGAGATTATAATAGAATCCAATCGTGTCTTTATCTCACGCTTCAAATATGCTTGCTAGGAATTTGCTTTCGACGCCTTTATTTACTTTGGATCTCACACTAAAAGGTCGGTTAATGTAGCGCACATTAACTCATACTCAATAACATTCTCACTCATCCGTGGTTATGTCATAGGTTTGCTCCAACTACTACTACTATTCTATAAATCTGGACATAAAACTAACTCTCAGAATCAATCGTTAAATATCAAAATTTCGTTCATTTATTAATTTACCAAATGGAAAATGCCCCCATGGGAATCTCCGTAAACGATCTGCATTAAAAAGACGTATTCAACATTGAAATATGCATTGATTCAAATGTTGAATATGTATAAAAATTGAAAAAGAATTTATAAGCTTATCAGTACAGAAAAAAAAATACCAGAGACATTTTCTTTGTTATAGCTAGAGAGGAAATCCTGGGCTGACATTTTATGGTCGGTAGGTAGGATGGATAGCAGAACTATTAAGCTGAAGGACGTACACTTGGCAATTGAAACCTCTGGCAATGGGTAAAGCGAGAATAGAAGTAATGGCTAAAGTTACTCAGGTTCTGTCGGATATAAAAGTATATATCCTAGACAAATCATGACATGTGCAACAAATTCATGCAGTTGATGTAATAGATATTGAATCAATGTCATAATGTTGACAGGAAGATATTTAAAAAGTATAAATCACACACAGACAGAAGGGCTGGCGAGTCTATCTAGCAATCTATCAGGAACTGTCAATCAAAATTGTCAACATAGGTTTCTTCAGTTTTTAAGTTGGTCTTGCTGTCTGTCTTGCTGGCGACCCGTGTATACGTGCACAGGTCATATCACTAGATTTAATGGGCTAAAAGTTCAACATACATTCCTTTTTTTTTCAAAACTCCGCCCGCTGATAGGTTTTTAGAAGGTTGGGTTAATTTACAATGAATCTTTATGCTAAAACAATTCCAAGTTTGTGTCCGATCACGTTCACTCTCGTTTTTTTTTCTTTCAAAATTCTGACATTTTAGTGTCCGACAAAAGGTAGAAGTAAAAAATTCATTGATCACGGCTTTTTTTTTCCAAAATTTCAATTGATCATCCCGAATACGGTACCATGGTTTCTACTGAGTGACTAACCAGTCCTGCTTATCCACTGAAATACACAGGAAAGAATTCTTGACACGTCAGCAATATAAAAAAATATACTAATGAAATATGTACTTTGGAATAAAAGCGAGAGAAAAAATGCGATAAGATAAGAAAATTTCAACATTTGATATCTACAGCACGTAAAATGCGTAACTTTTGGATCGTTTCCATTTGTGTGATTTGTATCGGAAGAATGCTGTGAATTCAATTCTCAGAGGGGACCTCGCCCGAGTATGCAGTCGGGCACCCCACTCCCTCAGAACTACCTTCCTGCTCAGGAAGGTTGCTGTCACACACACACACGCGTGCGCGCATACTCATGTACACACAAAGACAATATTGGGGGCTGCTTATTGAAACATTTATCCCTTGTGTCTACCAAAAACAGTTTTTTTGTCTTTGCAATCCCCCTCGCCCCTAAATAGGGTTTTTAGATGGGGGTTCAATTTATGATGTAAATTTTTGGTTAAATTGGTTCCTTAGTATGATGCAAGCAGCACTCACGCTTGTTTTTATTGAAAATTCAGACTTTTTAGTAATCACTGCTGATAAGAGACGTAGGTCAAGTGACCGTTTCTATCGAGTGACTCACTAGACCCATTTCTATTCATGAAGTATTGTAAATAAATCTTATTGATTTTATCAATACTAATTTAAGAAGAAAATGAGTCGACGGGTTTGATTTGAATTACTTTTCGCTTGTTGGCTTCTTCAGTAACTCAATTGGCAGAACGGCAGGGCGGTTATCTAACTTCCAAGGATGGGGTGTGACTTCGAGTCTCTCCAGAAAGTAATTCTTTATTTCTGGTCAACACTGTTTACTCATTGCCCAGGGGAAGCCAGTCTTAGTAAATGTTGAGTTGAAAGGCAACTGAAAAAAACTAAGAGGAAGGTAGACAGAAGTCAAAAACTAATGATCAATTAAATGACCGTCGTTGAACCACAAATTTCAGAACAACATAAGTCGGCTCAAAAAAAACCTTCTTTGTCAAGTTAAGCTCAATTAGAATCGACGCAACGATGCCAACGATTTAGTCGTAAATTTGTTTCATCATGATAAAAACTGAGGTCAAAGGAGTTTACAAACTGTCCGAAGACATTTTCAACCTGATCAGCATTTGTGTACACCTGTTGGCGCATATAATGCAGATGAGACCAGGTAAGAAAATTGATAATTAATAGGGACAGACTTAGTCGATAGGTAGGGTGGGGCAAGATTTCAATGTCAAATTGCATCAGTTTTTGTCGGGTGGTTTGTGAAGCATGAAGTCTTGCGTTATCCTGCAGTAGGATAGGCCAATTTCTCTCCATCACTGCAAAACAAACTGCTTGCAACTTTTGGTACCTCAATTACACATGATGACAATTAGGCTCTGTCATTATGGTTTGTCCACGTTGCAATAGGCTGCAGTGAATTACTCAATTACGGCACCACCAAACGGTCAGGAGGATCTTTTGGTTTTAGGAATCTTAGGGAGGGGGACAAGTTTGCAGATACCACTTTTCATTAGCAATAATAACACGACCAAGAGAAGGGGCATTTTTGAAACGAGCAAATTGCAACTAATCTCAAACCGTGCAAGCTGCTGATAATCAATCAGATAGGGAACGACACTTTTTTTCCGATTTTGTGCCCGATGCCGATTATTGTATGGACAATCCCCAGTTTTACTCCCAACGCCTGGGTATTCGTTTCTGATCTAGTCTCTACGGTTGCCCTAAATACTTTATTGCCCCAACAAGGCTTATCTTTGAGATCCAGATCACCTGAAGTGAACTTTTTAAACCAACTACACATGGTCCATTCTGAGGTTGACTCGAGTCCCTAAATATTGTTAATTCTGCAGGTGGCTTCGGTTCTACAGGGGTCAATTTGAGCTGATGGGCCATAATGACTCGAAGTTTTTGTTCATTGATTCGATACCCTATAAAAACAAGTAAATAAAAGAGATAAAAAATCCAAACAACAAAGAAAAGATGACAGTTAACAATTAAAGAACTCAATTCATTCGCAATCCATTTCAATGAAGGCATCTATTGAATTGATTAAAAAGACATGAAACATCTTCATAGCATAAAAAGTGAACATAGAATCACAACATTTGCTTGTGGGCGGGTTGGATTTGGTCTGCAGACCGTAGGTTGCCAACCCCCGATATAAAGCAAAAAAAAACAAAAAAACAAAAACAAAACAAAACGAGCTTTTGGAATCGTCTCTTACATAAATAGTTTCACGTTCTTTAGTAAACAAGAAATGCAAAAATAGAATTTCTGCCAATAATGTTGTTTTTTTAGTGCCAGATGGAAGCCATCGCGCAGAGTTTACCTCCAAAACACATCTTCTCGAAAACCTTTAACCCATTAAGTGCGAATGACTGGAATTTCAGTCATGGCAATAATAGAGATAATCATTACACATCACCACCTGTTGAACACAATGGGTTAACCATATGTTATCCACTACACTGGAGAGTTTTGAAATTGTACATACTTACAGTCATGTTCTTTTTAAAAAATTGTATTTACCTCGGCTAACAATGTTCAAAAAGGTATCTTGAATTCAATGTTCAAGGATTAGGGGGAAAACTGATTGAATTTTCAGTTGTATGGCGCTGGTGAAGGTGTTCATTCTCTGAGTGCTTTCTAGTTCTTTCAATTCATGCCAAAGATGCTCTTTGCAATCAAGCAATTTTAGGTTCAATTCCTTCTAAAAGTATTCAAGCGATTCTTTAGGTATACACCGCTGTGTCGAGGGGTGTCGCCGTTTGCTCACAAAACAACCCCGAGATATCTAAGAAAAATATAACCCATTTACGCCTAAAGTCAGATTTTTCAACAGATTTTGGTATAATTTGAAATAAGGGGTGAATGAAAGTGTACTCGCATGGTGAGGTACATTTCTGTAAAATTAGAAACATTACCTTAGAGAGTATCCATTTGTAATTTGATCTCTCATAAGTATATTGACCATAGGATTTTTTAAAAGGGTGGACTAAATATAGGCCTGTATTCATTTATAGGTTAGAAATGCCAAGAAATGGTAATTCACTGGGTTGATGCAGGGTCAGAATGTCATCCGATATTTGAAAAAGTCTGAAGAACAGGCTCACCAACCCGACGAGTTATCATCATCATCGTCATCATCATCTTCATCATCATCTTTAGCGTCCGTCGACATACACCTTTTCCCCGAGATTCGCCAGAATTCTTCATTGTCGGCGTCACGAAGCCGGTACTTTTTTTTTCACTTGGCTAGTTCGTCACTCCATCTCATTTTCTATCGGCCATATTTTCGCATATGATCTCCAGAGATCCACATTGGGGGTCGCAGAAACAAGTTTTTGTCACTCTGAATGACATGATTCAGTATTTCCACCAAACTAACCTAATCATATTCAGTTCAGTAGTTTCTGACTTGAGGCACCGTGAAAGATTCTTTATACATTAAGGGCACCGAAATTCGGAAAAGTATGGAAGCCATTAATGGAAGGTGTTCAATTAGTGAATCATTTGATATTTGTATCTGTTTGTCTGTCTGTCAGTCACATCCTTTTGCATATATGGGCACGTGTGTGTTGTCTTGCAATGGAGACATCTGTTAATAATACAAACATCCTCTATAAAATAAAATGAATAGTTGAGACTTTGACAGATACAAAGGTATGTACATAGATAACAATCTATCTCAATATATATATATATATATATATATATATATATATATATAGAGAGAGAGAGAGAGAGAGAGAGAGAGGGGGGGTAGAGAGAGAGAGAGAGGGGGGGTAGAGAGAGAGAGACAGACAGACAGAAAGAGCGAGCAAGAGAATAAGAGAAAGAGAGAGAGATGCATGTGTAGACAATTATAAGCATATTGCCATCAAATTCTAACCTAATCTAGATACAAAAAATATATAACAAATCTCCCTCTCTCTCTTTCTCTCTCTCTCTCCCCCTTTCTCTCTCACACACACACATAGACACATATTTATAGTTTTAACATTAGAACAGATTTTGTTGGCCATGTACTTTTTTGGTAGTTGAAATTCTGGCTTGATGCAGAGGTATCCACTGAGTCATTAGTTGAAGTGAGTAAAAGAAGCTTCTCTCTCTCTCTGTCTTATATATATATATATATATATATATATATATATATATATATATATATATATATATATATATATATATATATATTCATTAAGTTTAACAGCTGTAAGAACTAACGATCTTACCATTCAAAATCGAAATCCACTTGTTTCTGCATTTACGCAAAAAATTATAAATTTATCGTGAGGAGATTTTCAGTTTTGGAAATTTCACACACACACACACACACACACACGCGCACACACACACATATACATATATAAATGTATATATATATATATATATATATATATATATATATATATAGAGAGAGAGAGAGAGAGAGAGAGAGAGGGGGGGATTGTATAAATGTATCAGATTATGTCCGTGAATTCCTTCACGGGAAACAACTAATTTATGTATAACTGGCGTATTACAATTGCACAAAAATACACCTACGTACGCAATCACATTTTCGTGGTTTCAAGAACTGCGTTTCTTTTTTCTCTTTACATTTTCAATTTGACGTGATCTCTCTGTTGAAATGCTCAGGATTTTAACAGCACAAGAGCAAAAAATATAAAATTCGAAGCTAAATGGTTGATAACCAAACAAATGATTGGTGAAGGAATTGCAAATGTATTTTGTTTTCGAGTTTTATGCATTAACATGATGGCCTCCTGTAACGGGTGTGGCCTCTCAACTGCAATGAGTGCTTTATGACGAAGTTTGTTCGCTAAAAAAAAAGGGCTGCGATCTCTTTTCGGTTAGAGGAAATCGAGACAAGAAACAAAAATCAAAATAAAACAAATGTGAAATAGAAAGTTACATCAGATATTTACTCATATATTTTTTTAGAATTTAGAGTAATGCCCTGCTAAGTTTTACTACGACTAAGTGCTGATTCACTTTCCCGTTCGTTTTCAAATGTTTTTTTTTTTTTTGTTAATAATTTAGTAATGCTAACTTTCTGATATAAATAATTATAAAAGACTACATAATCGATAGTCTCTGAAATAACTGCATATGATGCACTCTGGTTAATGAGCCATGTGTATGAGAGCACACACTTACACATACTGAATAACTCAAGATGTACATCAATACTTTGTTCTTCTTTCGAGTGCTGATTCACTATAGCCTTCTTTTCTAAATATTTTTCGTAATAAATTTACTAATGTCAATTTTCTGAAACGAATAATGATAAAAGGCTGGTCCATTGACAGTCTCACGAATAAGTGTATACTGTATACCTTGGTTAATATGTCATGCGTATGAGAATGAACGCAGGCATATATACATTAATTCATCATGTATTGATATACATTGACACTTAGAGATATTTCCCCAGCTCTGGAAAATGGCTTCCAGTTGAGATACTAATCCATTCTATATTGTTGACTCTCAACAACGATGCTATATATTTCAAAACGAGAATAAACCAGACAGGGAAGATCTGTGGCAAGGCTAAGAGAGGTGTTCTGGACATGTTATTTATGCTATGTTATAATAACTTCCCTGTTACACCGTTCCGATTAGCGCTTTTTTTAGGAACGCATCTGGAGCCCTAACCGAGATATTAAATATCTACCTTGTCAATCTAGCTCAGTCAGTAAGTTAGCCTCCTGGCGATTAGTTGTTTGCGAATTCAAATGACGGTAGGGGAATGTGGATTTCACATATCAGTTTGCACCACTCATTTTGGTGAGGGTTGTTTTTATTGATCTTGTTACAGGTAGAAAACAAAGTCATCTCAAGACTTTGTACTGGAGTCTGACAATCAAGAGGCAATATTTATTTTTACGAATCTATTTCTTCTAATCTATTCCAGCAATTGAGATTTCCAGCAATACGTTTTTTTCATCAATTTAAACGTCTTCTATTCCCTTTCAGATTGTAAAGAGTTTGGAGATTTGTGTCTTCCTTTAGTGTGACCTATCTCTGATAACAAAGTTGGAATAAGTATATTCATTCGTCTATGTCCATCCATCTGTTTATCCATCTCGATTTTTCCAAAAGTTTCTAATGAATTTCAACGCAATTTAGTGGAAAGGTTGACCATAGGTCATTGAATTTTGGAGCATTTGTCTTTCATAAAGAAGTATCTTTTATCATTCTCCCAGAAAAAATCGAATCGAAAAAAAGCTAGGTATATTTTTTTAAAGGAAGTAACTCAATATTTGTACATTTAGAGTTCTCTCCCTTTTTAATTTTCCTTTTTCAAAAACTGTTTTCCCCTAGTGTGCAGCATTGGCAGAGGCATGCGCTCTCTGAGTGCTTTCTATCCAAAGCGACAGCTGTTGAGATTCCCAGCAACATGCCCCTCTTTTCCATTATACGCCTCATAATATATTTGAATTTCGAAGAGTTTAGGGCTTGCCTTTCTCCTCTGGTGTGATTTATGTCTGTCATATTTCATCTCTGTACGATCCATCTATCAATATATGGAGACCTATTTATGAATATTTACTCAACGTCCTATATATGTACAACGTTTTGTTCTTGCACGTAATCATCATCATCATCATCATCATCATCATCATCAGTCCACTGCTGGACGAAAGGCTTTTCTCAACTCCTTCCATGTCGACTGTTACTAGGCTAATCCTGGCCATGTCTTACCAACTGACCATTCTATCTTGTTTATCCATCTTATGTCTGGTCTTCTCCTACAGCGTTTGACATCGTTTGGAAATCAATCAACTGACTTTTTGCCCCATATTTGTTCATTCTAAATGTCCAGCCCCTCTTGATGTCCGTCGTTCGATTGCATGTACGATATCTTTCTGATTAATGTTGATATTTTCTACTTTTTAATGTTATTTCTAGCATTGCTATCCCCATTGATCACTGTGTTATACTTCTCCTGTGATTAGGGTAGTCTCCATGTTCAACTGTGCGCATATTTGTATTCGAGCAAAAAGGCGTAGCAAGTTACCCGAAAAGGAGTACAAGAACTGGTATAACTTGGTGGGGATGTCCAGAGGGGCAGAGGGATTTATTCTCGGGGGACGGGAAAGGTATATACCCAGTTACCAGTTCATAATACAATCTACATTTATATGGGTACAATAAGTTGGGATTACATAAAACGATTGAAAAGCACCATTATCTCTTACTGAATATAAGATTCCAACTTTGGAGCTCCCTCGCCCAAAGAGAAGAAACTTGACCCGAAGGGGAGTAAATGCCCGTTTTACACCCTATATATATATATATATATATATATATATATATATATATATATATATATATTCGGAACAGACCTGTAATGGAAAAAGTGAAACTGTAATGAAAAAAAGGTGAATTCATGTCATTCCCCGAGTCCATTACTTCGTGCTGTTGCCTGTTCAGCCAATTTTAACCTACCTATTTGGCGAAAATACTTCATTTAATAAGTTCCAATTCCAGATTAAAGAGCAAACAATCAGAAACTTATGATCATTGAGGGCATTGTAAAATAATAAATTGAGACAACGGCAGTTAATTTCTGAGTAGTAACCGTTTTATGATCGGCTCTGATTCGAGCAATTATCTTCTACTTTGTATCATAATTCATGTTTTGTTACATGCTATATTGGCAATGGAAATCATTGTTTGTTCTAAGATTAAAGACGAATCGACATTTTGCAAAGGGATAACACGAAGCTATGTTGGTTTACTTCTCTCTCTTTTCACGTGTTACATGGATGCAGCGAGACCGAGCGATTGACCTCAACGGAGAATGGGATAGACCCGAGGTAGTTTGTGTTCACCTAACACTAATAGCCTAGAGGAAAAAATAAACCGTGACCAGGACGGGGTGAGGACGATATTAACTTTAAAAAAATAAAAAAAACTTTATCATTATTTGTGCTGGTTCAGTTTTCACATCTGTAATGACTGGTGGTTTTGACTGGGAATCAAATAATAGCGAATCTCCTCAATACTCCAGGACTATCCTCAGTATTCTTGCCAACTTTGTCTGGATTGCATCCTAGTTCCTCCAAATTTTTTGTTAGGTTCTTCGGGTCAGTTCCCAGTGCTCCGACAACTACGGGCATTATTGTCACCTTTATTTTCTGTAAATTCTTCCGCTCCTTGGCAAAGTTCAGATACTTATTCAACTTTTCACATTATTTCAGCTTCACCCCATTGTCTACCAGAACAGCGAAACCCACTATCTGACACGTTCTTTCCTCTTTGTTCACTACCACGATATCTGGTCTTCTAGTCTGGATTAGGGGATTCATTTAACCTCAAAGTCCCAAAAGATTCTGTGAGCTTAATTCGTTAGGATAAATTCTAGTCTGTGTGTATATCATTTGTTTATAAGGCCGAATTGTAGTCACTTGCACTGTTCTCAGTGGATCACCTTTCCTACCAAGTCATATCTGTTCTTGTAATCATTCTTGAATTTTTGCTGCACCTTCCCGCACAAATAGTAATATATACATTGTAAAACATGGAAAGTACCCAAATCACAGGAGAACGAATTCAGAGTAACACAGTAAGGGGGTCCCTTAAATTATTAACACAGGAGAAAGAACTCCCTAAGTAATTATCTATAAAGATGTAAAATATTATATATATATATATATATATATATATATATATATATATATATATATACACGAAAAGAAAAGGTTCCATTTTGGCAAAGGAATTTTTGGAAAGAAACCCCTCGAAAGTCCTTACTTGTTTTTCTCAAAACCTTTAAAAAATACTCCCAATAGTCCTTTGAGTATGCATACAAAATTTGTTCAGGCTGCACAGAAGTTTTATTGTGTTGCAGACAGACAAACCAACATACAGTGTGATTGTTTTCACTTACATTTACAGTTATATATAAGCTGTGTTTATATTTTTAATAAAATAAAGCTATCTGATTTTTAGATAAAGGAATATGTATATGAAGTTTTGTGCAGACCTCTGTCTTCATCTTTGTTCA
Organism: Thysanoteuthis rhombus; assembly: GCA_963457665.1. Classification (NCBI taxonomy): domain Eukaryota; kingdom Metazoa; phylum Mollusca; class Cephalopoda; order Oegopsida; family Thysanoteuthidae; genus Thysanoteuthis; species Thysanoteuthis major. The sequence goes on along the minus strand of OY735227.1, from coordinate 2,612,764 downwards.
TTTTTTGAACATATCGTTCCAGTCGTTCTACCCTACGGCTGTCTTCAGGTAATGAGCAGCTGTATTTCTGACCATCAAGATGGGGATAATATAAATAAATGAATGTGTACTTGACTTTAGAAGAATCAAGTCAGGTTGGATCAATGGCAGTATTTGGAAATTACTTCCCTACCAACACATCAGCCCGAAAAGACATTGATTTTCACAAATTCAATTCCCCTCGGACCAAATTTTCTTGAAATATTGGCAAGTGTAATCTTCCCACCTTAACTTATTTTGATTATTTTGAATTCACAAAAAACAAAAAAAAAACTGGTTTTTCTAGACTTAACGAAAACTAAATATTGGAATATTTAGCTGTCAAGCTTCATTGGAGCAACATCTACGCTTGATATATACTCAGCCAGCAAGCCAAACCAACATTAAAAATGAAGAAACCCAAGTTGAAAGTTTTTGATTTAAAAAAAAAAGTCAAATTACTATAAAATATCAAATACTTTCCAGTGTGAGATTCATGGCTTTATTCCCCAAGCAATACCGGGTAACACACGCACACACACATGCACACACACACACACACACACACACACACACACACACACACACATATATATATATATATATATATATATGTATGTATATATATATATATATATATATATATATATATATATATATCTATGAATTCTTTCACGGTTAGCAACTACTAAAGAAATAAATCTATGATTTGATTTCCCGTTTCAGTTGCTATCTTACATTGGAAGAAGTCAAGTGTAAAACCTACAAATTCCTGACACTTGAAAGAAAGAAAAATAAACCTACATTTCTTCCCTTTCCCTGACAATTTGCGATCCTTCATAGCAAACATTGCGGATATTGCAGTGAGGAGATAGATCATAAACTATGATACAAGTACGGAGACAGGTCTGGTTAGTCATTCAATTGAAACTGTCCACTGACTGATATTTCTTGCCCTCACATAGGGAGTATTCAATTGAAAATTTTGAAAATTGGGTGATTAATGAATATTTACTTCTCTCACCTTTGTTGGGCTGTGATAGCTAAAAACGTCAAATATTTCAACAAGCAAGTGTGAAGGCTGCTGGATACAAACTAAGACACTAATTCAGCATAACCTTACATTATGAATTAATCCTTGCTGTATGAAATTTTCTTGATTAGGAATTTACAGAAAACAAAAGAACATGATGTGATAAATGCTTTTCTAAATTTTCAGTCTTTTAGCTCCATTAGTGTGGCGGATGTGCATGGTACCTATCTACATAAGTACATACATGAATGCATATCCAACCAGCCATACCAAGTCAAATACTGAAGAAACCTTTGTTGACAATTTTGGAGACAGTTTCGATTGATGGTTTCTAAGTCTGCGGTTAATCTCTTGAAATGGAAATGTTCACAAAACACTTACTATCAAAACATTCATCATATTATTGATTCTTTCTTTTTTCTACAATGTCCTAATTGTTCATAAATTTCAGAGTTATAAAATCTATTTTTGGACTCTTATCTCGGATCTAAACTTCGAGTTATTTTATCAGATTGGCTGAGTGGCTAACGGCAAGGACGATGGTCTCAGCGAGCCAGGTTCGAACTCTGACTGGGATAATTTGAGTCCACTTTGCACTAATGCTCTTTGGAAAATCATGTATCAATCTCTTACTATGGTTATAGATAAAATAGTACTGGTTTGAGTAAGTGACGCTGTATTGGGTGCTTACCGTCTCCAAGTCTATTTCATACATCGAAAACGGGCTGAGCAAGTATTATAGTGATGTGGAGAGCAAGCAGATGCAGCTGGAGCCGTAGCCGATGTAAGGTCACTAGTTATCAACTCATGCTAAATGTCTGTTAGAGTTCAAGTTTTCGTTCAGGCCGTACGGCCAACGAAATGAAAAGACACACATACTACTACTGCTACTACTTCTCCTACAACACCCACATGCTCAATGTTTAGGAATGTTTTGTGGTTGAAAAAGCAATTGAATAACATTGTTGAAACGATTAAACTAAGCGTTTTTCTACATTACGAAAATAATGTCACAATAAAACAGAGGATTGGAGAGGCAAAGTAAAATCGTCAATTGGAAGAGTTGTCAAACTAGTTTGTTGAATGGCCTTAAACTTTGAATAAACATTGACGTAAGTGGATATTTTGCTAGAGAAATGCAATTTGTATGATTTTTTATTTTTCATTTTTCTATGAATGTGTGTGTTTATGACTGCATATGTGCATGAATGCATGTGTGTGTCGACATGTGTATGTATATGAAGGAACAGTTGTATGTGTATACATGTGCATATGTGTCTGCATAAGTTTATGTACGTCCATGCATGCGGATGTGTGTATACGTATTTGTGTGCGTGCATGTATTGCAATCAGCACAACAAGACATGCGTTTAGGCGTGTTTTGTGACTTCACAGACGCTAGATTTAAGAAGAAAAATCAAAAGTTGAGTTGGATTGCTGAATGATTTGAAAGATGTATTGTTTTTCTACCCCGTCAAAATTTCGTTTAGAATCAATAGCAACGAGATTGGGAAGGTTAAGTAACATGATCATTTGGAAGATTTGCCGAACTTGTTAGTTAAATAGCCTTGTATTCGTTGTAAAATGCAACATGGCAGCGAGTTGAAATCAGCCACAAAGAACAAATATTTACCCAAACTCTGCCAAATGACATATTGGAAGTGTTTTCAGATGTCTCAACAGCCTTCAAAAAGGTACAAAGTTTGAATTACTACCGATCTTATATCTTATTCAAGTTCCATAAATGTCTGCATGTCTGTGTGTTTGTCATTGGATAACTCAAAGACGTCGAGAGTTATGACTACCAAATTTTCTATGGTTTCTAAAGGAACCTATTAGTTTTTGTAAACTCCCTGCATTTCTTTCGATCTCTCTCAAACGTATGATCCGCTTGGTTCAGCTGCTACGCATCCTATGATCAATAGCATAACAATGGAAAGTTTACGGGTAAGCATAAACAAGCCATGGTCCAATTGATGCCGAAATATCTAAAAAAAAAAATTCTTCACGAATTTTGAAAAAAAATATGCCGAAGCCCTACTAGAGGATCCTCTTATAAAGCCCATGAAATTTTATGGGCATAGGTCGAGCCACCCTTAAGTTATGCAATTATTCCAGAGATTGATTTCATAAAATACTCAGATTCTAAGATTTCCAAATAGTCAGACCATATCATGCTCGATAAGCAATTACGGAAATTTTCTGTTTGGACATCAATTGAAATCCATTTTCTGCGTTTCTACCGTTCATTTCTCTCATAGAACAACTTAAAATGTAACAGAGAGCAGAGGAAAATGGATTCATGCCTTTTCCAGGAGCGTTAGTGTGACGTGAGCACGAGTAAGCTCAATAAAAATGTCATAGTTCACTTCTTCCAGGGTAAAGAACAATCTGAAATGAAAATCATATCATATATCTATTGCCCTATAAGTGTAAGCCTAGAAAATATATTCAAAATGCGAAAATATGTTGTAGAGATGTCATTGCTTAACGAGGAAAGTTTTCCTTTTCATATCATCACTTTTCGAAAAGATAATTGCAGCTGACTTGCATAATTATTTGTATTCAAAATGTTGATATTTTTCCAAATTCTTGTCATTAAAAATGTATTTGAAACACATGAATGTCTACTTCCTTATGTTTTTTTTTTATTCCGATTTACACATTATTGATTTCACAGAAAGTGACATAATCAAGAAATTTTGATGTAAAATAAGGCGATATTCACTGAGTATTACCATGAAACATATAGACAGGTCACGTTCCTGCTTACCATATATGTCGGGTATTACACTAATACCAAGCCAAGCGTAATAAATTTAGCAATGTTTGATATATGAATAAATAATGTTAAGAGACAGCATCAGCGACTGTCTCCTAAATAGCTTTATACTGTGCACTTGAGTTAATATATTATTTTTATAAGAACACATGCACACACACATAATAATGTATCATGTAGCAATGACGGCCAGTGATATTTCACCATTTCCGAAATGTCAACACCAGGTCAGAAACACAGCACTATTCAATCCCATCTTATTGAGGCTCAACAATAAATCATATATTTTAAAATGGCCGCTAGTGCAATCACTATTTATGAAATGTTATAAAGACTCCGTACAGCGCTTTTTCTTTCAGCGTGGCATCATTTACGAATGTATCTAGTTAACTGTAAAAAATCATGTGTAGTTCTTCACCATTGACTTTAGAGCAGTATACCACCAACTAGAAACAGAGAGCAGCAGCGTTTAACATTTTGTCCACGTTACATAACTGTTGGGAGCATGGCTAAACTTCTTGTCTGAACACTTTCCGGAGGGAGCCGACCAAAATGTCCCCAATTATCGGCTTCTCTAATGTGTGCGTATCACACTTGCACCGACACGGTCCATGTAATTTTCTGGAAAGCCCGTTGTGTTTTCAGATCCGGTCGCTGGAAAATATGATGACGGATCTGCGAAAAAGAAATCGCTGCCTCTATGGAGGGATGTCGACTGGTTCTACACTGAGAATGAGGAATCCGATTATGAAAATGATCCATGTTTTATTCTATGTCTCTCCTCTGATGGTCTAAATAGATGGACGGCACTGGAAAATTCCTGTATCAGAAATGCGACATTTTCCGTATTGAATTTTTCAAAAACGATATGCAAAATTCGGTTGAAGTAAGCTCCTTTTCTGAGATACACAAACACACCTGCTGGCTCACTAGGACCAGAGGCTAACTACCATCTACCCCAACTTGCTACTCTAAAATCTGTCTGTATCTTTCGCTAAATAACTACTATTCCTATCTCTCTCTAAATTCTTGAGTTGATGCTTCCACATATATCTATGTATCACAAAACTTACACACACATAATATAGGTTAACACACTTTCTCTGGTCTCGAATCCCCTGTCAGGACAAATCCCTAAATCGACCCTTTACTGTTCTGCTATCTTGGGGAAGAGGTCTGCTACTCTTTACCACTGGCTTCATTTATCTTCTCGTGAGAATACGAAATAGGAAGAAAACAGTCACAACACACTGATCAATTGTATCACTCTCAAATTGATGACCTTCAACGTTTAAACTTATACAACGAAAATCGTTTGTGTTTACTTTTTTCCATCTTTGATATATCAGAATAAATAGAGAACGTTCAGCTTGAGTAAATAGAACGAAATAGAAGTTTGAAGATGGTATATAACATGAACATTGTTGAATGATAGTTTATTCCAAAATAAGCATAGTTTGAAATAACCATAACAACAATTATTTTCGCTCCAACATAATATTACCATATTAGTGTAAGACTAGAAAATATATCCAAAATATAAAGTTTGTTGTTGAGATGTCATCGTCTAGAGAGAAAAGAATTCCTTGATATCATCGCATTTAAAAAGATAATTGTGCCTGACTTAAAGAATAATTTGTATTCAAAATGTTGATATTTTCCCTGATATTTGTCATTAAAAATGTATATGCCATCATATAAATGTCTACTTCCTTATATTTTTCAATCCTTATTTAAACATTATTGATTTCACTGAAAAAGAAATAAGAAATTTTCATGAAGAATAATGCAACATTCTCTCACTATTACTACCTAATAGAGAGACATGTCTCGTTTTCTGCTTCCTTTATATACTGGATTTTAGACTAATACCTTGCTTATCACTGCTTCGTTAAGCGCTGCCTCGCCGTAACAACTCCTTTTTAAATATTTTCCGTAATGAATTTAGCATTTGTTAAATTTCAGAAATAAATAATGATAAAAGAGAGCATTATCGAGTGTCTCCAAAATGGGTCTATACTTTACAGTTTAGTTAATGTCTATATATGTGAATAAATACATACAGAATAATTTATCATGCAGCAATGGGGGCTAGTGATATTTCACCATCTCTGGAATGTAGCTATCAGATGGGATACCCAATACTATTCCATTCCATCTTACTGAGGCTCAACAATAACATTATATATTTTAAAATGACCGCCGACACAATCATTGAAATATCATGAAATGTTATAATGATCCCGTAAGACACCGTTTCTCTTAGCATGGTATCATTCACGAATGTATCTTGCTAATTGAGGTAATATGTTTGTACAAAATTAATTGCAGTTCTTCACCATCAACTTTGAAGCCCTAGATTTCTGCTTTTATTCCAGACATCTTTACCTGCTAGAAACAAGTCTATTTATTCCTGAAGCATCAAAATCTTGGGTTCTCGAACCGATGAATTTTCCTGTTTTGAGGTGCTGCTTGGTCATTGAAGACTTTTCCTTATAGGAAGGGCTCGGAATGCTTGAAAGAAATGGGAGTCGTTCGGATAGAAGGTCTCATAAGTAACATGTATGAGGTAGAGTTACGTAGCCTAGTTTGTTTGTTTTCTGCAGTGTCGTTATCACGACATATCGAGCTTTTTTCCTTCTCTAATTTGGTGCAAATGTATTTGGAATCCAGGGTATATTGGATCGGGGGAAATAGTTGTTAATTTTATTAAAATTTGAGCTTTGATTTCATTTTTGTGTGCAACAACTATGGCTGATGAAGGAAAAACAACAAGAACAACCCCCAGTGAAGTTATGCATGAATAATAGTGTGAAGCGTAACGGCTTGCGTTGCACGTTCGCGCACTGCAACTGCAGCACTGGAGGGAAACGAAAGAAGCAAAGACTCAAGTCAGGATTCAAAATCGAACCTTTTTCGACCGACCGGAAATACATTGGTAGTCTCCGACTGAAGACTAAAAGAAAGCCCCCTCTCAGAGCGAAATGTAGAATGGTCAACAGTTCAGTTCCTCTACAACCTCCCGAGTCGGGTCCTTCTTAACAATGGCCTTAGATTAGATGTCATCAGTCACGGAACGATGTCCACATCTCGAGGACACTCGTCTCTGTTTCAATACCTTTAAAATCAATGTTAATCATTACGTTCGTTGATGATCCCCTGGCTTAAAACTTTGTTGATATTGCAAACACTCTCCACTGAGTCACGCTTCATCTCAAACTCATTCATCAAGAATTGTTCGAGTTTGCTTTTTTTCATCTTTCATTTGACAGCCTCAAATAAACCAGAATACATAGTGAGAAGGAAACGCTCAATTTGAATAAGTAGAACTAAATAGAAGCTTAGAATGGTTTATAACATAGTTAAATTTTATTTTATTCCAAAATAAGCTCAATTTGAAATAACCAAAAATACTATTATTTTCGCCCCAACCTAATATAACTATATTAGAGTAAGACTAGAAAATACTAATGAAAAGAGGACTTATTGATATAATTCCTTTAAAAAATAATAGTTGTAGGTGGCTTACAGAATTATCTGTATTCAGAGGGTTGATATTTTCCCGAATATTTGTTATAAAAAATGTATACGTCAACATATAAACATGATTGCTTTCGTATTTTCTCAAATTCTGTATTGAAATTTAATTATTATTGAATTATAAGAAAATGACAGTCTGTAGTATTTGGAGAATGATTATGTGACATTCTCTGGTGATTTTGTATTCAAAATATGGAAATCCTTAAATTTGGGTATTTTACAAGCTTTTGTGAAATCAGCCCTTTCAATCATTGCAGAAACTTTAGTATGGTTAGAGCTGAATTTTCTGTATTTAGTAAAAACAATTAGACAGATTGCGTTCCTGGTCGTCTTATATCTTAACAAAATTCCCCGATTTTTGGTCTGCTCGACTGTCATTGCATGATTCAAGGACGACTAGAGCTATGGGCACCAATTTTCAATGCTTTCTAATGGGACCCGAGGTAGGTTTTTAGTATATTAGTTTTCGACGATTCCTACAAACTTTTTTTCGATATTTTTAGGTTGGAATTCCGCTTGACTCCTCCTCCATCCCCCCATGTGTAATATGGAAAAAATCAAAAGTTTTCAGATCATTGCAATACTTTCCATACATATTAGTTTCTAGTAGATGCTAGACAATCGATTTAGAAAAAAAATTTCCAAATGCTAATGTGTAGCACACATGCCGTGGGTCCCAATATTGACCACAGAAAATTTGGAGGCCTAGCTGAAGACATCCCTAAGTTAAATTCTAGAGGGTGTTTCACAAAAACCAGCAAAATATTCAAATTTCGAGATTTGCATATCTTAAATAGAAAATCCTATTCAACATCTAGATTTCTCCCAAACGTGGACACTTGAAATCTTTTGTGTAATCCCCCAGATATTTAGATTAAAAGTGACTGAGAATTCATGATCAGGATAATTTTCAGATAAGGTATGATTCAATTATACGTAATTTCAACATAATCTCCAATTGACGCTAAAAGCCTTATTTAGGAGCAAGCATAAAATCCTGCCTGTTAGACGAGTTTTCAATCAGTATTGGATAAAATTCATGAACTTGTATGCATATATTTCAACCAAAAGTTTCTACCTCAATCTAATTTCACACGGTGCTATGATGGATTTTCAAAGACTTTTGATGTAATCAACATGAAAGAAACATATTGTAGATTTTAGAAGTCTTTCTGAAGTATATATGAAAATGTTTGAATAATTACGCATTTATATGTGAGATCTTAAATGTATATGAACCAACCAATATATATATACACACACATATATATATATATATATATATATATATATATATATATATATATATATATATATATATATATATACTTGAGTTTATCAATTTTTACCGGCAAACGGGGCACAGTGGATCATGGGGGACATTTACAAATGCGAATACACAACAGGGCGGCTGCTACTTCATCTTCCTAAGTCAAAACATTTACCATTTATTTCGTAGTAGACTTGCCTGTCTAATCATTACTGTACAGTAGGTAAACTGAGTCACCTAATTTTAAGCTCTAAGTGATATTCAGGGATCCTCTTACTTTTATTATAGGGGCGCAACTATTTCGGAATTTTCTAATTGTGCTATATGAGGTTAAATTAAGATTGTATTAGAATCATTTTATGTCACTGTGCTTGCTCCCCGGAGTGATGAAAGGTTATCTTTTTCAAAGGCATGTGCCAGGCACAGTGAATCAGGACACAGCGGATCACTTCTGGGACTGAGCTAATTTGATTCTTTTAAACAAAATTCATTTCATGAAGTTTGCTTGGAAACTAAAAAAGCATTTTAATTTCGTGTAATTCTTTTCCTTTTCTCAAGTCGCTTTTAAGTTTGTGCGAATGTGATTTTGTGTTGAATATTTCCTTTAGTGTGCCTAACTTTTGCCAATAAAGGTTTGAGAGATTTTTATAATCACTTTTTGTAACAAAGACTACTATTCAACAACGCTATTTGATTTCACTCTGCGACTTTCAATCTTATGTTGATTTTTTTTGTTCCCTGGGGATGATTCACAGCAGATAAGAAACAATAGAAAAAACAGAACTAGTGCCTGCCCATAGGGAGATATTACTTTCTTATCTTTATATTTCATGGCCAACAGAGTTGATCTTTTTTTTTAGATAATTATATTAACAACTTTTGTTGCACTGGTTTCAAACTTCCTTACTCCATTAAAATCTAAAAAGTAAACAAATTTGAATTCATTTTCCCATACAATTTATTCCAGAACTACATGTCCAATTTCAACTCCTTTGTTTGTATTTCCTGTTAACACAACGTGATTTGCAAATTTTTGCAAAACATGTCAACCTGAGTTGGGTTCTAGAAGTGGAAGAGATTTTGTCATCACTTTTTGCATCCTTCACCGAGTCATTTTAATTCGTGCATGATGTCACTGGTTTTTGGTCTGGTCATCGTCATCTGTCATTGTTATAACATTCGAAAATGAAACTCAAACTCAAACTTTGAATTATTTCAAACTCAAACTCACATTTTGAATTATTTCTATTATTATTCGGACTATCCTCATCTTGGTTGTTTTTCATACAGCGTTTCGGCCGTTATACTCTACGGCCTTCATCGGGTATCATCTGGTAGGCGTGGGGAAGTAACGAACCGAACCCTTTATTTAACCGACGGGGGTATATTGACCACACTCCCCTCTTAGCATTCGTAGTATTATTATTGTCTCACACTGGGATTGAACCTAGAACCATCAGATTACTTGCAGTAATTTTGTCTGATTCTGTAACCACTACGCTATGTGTCCATGTGGCCACAAAGCGTAGTGGTTACAAACAAATGTTTCTTTGTAACCGACTAAGCATTTTGAATACGGCCGTGCGTCGACTTGCGTCCGAACTACGTTCTGGAACTATGGGCGCAACTCATCCTTGATGTAAGCCGACTATTATAGAGCAGTGTGAAATATACGCACTGCACACCCCTGGATACCATTCCACATACAAGCACTGTATCATACATACGTTTTTTTCGAAGAAAAAGGAACCAATGTCATCCATTACATCTCTTTCACTTAATCATTAGCTCAACCCTGTAAGGCATCTGCTTTTTCCCCTTTTCCTACTCGGCTTCCCTGTCGAGAGAACATGAAACACACATGAAACGAACACAACGTAAACAAAGCGTTTTCTTTTACAAGTTAAGTCTTAGATCAACAGTGAATTAAATCCCCTTCATCTGTAGTTAATGGGTTTAAAGCGCCTGTTGGTATGTATCCACGATTGGACGTAAGTTGGCTGTGCTCAAGTCGACCAATCACAGTATAAACAGTTGCTTTGAATATCAATTTGTGACACCGATTACCTAAGTATAGCGGATTAAAGATTTATGTGCTTGTATGTCTGGGCTGTGATAATGAACAACTGGAAATTGTACAAAGTCAACATTCGACGGATATATTAGTATCAATTTCGAAGTTGTTTGGATAAGCGGCTTTCGAGAGAAGGGCAAGGCAAGGCGATACTAGCTCACCCAAACTCTTCACGGCCTTGAGATGATCTTCTTGAAACTTACAGACGAACTTCTATCGAACAAACTCGTAGAGAACAAAGATACAACATCAGCATAGAAAATACTGAGCCGGAGAAAGTAGACAACTGCAGCTACAAAGGACAACGTATTTCCATGAAACCCTTAAAAGAAGAAGAAATAGAACAAAAAATATCCCTAGGATGGCAAGCTTTTGGTAGACCCAGCTCAACCTTCAAGAACAAGAAAATTCTATTAATTTTAACAAAAAGGGATTATGACCAATGCATACTGTGAATAGTTAACTATGGAGCTGAATCGTAGAACTTAACCAAAAGAACGACCCACTAGAGAGAATCATGCTCAACATCACAGGTGAGATCACGAGATAGCACATTACATTTGATGAAAAACAGGAGTCAGGTATCACATTAACTATATCAAATAACAAACAGTTGGCCATATTGCTGAAACTAAAATGATGATGAAGATGATGATGATGATGATGGCGATGATGATGATGATGATATGAAGGTAACAACCACCAGATATATTAGACAATATGCAAGGTCGCGCAGTGTTGTGTTTGGATCAGTGGTTCTCGAGAAATCTAATGAAAATTATTGAAAACTCAGAGATTATAGTTCTTTCATCATAAATTATATGAATCTATATCTTATTTTATAATTGTAGACAAAAAATATCTAAATCGACAACATTGGAGTGAAGTAACTGAAACGATTCAAAGCTGTAGTTTCGTACGACGTACAAAAAGATTTTACATAAAAAATTATCGCAGGCTCTTCAGCAAACCATATGGTCTAACCCCTTCTAAACATGCACTTCTGGAAAAGGCATCACCCTGGTATTCATGTGTAGCATTTATTTCTTCGGGCAGAAACAAGTTTCTTCGAAAATTTACATTCGAAAACTTGACTTTACCTAAAAGCTAATAGTTCCAACTAACGACAGTGATGAATAAGCAATGGTTTCTATCGATGCATATCACAGGCGCTTAACGTCAGACGTCAATTTTCACAGACTTTTCAAGAGAAAATCGAAATAATAACTAAAAATGCTCTGATTCGATTTTTAATTCACCATAAAAATCTGGAATGATTCAATACAATTTGAAATACCATTGCAGTAAAAAACAACAACAACATTAAAAACAGAAAGACAAACAAAAAATGTTTCATAAGATTCAAAATCCCGTTGCTGTAAAAAAAAATCTGAACAACAACGACAGAAACAAAAAACCAACACACAACAAAATGTTTCTTTGTTAATTTGCGCAAAATCTCTTTAGTAACGTTCTTCTGAATAGTGAAAAAACAGCTTTTGTTTGAGCTGGAAAAAACTTTTTGTGAGGTTAACATTTTTTTCAAAATTATGCATGTATAAAAAATAAAATGAAAATTACAAGATATTTTATGTAAATTGACAAAAAACATTTTCTACATTTTCTTTATTTTGTTTTATTGCAACAGGATTACAATTTTTATTGAAGCACTCCTGCCTTTATGGTGGATTATAAAATCAATCTAACAGCTGTAATAAAAGGTGCCTATTTTTTTTACGTGTTCTTTTGTCATTGGATTATTTCATTCCAAGATGGGCGTGACAATTTATCTATCTCAGTCTGTTCATATCTATCAATCTATCTATCTATCTGTTATCCCTTGGTCTATCCATATCCATTTATCCAGTCTATTCATATCTATCTATTTATCTATCTATCTCAGTCTATTGATGACTATATACCTAACTCACATTCATTGAAAGATGTACCAAAATACACATACTCGTACATACACACACAGATATCTATCTGATAGTAAAAGTCTGATTCTGTTAATCTATGCATGACCTCAAGGTTGCAGGAACGATGCATAACCAGGTGTATTGGAATAAGGATATCCCACTATTGATCATGTCATCGATCTGACTTGTGGGAACTTGTATCTCTTTACTTGACAACAAAAATATCTGATAAGCCTGTCAGTAAATTTGGGGAAGAAGTCTTATTAACGCCTGTTTATTCTAGTTCCTAGGTCAAACAATATCGACAAGGCATTGATATATATATATATATATATATATATATATATATATATATATATATATGAAAATATATAAAAAAGTTGATTATATATATATATATAATCAACTTTTTTTAAAACTTATAACAAAATAAAGCATAAACTATGCTTAATGTATTCTGCTTAAGGCAGTCAGTCGATATCGACGTTGACGCCCCTATTCTATAACTTCTCTAACTGGTGAATGATTCATTCAGGAGTGGATGAAATCGGAATTGTGAATAACTCTACTGACTCAGATATTTATATTTTTTTCTGTTTAAAACTTTAAAGTCAAACATATAAAAAAGAAAATACTATTTCTAAAAATTTGATTCTATATCCTAAGGTTGTCAGCCGAAGTTTCTTCAGTTTTCAAGTTGGTCCGGCTGGCTGGCTATGTATGTTTGTATTATGCGTACAAGCTGCACTGATGGAGCTAAAGGGCTGAAATTATCAACTTTTACCCATTATTATGCATAGAATAACAGTTTATTGCTCTGCGGAAAATTTTCCCCAGGACAGGATTTAATTGCCAATGTAAATTTATGCTAAATTGAACATTTATTCGTGCCTGCTTGTTTTTTTTCTAAATCCAAACTTTTTAGTGATCCAATAAAATGCAAGAGAAGTAACTTATTCCTAGATCAACTCACTTTCCATTTTTTTGATTAATCACCCCCAAAATGGCATGCTATTAAAAGACGTTGGTCGCAAGACGTTTTCTATGGAGTGACTAAGCAGACCTGCTTATATTTTTCTATTGTTGAAAAGTAACTTTGAGGTAAACATTTACATTTCAAGTTCGAAATAATTGTTTACAATCTCCATGTAAACTAAAACTATTCCGAAACTCTTTGTTTCCTTCAGATATTTTACGTTGTTCAAAAAATAGAAACAAAAAAAGACGTGAATAAAATAAGCATGCAAGGAATTGAGTGATTTATGCTTTTTGCTCATAATAAAAAGATGAATGATATCTAAAATTATCCACGGGGAAGAATGATTTGAAAATGATGGAAATCATAAGGAAAATTCGTCACGGGTGTATGAGATTTCGTAATAAAGACTCTAAAAGTTCAAGAAACAATGCTCTATTTCTCTTCTTGTAGAAGCCCATGAGAGAAGGGAGATTCGAGCTCTGGAAAGGCTGCATAGACCACCAGCAGCCAGATCTTGGCTTGCACAGTTAGAGACAGGGAAAACCGGAGACGGCCTGGTATTGAGCTGAGTTGCAGGAGAGTGCTGGATCACCTGTCTTCCAATGCACGCCAACCACGGCTCTCTCCACAGGAGTTATCTCCCTTGGCTTGCCGACATCCAAAACTAACCCACAAGGCACTGGGACACCAGTTGGTAGGCAATAACCCATCATCATCATCATCATCATCATCATCATCATCATCATCATCATCATCATCCATTATAAGGCTTTTCAGACGTCTTTGGACGCGTTCAACGCATGATCATGTTGTAAGGATGTGGGAGTGACAAAGGAAATAACGGCATGTTTAATAGAAACGGTGATCCGAGTTAAAACTCCGATCGAATCTCTTTGTGTTCACTTCTCACTGATGTACTCGAAAAAGGCACGATTCCATCTCTTCTCCTCACAGTTATGGGTAGAATAGTAGGGTGGTCTTAGCTCTCTAACCTTGCAACATGGCAACCAGTCTAGGAGAAGGATGACTCCGATTCCAATCCACAGAATAGAGCCCTATAAACCAACTTCGGCTTTCTACCGCCAACATCAACAGCCAACCTGATTCCAAGCGTAATTGCACTTCACTTTCCTTTTGACTCAACTATGTCGAGATGAGGATTCTGTTGACCGCGTATTCCTGGATCTCAATACGCTTTGCCTTTCGAGACTGGAAGAGACTTCCATATGATAATGTGGCTGTAGTTCAGCATCACTCATGTCGATATCATTAACTTCATTGAATATGTTCGGACAGGAAATAGCATAAATACTCGAGACTTTAATTTCCTGTTTGATGAGGATATTAATAGTATTTCACTTTTTTTTTCATCACCTATAAGTATATTTTCATTCATATGACTTTTAAAATTCTATAAATCAATGATATTTAATGAATTACGGTGCGACACTCTCTGAATGTTACCACCAAGCAGGTAAGCAGATTTCATTTCTGCTTGTCGTGTGTTGGATAATCTACTTACATAAAGAAGAAAATAATTGTTTTTGGAAAAATTCCTCTGCATTATATATTTTTAGTTGGTGTTCTATTTTCAATGTAAGTTTATGCTAAATTGATCCCTTACTTTGTGTACTGCCGCATTTAGGCTCGCTTCTTTTTTTAAAATTCATGTTTTCTCAGTGTTCACTGCCCCCCAATTTGAGAGAAGTAACTAATTCATTGATCACTCTTTTTTTTCAATTGTTTATTGATCACCCCCAACAAGACATGCTGCCAGAAGACATCGATCGTTTGACAGTTTCCATTGAGTAACAAACCAGTTTTGTGTGTGTACGATGTAATTATTCAATTACAGCTGTCATTTCCTTACAGCATTGATAAAAAAAAGTGTCCATCTTGAGATTTGTTTAAACAAAAAATAACTTAAACGTCCGAGACAATAATTTCTGCTTTCTGATGATATTATCAATATTTTACTTCGTTTCTACGACGAATGAATATGTTTTTAATTAATGTGTTTTTTCTCTCCAAATTCTACGAATGAACAAAATGTAATGATTAATGATGTGTCATTGTCATGTAGAAGTTTCCATAGACAATTGAACAACTCTGAAATGACCTCGCAAGGATGGTTAGGTGAGGCGTATGGAGCGCATGGGATACTTAGTCAACAGAATTTCCCCTTCCAGTCTCGTTGGTGTAGTTGAAACGGAAGCTCAGCACAATGCGTTAAGAATTAACTTGGCCATAGGAGTTGTCAGATAGATAACAAAGTTGCCATCTAATTTCTCTAAGGGGCTTCATTCCCTTAATCAAATAATTTTTTGTTCTTATGTATATGTATGCGTGTCTGTTGATGGAAGTGACAATTGGAAGCTGTTGAGAAAAACACTTGATTATAAACAAAAATCTTTCCAGAGGACTGACCATTTTAGCCCCTATCCTCTTCGCTCACTGCCCTTCTTATCTATGACAAGCCAAACACCCAAAGAGATAGGAAACAAACACCCCCTAATCCCGCTCTTCAGAGACCCTTCCCATTTCAAACCAAATTTTACTTTCACCTTCACAGATGCAAACACCTCCCCTCCGCTCTAAACAATCAAACAACGTAGAAATTTCCCCATTTCTTTCCTCGACCATGAACATGTAAGCAGAAAAATCTTCTGTGAACCCGTGCAAACATTTTCTCTATGAAAGATGACTGGCACCCACCGGAATGCATCGAAACATGCCCACAGCATAATAAAAAGAAATTGAATTTTTCTCTTCACTTTCCAATTGTCATTTTCATCAATGTATATACATGTTATTGAGAAATGGATACATGACAGAATGATAATGAATTGAATTATAATGTTATTATATAAAAATTTTCATTTGAAATGATCACCCGTTATTACTCGGTGTATGTGTCATTTGGCGTAAACAACGTGAATAGAATAAACAATTAGCGGCTATTTAGCTCAGTGTTAAGAGCAACGTTA
Source organism: Thysanoteuthis rhombus (assembly GCA_963457665.1). Classification (NCBI taxonomy): domain Eukaryota; kingdom Metazoa; phylum Mollusca; class Cephalopoda; order Oegopsida; family Thysanoteuthidae; genus Thysanoteuthis; species Thysanoteuthis major. The sequence continues at coordinate 2,596,159 of OY735227.1, read as the reverse complement.
CGTTCAAGTGGCTAACCTATCGGTTGCAGGTCCGATCCCAGTAGCAGATCCATTTTCTCTAATAGTTTATTCTATTTACATTGTCATGGCTAAATGGTATATTCACCGTGCAATAACATATGATCATTTTAAATAAGAGTAAAGGTCATGGAGGCCATCAGTCGGCAAGGTGTAGATCCAGTATATGTTGAAGTGTTGAAACATATATACAATCACAGCAGCTCATTTATCAGGCTACATAAAGACTCGGACCCCTTCCAGCTCCAGAAAGGAGTAAGACAAGGTGATACCAGCTCGCTTAAACTCTTCACAGCCTGCCTCGAGATGATCTTCAGAAGGCTAGACTGGGAGAGTAAAGGAATTAAAATAGACAGCGAGTATCTGAGCAACCTCAGATTCGCAGACGACATAGCCCTCTTCGCAGAGAACCTACACGACCTCCAACTAATGATAGATGAACTAAACGAAGAGAGCAAGAAAGTCGGCCTACACATGAACTTCAGCAAGACGAAGATCATGTGCAACAACCACATTGGAGATAAGAACACTAAGATCGAAATCGAGGACACAGAACTCGAGAAAGTAGACCACTACATCTACCTAGGGCAACGAATCTCCATGAGACCCTCAAAAGAAGAAGAAATCAAGCGAAGAATCACACTAGGATGGCAAGCCTTTGGCAGAGCTAGCTCAACCTTCAAAAATAATAAGATCCCATTAATCCTAAAGAGAAGGGTGTATAACCAATGCATCCTCCCAATAGTCACTTATGGAGCTGAAACATGGAACTTAACCAAGAAACAGACCCGTAAGCTGAGAACCATGCAACGTGCACATGAAAGAATAATGCTGGGCCTCACATGGAGAGACCACAAAACAGCACAGCACATCCGGGAAAAGACAAGAGTTAGAGACATCATAGAATCCATAGGAAATCTCAAATGGCGGTGGGCTGGCCATGTTGCAAGAATGGCTGACAATCGATGGACATCACGACTCACAACATGGGTTCCCCGAGACCATATGCGCAACCGAGGCCGGTAAAATGTTAGATGGAGAGATGAGCTAGACAAGTTCAGGAAATACTGGCTCCGTGACGCCCATGATAGAGAAGTGTGGCAAATCCTGGGGAAGGTCTATGTCCAACGACGGACGCTAAAAGACTGATGATGATGATGATGATGATATAATATAACACAATACACACACACATATATATATATATATATATATATATATATATATATTGTGTCATACACAAACAGCTGTTTAGATGTATTACATCTCTTCAGTGTGTCCATAGACTTTCCATTATCCCATCCAGTACCGCGAGGCAGAATTGAAACTTTCACTTCGGACCCGTAGGCCGATATCCTACCTCTGGACGGAACTGGACAGGCAGTAAGGTTGAATTTAAGCCATATATTTAAATTACACAGAAATCCCTCTTCCACCAGAGTGCTCAATTCCTATAGAAGAGCATTGCATTAGCTTACAGTGGATGAGTTACCTCACTTAAAGAGTGCTCAACCCTGAATAGAGGAGAATTAATTATTGTGTCATCCACAGACAGCTGTTTCGATGTATTACATCTCTTCAGTATGGCTATAGACTTTCCATTATCCCATCCAGTACCGCGAGGCAGAATTGAAACCTTCACTTCAGACCTCTGGACTACGGAAATGGACAGGCAGTGAGGCTGAATTCAAGCGATATATTTAAACTACGCAGTTATCCCTCATCCATCAGAGTGCTCAATTCAATAGAAGAGCATTGCATAAGCGTACAGTAGATGAGTTACCTCACTTAAAGAGTGCTCAACCCTGATATATATATATATATATGTATATATATACATGTATATATATATATATATGCGTAGAAGTACTTAGCCTTGCCTGAGTTTCTAAATATCTGATATGAATAGAATCACATGAAATCAGTAAACTCTGTATCGATTGCTTAAAGTTTTCACTTTGTTCAGGAATATTGATTCTATAGAATCTGTTCCTCCCGGGCAATTGAGAAAGTAGTTCTAGTTTCCTCTTATAATATTTAACAAAAACATAGACAAGAAACAAAACAGAACAACTTTGTCAGCATTCTTATCTTGATTCTATGTATGACTACTTATCTTTCAACGTATAATTGGTTTGGTTAGCAATATGATACTCGATCTTCAATTTCCGCCTCTTATCTCATGGACTACAGGTCCAGCATGGAAAAAAAAATCCTAGAATTTTTCTAATTTTAGAAGGAAAAATCCATTTTTGTCAAACTCGTCTGGAGCTGACTTCATGTCCCTAAAGTAACGACAAGAAGAAAAATCTTCATCAAAACAAGGAGTGTAAGCCGATATGCGAAATTGTGCTCACCTTGATTTAAACACAGGAACAATTGATGGCCAAGGGGGGTGTCCTACTAGCTGAGCTATGTTGGAAAATCTTAAAACTTAACGAAAATTTATCATACGGATACGTACTGACTCATTTTATTCGAATAGATAAATACATCATACACACACACACACATATATATATATATATATATATATATATATATATATATTATCGCGTCATCCACAGATAGCTGTTTCAATGTATTACATCTCTTCAGTGTGGCTACAGACTTTCCATTATCCCATCCAGTACCGCAAGGCAGGATTGAAACCTTCATTTCGGACCCGATACCCTACCTCTGGACTACGGAACTGGTCAGTAAGACCGAATCTAAACGATATATTTATTTATGCAGAAATTCCTCATCCATCAGAGTGCTCTATTCCTATGGAAGAGCAATGCTTAATCTTACTATGGATGAGTACCTCACTTAAAGAGCGCTCAACCCTGAATAGAGGAGCATTAATTATTGTGTCATCCACAGAAGCTGTTTCGATGTATTACATCTCTTCAGTGTGGCAATAGACTTTCCATTATCCCATTGAGTACCGTGCGGCAGGATTTAAACCTTCACTTCGGATATATATATATATATATATATATATATATATATATATATATATATATATATATTTTTTTCTGATTGATTCGCTGATTTCTTTTCTGCACTTCTTACAGCTTCGCTCCCGGTACTTCAACTGATGTTTTTTAAGTATAAATAGGATCTCATTCTTCTGTCAGATCGGAAAATGAAGTCTGTTTGCCTCTCTCTCTCTCTCTCTCTCTCTCTCTCTCTCTCTCTCTCTCTATTTATCTATCTATGTCCATGCATATCTCAATCTATTAATATCTACCATATTTACATGTCTACAGCTTTCCGTATCAGTCTTACCCATCAGGTTTAGGCGTGAAGGGAATTGCGTAGAATCTGTAGACTGTGCTTTCTGGTGAGAACACATGAATAATGCTGTTGAATGCTAAGCACAGACTTAGTAAAATGAAACTAAAGGATACAATTCTTTCGGATATGACATAATATCTCAATCGAAGAATCAATCAACTCGACTCCTTTAAATTATCGATAATCGATCGCTTGGCTTTCTTAAAAAAAGGTTCTAAAGAATAATAATTGCCAAAGAACTACCTTCTTATTGATTATGTTAAAAATAGTGTGAAATACAATTGAAAATATCTTACTGTTCATGATTCAAAACTTTTCTCTCTCTCTCTCTCCCTCTCTCTCTCTCTCTCTCTCTATATATATATATATATATATATATATATATATGTATGCACTATTGCTTTTGGGGGCTTCAACATACTGTAGGGCTATTTAGCTCAGTGGGAACAGCGACGCTACGTTGAAGCACACACACACACACACATATATATATATATATCAGTTGAACCCTTTTCTTAAATTGCAAAACTCTTTCATATCAATATATACGACTGATATGTGGTATATATTTCCTACTCACTCACACATGCACACATGTACATATGTGTGTTTGTATGTGTGTTTATATGTAGAAAAGCACGTTGCCTTACTAAGCTACTTAGATTCGTGAAACACGATGACGAGGTATCACTTGACTGGAATATATGCATTTAAATCATTGTAAATTCGATGTATCAGCTGAAAGAAAAAGCAGCAGAAGCTACCACTCACTCTAGCACTTATCGACCTAAAAAAAGCCTTTGATTCAGTGGAAATCCCAAAGAACATTGAAGTTATCAATCTAGAAGGTGTAGATCCAGTACATGTCAAAGTGCTGCAACATATATAGTCATAGCAGCCCCTTTATCAAGTTACATAAAGACTCAGAGCCCATTCAGCAACAAAAAGGGGTAAGATAAGGTGATACCAGCTCACCCAAACTCTCCAGAACCTACCCCAAGATGATATTCAGAAGACTACACTGGGAGAATAAAGGAATCAAAATAGACGGCGAATATCTGAACAACCTCAGATTTGCAGACGACATCGCCTTTTTTGTAGACAGCCTACACAACCTCCAACTGTTGCAAGATGAATTAAATGAAGAGAACAAGAAAGCTGGCCAACACATTTACAAGACGAAGATCATGTGCAACAATCACGTCAGAAATGGGAACACTACTATTAAGATCGAGGTCACGGAACTGGAGGAAGTAGACCACTTCATCTACCCAGGACAACAAATCTCCATGAGACCCTCAAAAGAAGAAGAGTTCACGTGAAGAATCACCCAAGGATGGGCAGCCTTTGGCAGAGCAAGCACGAGCTTCAAAAACAAGGAGATCCATTAATCCTAAAAAGAAGAGTTTATAACCAGTGCATTCTCCCAATAGTCACTTATGGAGCTGAAACATGGAACCTAACCGAGAGACTGACCTGCAGACTGAGAAACACGCAGCGTACACATAAAAGAATAATGTTCAAGGACACACGGAGAGATCACGAAGCACAATACATCCGGGTGAAGACAAGAGTCAGGGAAATCCTAAACTCCATTAAAAAATCTCAAATAGCAATGGGCCATGTCGAAAGAATGGTTGACAACCGATGGACATCACGACTCATGACATAGAGCCTCTGAGATTACATGCGAAACAGAGGCCGGCAGAGTACTAACTGGAGAGAAGAGCTAGATGAATTTAGAAGGTACCGGCTCCTCAACTCTTATGATAGAGAAGTTCGGCAAATCATGAGGAAAGTCTATGTCCAACGGCGGACATTAAGAGACTGATAATGAAATGTTTAAATGAGATTTAAAAAAGCATTAGATATTTTTATCTTATCCGTAAACAATTGATGATCCCAACAAGACACAATTTATACAATAATAACAAAAGTATAAGGGAAACATAGAACAAGTAATTGTGAAAATTACCTAAGTTGCATTGACAGATATTTGGCAATTGGTGTATTCGAATCTGTTGAAAAAGTTTTTTAGTATCTAGTGTTCGAAGCTGTAAATCTTTCTAGCTTTCTAGACTATCTATCTATATCTATAAACCTATGTATGTATGTATGTATCTATCTATCTATCTGTCTGTCTGTCTGTCTGTCTGTCTGTCTCTCTCTCTCTCTCTCTCTCTCTCTCTATATATATATATGTGTGTGTGTGTGCGCGTATATATGTGTAAAAGAAAGAGAAATTAAATATGAGAGTAGCTTAAACAGAAATCAGAGACTCAAAGGTCGCAAATGGCACACACACACAAGCACAGACATCACACACACGCACCTTACACACACACACACACACACATACACATTCATATACACACATCCACACATATATCATTATATGAATATTCCCCGGCGCTATCGCAAATTTTCATGAATATACAGTGACATATATATCATCGTATATTCATATACTTGCAAAATCAGATAATTTCTGTCGTAATTTCTAAATTATGTTTAATTATAACAACGAAGATGGGAACAACGTGTATATTAAACATAATAGATTCATAGATATGGGTTCCTCTTGTTATTCATAACATACACAAGTTTCAGTCGGAAGAGATGTAGGAGCTGAGTTCGATCCGACAACAGCCAGACTTGTATATATTAGATTCATAAACAAAAAATTCTACTTTATACATAATAATGCTAAACAAAATAAAAATAAAAAAAATTCGAGGCGAGGCAACGAGTCCTTCAAGAATCATGAGATTTTCTTTCAGTAGAGGCATATGTTCTTACTATATAAAAGTAAGGTACCCTGAGGTTTTGTCATAAATCTTTCATTGTATTGTATTATTCTCATTGACACCAAGCATACAAGAGCGTTGAATTTTGTAACAAATAGAGCAGACGAGAGAAAGAGATTATTCTGTTTCTTTGTTAGGTTATAGAATTACAAGTATGTGAAAATATCTAGGATAAGATTCAGTTTATCAAACCAAGGTAGTTTTTCAATTAAATTGTTTTACTTTTTTCTACTATATACTAAGTGAATAATGATATCACTTATTTGAAATATCATTTTATTACTATAAATTATACAAATTGAAATATAACGTATTCTTTTGAGTCCATAGAGATGACTCATGCATCTAATATGGAGTTATATCAACCTCTTCCTTCCCCTTTTAAACGTTATTTTCACATCCCAATCATTTTTCTTTATCCAAACGTTGCTTTTTAAGTATTTCTCCAATGCACAGAGGAAAGAAAGGAATGTTTATGAAAGTGTGAATAATTTAAAAGCCATAAACTGTTTGAATCTGACGCACCTCAGCCAACCTTTTTCAAAATACAAGTATCATATACATCTGCTAGGTTCAAGGTAGTGTTTACGAGAATCTGACTTATTTTGTATAAATTACACCGGATCGAGTCGCCAAAATGAGCAGATTTTGCAGGTCAGGTCAAGTGCTCGGTTGAGCGTGGAGTTTCAGCACATGGCCTCGCCAGAACGTTCACAATCTGTGTATTTGACGCCTCTGTCAGTCTAAAATTGTTATTTAAGAATACTAGTATATTCCATACGGTTGGTAAGCTTGGTGAAATGTCGCGGTGAATTGTAGTTAGTCAATCCGCGGTCTAATGTGTTAATTCAGCAGAAGAAGACAGATTTCGGCTGAGCAATTATGCACCTTTACAACGATTGACCATTGACATCTAATTCCTCTCGAATGCCGTACGACAAGCAATCTTTATAAATATGCATCAGTCTATGCGGATCAATGGTTGAAGCAGTGGCCCGGCACAATTTATTGGGAATTCGAACCGATTTAATCCCTGATTGAGAATTTCACATCTTGCATGATTCTTATGTACAGGGTATCCTGGAAGTCACTACACCAATGGCTTTCAACTTTTTCAAAGACAATTCCCCACTTTAGTCAATAACATTATTAGTTTTCATCTCTTCCATCTAACTAAGGTGCAACGAAGAATATTTTCAAATGATTATTTTAGACTCCGTATAATTAGACAACTCTGTAATGAGAATTAGTTTTATTGTATTATATGGTATTATACGGATATTGCTGTTGTTACTCAAAGAAAGGAAGCGAAAATAGTTCGGAACACATCAATTATTTTTACCTCATAGCCTTATCCTCCCTCTGAATAACTGCCACCCGGTTGGGAACCCCTGCACTGTACACCTATACTTAAAAACCTCCAACCGAAACCGTCACCATATATGTTAATATATGTTTTTCATTTTTCCTATCTGGCTGACTGTCCACCTATATCGCATTTACAGGTCACACCACTGGGGCTAAAGGGCTGAAAATTGATAAACAGTTACTCCTGATAATTTCTGGAAAAAAGTTTTCGTTTTTGTTATTTCAACCCTCTTAAATAGGTGGGTATTTAGTTTGCCATGTGCATTCCAACATTTTAGTGATCACCACGCAACAAAATGCCACAGTAATTTATTCATTGGTCTCCTCTTTTTGCAATCCGGTCACCTCTTTTCCCAATCAGGATACGTGACAGATTCTATTGAGTGACTAACCAGACTGGATTAATTCAGAAATAATCGGTGCACATAAACTAGAAATTTTGAGAATTTCATGCTTCAAAGTTTGACAAGTTTGAGTGAGAATCACCTCACTGTTAGATTTCCTAATGCAAGCCTACTTCATCATAGCTCTCCAATCGACCCACAGTTGACAGGCATTCCTGACATCAACAGATATTTCGAGTGGGATGTTTGCACAGTAAACACTGATCCTTGTTTCGAGTTGGTAGCTCTCAGCTCATAAAGGTCTCTTTGCTTTATTGCGTAAATTGTACTCTCCATGTAACCCCTCAAAAAAAAAAAAAATACTCACCTTGACTCTTGCCAGGCCAAGCTTTCACTCCTCCGCTTTAACGTAAGTGTCATCGCCGTAATAATGGAGAGAAATGTTGAGCTTGAGTGCTAAAATCTAATAATCAGAAATTGAATAATCGTTTGAGAGCAATTTGAGAGAGATTGGACAAAAATCTTGAAAGAAAAAATGAAAGAAAGAGAATGTTTGCTAACTTGTGAGACGGTAGTCAGAAAATTCGGTCTTACAAAATTCAGCCTCGAATTATCGGACGATTTCAAATAACATTTAAGAACAATCGAGTTTTTTTTAAAATGGAGCCAACGGCCTTAATTTTTCAATATTTATTCTTTATAATGTCTACAAAAACTTTTTTGATCACTCCTAAATAGTTTTTTTCGATTATTTTTGTTGGGGAGTTTGTGATGTAATTTTATTTAAAATTAATTCCTTAGTTTGTGTCCTGTTTTCAGTGAAGCCTGATTTTATGATGATCTCTCTTTAATTCCTACCTTTTTGATTTCATTTTTTAAGGTTAATAATTTTGTAATGGTCTTCCATTAACTGGTATTAATTCAATTTACTTTTAAAAAATCCTTTAGATTTCGAGACATCCAATATTTATTTTTACAGTTGATATCGTTAAGCTCCAGACCTATTCGGAGGCTTGAATTGACTTTGTTTTGCACTGCAACAACAAGATCGAAAACAACAATAACAATTATTTCCCCTTATTTAAGGGAGTACACTCTTAAATGTTTGTCCAGTCACGTTAAGCCAAAAAGACGTAAAAAATGACAATTCCGTACTGCAATCTGAAATCTGACGGCTATTAGCCAAACTGACAAATTTCGTATATCTACAATCAGTTATGTTACATTTACACAAAGGCTTGCAAACATAAACGACTTTCAAGTTGATATTTGAAAGATAATTTCATTGCAATAAATAAATAAATAAATACTTTTATACTAAAATATATAGTTTTAAAAATAATTTTGTATTTATCATATATACAATAGAAGAATTGCAAAAATCATGTTCAGTCAGAATAAACGTAGGAGTGGAGTGTGACCCTGCAGCATCTAGGTTAGTGAAACATTCACAAAAAGTCTACACGTCATAAATATTAGTCACAGACATGACACATATGTCAGATTTTCTTTTTCTCTAACAAGATTAGAGACTTCCAAAGGAATAATATAAGAAAGAGTTAGAAACATTGATAAGAAAACTAAGCAAGAAAAGGAAGAACATATCAGAGAGAGGGAGGAATGAAAAAGGAGGAAAGAAACATAAAAAGTAAGTGACAATATAAACTAACGTATATCATAGATAGATATCTATGAGATATCATACTGCGTCAGAGATAATCTTATCTGAATATTTCTAACAAAATCTCGTTGAGACAGATTTATTTTCCCGATCGTGGCCCATGGCGTGTGCTGCAACTTTCCCGAATGGTGTGTTGTGTGTGTGTGTGTGTGTGTGTGTGTGTGTGTGAAAAAAGATATATTTTAGAGAAGGGACTGCAAAACAATATATCCGGATATCATTTGACAGTGATTAGGTAGTTCTTGAGCTGTGGTGCGTCCTAGGCTGTCAGTGTTCGTACTGACCCTTTGACCCCCGGTTTCAACTTTCAAACAGATTGATCCCCAGTCTCAATAAGGTTAAAACTTTCAAACATTTTGATCCTCGGCCTCAATCAGGTTTAACCTTCAAAATTTTCGATCCCCAGTATCAATACTTCAGATACTTTGATCTCTAATCTCAATAAGGATTCAACTCTCAAACACTTCAATCTCCAGTCTAATCGTAACCTGAGATAAATAGTCTCTCTCTATCTCATACATACACATACACACACACACATACGCATGTATGTGTGCACAGGCAGTGTGATTTAATGTGCGTGTGTGTGTTCACTCGCACGTGAAAAACTGATAATTCTACATTTGCTGTTTCTGAATATTCTCGGGAACTTTGAAATCGAAGCAGTTCTTCTTACATAAATTTTCTGTAGTCTGCAATATTTGTTCCAACTGCGATAGAAAAATTATTTTCTTGCTCGTTTTGTATATTAATTCTTTATCCACAAAATGAAAAAAAGAATCCACGTTTTACTTTAATCAGGGAAATATTCACAGACAATTGAAAGGGAAAAGAATGACTGTCTCTATTGACGGGAGTTGATAGTGAAAAAATTATTGACAGTAAATTACCTTTAGCGGTAACTCTATCGGTGCAAAGTTGAAAATGATGTCGTTTTTGAAATTTCTAGAGTTGAAATTGTGGGGTCAGTATAATCGCATTATCGATATTATCCAACATTTCCATATATTGTAGGATTCTTTTGATGACTGTTAGTGAAAATGGCCGCTATAACTTTACAACTACAATATTTTTGTTTGGATCATTGGAAATTTTAAATATGATTCCATAAAGTACCATCTCTGGAAGTTTGTTTTCTCAGCAAATAAAACAATTGTCACTAAGAGAGCCATTTATTTTGACACTAGGCTAAACAAAATCACGAGAGGTCACTTTGTGTTGACCACAGACTAATTTACGAGATAAACGCGTACGCTTCTTGTGATCTTTCAATTCTGATTTATTTTAATTTCATTTTGTTCAGATCTTTCCTTTGCAACTTTTGTGATATGTATTCATAGAGTAAAATGTATTTTCAGCCTATTTTGTTTCGATAGCATAAGACCTTTGGAAATGAATGCAAATATTGAAAAAGCCTCTGAAATCTCAAAAGAGGCGATACGCATAAACTTCAATGTATATTGATCCAAGACAAAGTGAAACTGTTTTTGTCCACAGAAAGATTAGCACGACGTCAGATAGAAACACGAGATAATGTGACAAGATTTTTCTGAAATCTGTTGAGAAACCACTTATCGCTGTTGCGTCATCATCAGCGAATGGAAATTAGATTTATCTAGAGGAGGAACACTATAGGAACACATTGGAAGTGCGTCCCTTCACTTGATTTGGGAAAGGGAACATTGTCCCTTCACATAATTTGTGAGCTGGTCGCCTCGGAGGGTCGCTATACTATTGCACTTAGAGGGATAGGTCGGGCTCGGTTGCAGCGGTTGAAGCTATTTTTGCTCCATTCCATGTTAAACACAACTCTGTGTCACATCTTGCCCTTGTAGGAGCGCGAGAAAATGACTTCTCAGCCTTCCATTTTTTCTGGCCCTTTAGCTTGGATTAAAGTGTAATATCGGTACCAAAACTTGCCAACCAAACGGGCTGGAGATTGTGTGCTGGTTGTGAGCATCAGACTGAGTGCGCAGGTGCAATATCGTAGCCAATGAGGGGACAATGAGGCTGCACATTGCTAAATGAATAGGGAACCTCGGTTGCTTCGGCTGAATATATTCTTGGTACTCCATCCACCGTTAAACTCGACCCTGAGTCACAAATCACTCTTCGTGGAAGCACAAGTGAATAGGTGCTCAACGTCACATGGAGAGACAACAATACATCCGGGTGAAGACAGGCGTCTGACACGTAATAGAATCCATTAGAAAAAATCAAGTGGCAATGGGCCGGCCATGTCACGAGAATGGCAAACAACCAATGGACATAAAGCCTCACGACATGGATTCCCACATATCACATGCGTAACCGAGGCCAGCAGTGTACTACATGGAGAGACAAGCTATTTCAGAAAGTACTTGCTCCGTGACGCCCACTATAGAGAAGCTCTTGATGGTGGACTTATGTTCCACAGCAAACTTATAACTTTTAAAGGTACACACATACACAGCACAAACTACTGAGGATGGGAATATCTCCTAAAACGTGTCTAGATCATCAATGAAAATATTTACGAATAAATAAACCTAGTTTCCATACACTTTCACTCCTGAGTACGTCCCTCTTCCTATAGTTCATATTATATATATATATATATATATATATATATATATATATATATATATATATATATATATATATATATATATATCCCTCGATTTTGAGCCAGAAAATGAAAAAAATCTTCCTTTTTAATTTTGACTCCTGAAAGCAGAGGAGAATTTCCACTTGATTTTGACCCTCAAAAATGGAAGTAAAACTCCCTTCCATTTTGCACCCTGAAAACGGAAAATTCGCTTCAAATTTGGGACCAATATCGACAAATGAAAGTTCCCCTTAGATTTTGACCTCAGAAAGTGAAAAAAATATCCTCTTCTTCGATTTTGATCCCTAAAAGTAAAAAAAAAAATTCACTTCGAAGATTCTGATTTTGACCCATAAAAGTGAAAGAGAAAATTCAATCCTAGTTTGAAGTGAAAAATAAAAGTTTCTAATTGACACATACAAGGACGAAATAAAAATTACGACTCATTTTTTACTGGTAAAAGTGAAAAAAAAGGTTCTTTCCCTGTAAATATACATAAAATACAATCCAAAAATTGGAGAAACGTACTTAGAATGTATTACATCAATACTCGCACCAATTAAAACAGGAATATTCAACGTATTTATGTACAACTGATAAACATTGCGATATGAGGCATGCCAAATGTTTTAACTTCTTAAATGAAGAACGTTACCCACGTCACATTTTGATTTCGAGAATTGATTTGGGAAAAAATAAATTTTTTTGACTACGTTATCAAAAAGTAATGGATTACTTTTACAATGATGGATAATCACGTGTAGTGTCCCCCTCCTGACCTCACTCAAAAACAACTAATTTGCCAAAATACATTATGGTGATCAAATCCGAAATCGTAGAAAATTTCATTGGTTTTGTCTAGTAGTTTTGACGGTAAGTAAGTAGATACAGACGGACAGATAGACAGCCATATGGACTTTTGGCGAATTATAATGAGACTAACTGAAAACTCTCAACACGATTGGGATTTCAGCCGAGTTTTTTCCTTATAAGATATGGAAAAATACAGCTTCATGCAGAACGTCTAATTGATGACAACAATGCCGTTCAGAAACAGGATTAGGACATACAAGCCGCTTCATAATTTGATGAAAAGCAGTATAAATAAAATGCAATCATTCAGTTTTAGCCAGACGACCGTAGAGCTATTGTTAAAAATATGGAATTCGCTACGGACTCACTTAAATAAAGGGCAGAAACTATAAGTAAATGGAAGTATAAAAGTATCGCTGGAGCTATACTCTTAAAATAGAAAAATCCGAAAATTTCGAAGCTGAGTGAAAATTTTGTTGTTTTTATCGTGAGCTGGATTATTTTCAAATTGTAACAACTGCTTCATTGGTGTCACCCAGTTGAGGGTACGTCTTTGTGAATAAAATATGTCTTTTGTACTGATCGACGAAGAAGAACCCAGAAATGTGTTGTGTTAATGGATTGAAACCGCAAATAAAGCTCAATTTTAGGTGTTACAGAAATTTTTTTTTTTTAACAAATGAAAAAAGAGATCTTTATCATAATTTCAAAACAACACTTTGTGAACGTAACTGCTGTTCATAAATAATGATAGTTTTTAATGCTAGCAAAACGGTACATTGAACAGGAAGTATTTTTAGCACCGCACCTTCGGGTTCAGCCGACTAGAATAAAATGAATCCAGATAGTTTTCACCCTTTACATCATGCTTTATTCGGGCGTTCAATTGACTGCACATTTGAAAGGGAAAACTGAACTTTTGTTCGGTCTGCATTATATCCCTATCTATACATCTATCAAGAACTGTCTATATAACCTTTAATTTACTAATGTATGGATGGCTATATTCTATTTGTTAATAAGAATTTTGAACGATCTAGAAGTTTATTCACATAGCCACCATCCCCCCAAATGTCTAACCAACATTATCTACTACCTTACACGTCCAAATAAATTAGGAATAGTACAATCTACTGTGGTCATAAAGGATACCAACATAGGCAATTGATTTAATGCCAAATATCAAAGTCAAGATCAAAACATCCCTCAGAACGCCATTCAGCATCAACTTATAGATAACTCATACACCTAGTTCACACCCTTTGACATGTAACTTACAGCCACCAGCGAAAACATACACATAACTAAAAGCAATAAAACAAAATGAATAACTCCTTCCACTCACAGTGACCCCCATGAGACTCTCACCGAATTCCCCAAACAAGAATCTAAAAACATATACAATCATTGGAGGGCAGAAACATCCACTTCCTATTATATATTTCCATGTCTACTTGACTTTCCAAGTATAAATTTGAATGTATCGAGCACTCTATGAAATAAATTCATCACAAATCAGACATTGCTCTTTCTCTCTTCCTCTCTCTCTCTCACTCTCTCCCTATATATATATGTATATATATATATATATATATATATATATATATATATATATATATATATATGCATATATATATATGTATATACATATATATGTATATATATGTATATTTAAAATATATATATATATATATATATATATATATATAGTTAAAGAGAGAGAGAGAGAGAGAGAGAGGAAGAGAGAGAGAGAGAGATAGCTATATTGATGAATAGATAGATATGAAGGGAGATAGGTTTTTCGGTTAGTATAATACAGAAATATAAGTAGGGAATGGCACATAAAGACCCCATAAACAGCTGCTCCAATTCTTCTGTCGTTTGCTTATTATGATTCTGATTTGAAGAATGACAGATGGAATATTCTTGAATTACTTATCGACCCGTGAAGTCATGAAAAACTTTGAATCAAGTTGTCCTCTACAAACGCACCGTCATCTTCATTTTGTTTTTATTCACTCATATCTACAAATGTTGATTTTTCCCCCTTCTAGCTCACTCGTTTACAATCCACTCTCTTTATTTGTTTTTTCTGGCTTTTTTTTTGTTGCTTATTTTTTCTCTTTGCTACATTGATTTTTTTCCAAAAAAGAAATGGAATGTCATCTGATCTATACGTGGGGAGTGATTTAGTGTTTTCCATGAATGAAATAAGGATGGAAAAAGAAAGGGGAAGAAGTAAGTGTTTAGAGAAAGGAGTATAAACGGACAAGTGAAAGTAGTGTTTGAGAGAGAGAGACAGAGAGAGAGAGACAGAGAGACAGAGAGAGACAGAGAGAGAGAGAGAGGGGTGTAAAGAAAGAAAGGGAGAGAGACAGAGTAAACGTTAAACGATAAGAATAAGAATCGAAGGAAAGTTTAAATTGAGATTGTGTCTCGGGTGAAGAAGGATATTAGATGAAAATATGTGATCGATGAGGTGCAAGTGGCCAAGCAGTCAACGACACAGAGAATCGGATCGGTGAGTTTAAAATTGAACAGTTCCAGGAATCAAATGACTCTGATAAAGAAAGGGTTAAAAAAAAAAAAACGTTAAAAGGGAGGGGGTAATTATTTAAAAAAATCATTTATCAAAAAAAAATGTCTCCATGGGTATATCTGCATACAATTTACATAAAAAAACACTCATTCAACATTGAAGTCTAGATTAGTTCCAGTGATAAAATTGTATGAAACTGGATAGACATTTATCATCTTACCAACGGAGAGAAACATTTACCAGGCACATTTTATTTGTTCTTCTGAGATTCGTCGATATATATTCCAGCAGATTATTCTCAAAATTGTCCAATCAATTCATTTTCTATCCGAGAGGATCTAAATTTATCTAAGTTATTCTGGAAATTATTTGTACTTGTACTCTTATATACATAAGATGGTAAACTATTCGAGTATTTCAAAATTCCTGACGGGGGAATCAATTTACTTTTGTGTCTTTGTGATGGACTTACCAAGTAAATGGTTCAATAGAATATAAGGGTGGCGGGGAGGATGTAGAATTGTCATAATGCCTAAACTTGTGTGAAATTCTTTGCAGAACTTTTGCCTTCATCTTGGTTTAATTTTCTAAACACGTTTCGATCGTTGTACCCTATGATCTTCTTCAGGTTATGAATAGCCGTATTTATTATTATTATCAGGACAAAAAACCGCCCGTCTCATAGGTCGGATTCCATTATTTGATATCAAGTGTGGTTAACTTTTTCTTTACACAGTTGTTAGCTGTAATTGGTGTCAAACATTCATGGTAGTCTGAAGTTTATGCCTTGAAGGGTCTTTGGATAACAAAAAAACATCTTCGTCGGTTGAAATTAGCCGCCATTTCCATTTTGTTCATGTTTGAAACAAGGGGCAGGTCACTCGTGCCGAAGTTTCATGAAAAATGGTGACTGCAGGAATGACCATATGAAGGTCAATGTCTCCTTGGGGCCGATGCATTACGAGGGGGGCAACTTTTTGAATACTTTCATGGGCCTTATCTGACTTAATACTTTAAAGTGTAAGGTGGCATTCTTCCAACGGAGGAACAGAGCTCTCTGGTGGATGGGGAATATAAATTCAACCTTACTAGCCGTCCTGTTCTGCGTGGTGCAAACCTAAGATGCCAGTCTCTGAAGCGAAGGTTTCGATCCTACTTCGTGGTACTGGATGGGATAATGGATAGTCTATAGCCACACTGAAGAGTTGTAATACAATGAAACAGCTGTCATACTGGTAAACTTTTTTTCATTTAATCTGTCTGGTCTTCTACTGCATTTGGTATTCATTGGGACATAACCAATTAACTTTTTCCCCGTTTGTTATTATAGCTTGTTGCTATGTGTCCAGCCCATATCCATATTTGTCACTTAATCAACTCAATAATGTATCTTATATTGGTTTGTTTTCGGCTCATGCCATATTCATACACACACACACACACACACAGGCACACACACAAACACACACAAACACTTTTTGAAAAATATATATTAGGAAATGGATATATATGATCCGACAGAATGATCATAAATTGCATTATATTTCATGGAAACTTTTATTTGCAATGATCTCTCGTCATTACCCGGTTAATTTGGCTTAGACAGCACAAATAGAATAGGCAATTGAAGAAAGACCAAGAATAAACGAGATGAGAATTAGGAGTGAGAATAGTTATTTGGGACTTTGCTTTACCGGCAGTTGTTTAGGTCAATGGCTCAACGTTTTGTTGAAGTAGATATTCCATCGGTTCGATTCCCACAGCAGCCCAATTTTCTTTATGTTATATCAGACATCTATTTCTAACAAAAAATGCTATTTAGAAATAAAATAAAATGCCTAAGAATAAAATCAAATAATCAATTAAATAGTCCCATCATCCCTCATATTATAACATACATCGTACAGAGAATCTGATATTATGCTACTTGTTGGGATCATCAGTTGTTTACCATGTAACCATTTCTGAGAATTAAAAACATATATATATATATATATATATATATATATATATATATATATATATATATATATATATCTATATATATGTTTGTGTGTGTGTTGGTGAACATATTGAGAGAGAGAGAAGAATTTCGCAGCTCAAGGTATAAGACTTAAGTAAACACACATTGTAATGACAGTAATCTCGAATCCACGTGAGAATGGAATGACTCTAAGTTTATATATTCGCTAATCCCATGAATGATAAACAGTATTATAAAGGTTACACAGAAACAGAGTCTCTGAGAGGAATTTCATGAGGCTGGGCAGAGCTGATTTCGAACTTCTTCCCTACACACACACTACGGAAGCACCTTCGTCTTTTAGCCACCCCCTATGTATCTGTTTTAACCTTTTGGTATACCATTCATCATCATCTTCTTCATCATCATCATCATCATTGAAATCAGCCTTCCAACGTCCCACGAGATTTGCCAGCCCCCTTTATCATATACATCGCGGAGCCAATATTTTCTGAACTAGTCAAATTTGTCACGTCATCTTAGTTTTCGTCAGTTTCACATATGATCCGTGGGGATCCACACAGTGAGTCGGGATGTCTAGCGGTTGTCTGCCATTCTTGCTACATAACCAGCCCATTGCCATTTGAGTTTTCTACTGGATTCTATGATATACCTATTTTTTTGTTCTGTTATACATTGTGCTCTCTTGTGGTATATCCTTGTGATGTTGAGCATGATTTTCTCCTGTGCATGTTTTTAAGTTTGAAATTCTTCCTATATGATTAGCCCATTGACATTTAATTTTCTCGTGATTTCTGATATCTCTGACCTCTGTTTGTTTACTAATATACGTTGCTTTCCAGTGATCCTTCCATGGTATGTTAAGCCTAATTCTCTTTCTTGTGCTCGTTGTATTGTTTTCTGTTTGAGGACTAGTCTTTTGGTTAAGTTCCACCTTTCAGCTCCATCTCGCTGGTAAATGATATAATTTCATCAATGACTACGGAGTTTCTATACAAAGCTATACCCAAGGAACTTTTGGGTCCTCATTTGGATCTCAGATGCCTTGTACACGTTATGCTGGTCATACTGAATAGAAAATCGATGAAAATATGCAGATAGATGCGCAGATCTACACGTTGATGGAAGGCCTCCGTTCTGTCTTCACAGACAATGTAAGATCCCTGTAGGCGTATGCCTGGGTGAAGCGTATGGACAATCCTCCAATCGACCTCACTGATATGGACCAGAGGAAAACAGAGATTGGTACGCCTGTCACGAGCTTGGCCGCCGGGAAGACGTCGAAATTTGGAATTTGGGTTTTCTTAGGATTGTTGCCTCCCCCAAGGCTAGAAAGTCCAACCAGCCGGCCTTTTCTACCCATAGCTGATGATTCATGACATAGCAGAGAGCAATAGAGCTAAGTGAATACAAACAGCACCGACCAGAGTTTGAAACCGGGTCGCTGAATCCATTGTTACTGATTACGTCAATTCCATGTATAAAAGGGGAGGCATTTTTTAGGACCGAATTATTATTCAAGTCAGCAAAACAATTGAAAATAAAGTAATGAGCCCCAGCTGGGATTCGAACCCACATCTTTTCCCATGTAAAGTATCTATGTAGCCTAGGACTGCGCTAAGCAAATGAGCCACCGTGTCCCTGGCACTAGGTAGAGGTCGAAGTAACAATATATGCGTGTAGTATGTAAGTATGTGCATGTGTGTGTATGCATGTGTAAACCGCGTGCATACTAGAAAGAAAGAGTGCGAGAAACCGAATAAATATATATCCACTTGTCCTTTTTATATTCTTGAGTGAAAACGGAATGCCGTTTCGGAGCCCATCCTTGAAAAACAGTGGGTGACTCCCCAAACCCCATTACTCCAGCTTAGGCAACATGATATAGACCTCACTAAATTCCCTACAGCCACACCCAACCAACACAATTCTATTATGGACAGCCCTAGAACATTACTGGATAGATATATCCATGGAACGATTTCAACACTCAATTGACACCTAGCCGCTATCACTTAAGTAAAGGGAAGAGCTGTCTCTAATTTTTCCAATACTACAGTTTACTTATCTTGGTTAGTGAATATTCCAATCTAAATGTCTCTCGATTTCTCTGTCCGTCTTGGCTGTCTTCTTTAAATTTCTTATATCAATTCCTGTCGTTTCTTACGCCTGTTTCAAGGGACAATCAAATTGTCCGTCAAGTCTGTCCTTTTTTTTATATAAATGTGTTTCAATTCACGGAACATGTCTCTGACGTTGACCTTATTTTTCTCGTTATAGTCAAATTAAGTCGGGCCCACTCGTTCCTTTATCTATCCATCTAACTCAGCCTGTTCATATCTATCTATCTATCTATCTATCAATCTATCTATCTATCTATCTGTTCATACCCATTTATTCATTTATCAGATCTAAATCTGTCAACATAATTTTCACATTGGTCTGGTTGGCTTCGTAAGTATCGTTCGTACCGGCAGCACCGACGGGGTCAGATGGCTGACGATTGGAACAATCATCTCTTCTGTTTGAGAAAAACCTTTTGATTTGTTCTTCGACTCCCCTTAAATAGGTTTTTGTGTGGTGGCTTCTATTTCCAATGTAATTTTATGCTATATTTATGCATTAGCTCATGTTCGACAGTCTTCACGCGAGTAATTTTGTCATTGATCACTCCTTTTCAAGTTTTTTAATTGATCACTTCCAATACATTCAGCCAAAAAATGTCACATGGCAGTTTCTATCTATCAACCAGACCCATCTATCTATCTTAGTCTGTTCATGTATATCTATCTATTTATCAATCCCTGTCTGTTGATATCTAATTATCAGTCTATGTATCTATCTATCCATCTTAGTCTGTTCACATCAATCCATCCGTCTACCTCAGTTCATATCTATCTATCTATCTATCTGTCTATCTATCTCAGTCCATATCTATCTATTTATCCCAGTCTGTTCATATATATCTAGCCTAGTATGTTCACATCTATCTATCTATCTATTATCTATCCATCTATCTATCTAAGGTCATATATCTCAATCTCCTTATCTACGTCTCTCTGCATCTATCTATCCATCATAGTCTTTCACATCTACCTCTCTATTTATCTATCATAGTCTGGTCACATCTATCTATTTTTCATAATCTGTTCACATCAATCAGTCAATCAATCTATCCATCTATCTATCTATCTATCTATCTATCTATCTATGTCTGTCCTTATCTACCTACTTGGACGTTTCCATCAACTCCCCTTTAGGAATCTCTCCTCTCTCAATCCCTGCCGTTTCCCAAACATCTGTTCCCTGCACCAATGTGATTGTCTCTCAACAAGTTTCCTCTTTGCAGTAAACACATTTCAATTCACGTAAACATCCATTCCTCATGCTGACATTGTATTTCTCAAAAAGCTGACCTCATACCAACATTACACAAAAGACGCAAAATCTTGTTGTATTTCATTTTTCCCATTATCGATGTCTAAGCCAATAAAAAACATCTGCTCTCATCGCTAATTAGATAAGTCCAAACAAATTTATTGAATAATCAAGTAACCATTAACACATTTGCAATAGGGTGGGCGAAAAATACAAATGATAATTTATGTTTGATTGATTTTATATTGAGCGTGGTATAGATGGATGATAAGCAAGTTTTTCCCCTCGTAATTCTCTATTTTTTCCACACGTTGACGAAGAAGTTCAAAGAGGTATCTCTCTATCTACATAGAAGCCGTGATATACTAAATGCATCTAAAAAAAACGATTCGATTACGTATATGTTTTATTCGAGTTTGTCTCACCATCTACCAGTCTGCTTGTTTGCACAATATCTTAAAAAGTTCTCGATTATTTTCTGGGGAATTTTGTGGAATGGTAGGCCATGAGCTAAAAAACCACGAATAAATTTTGGGTCGGATTCAGAAATTCTATTACGATTACCTCACCTGCCTAAAATCTACATGCCCACAAAATATCTCCAAAGATTTTCAGGCAAAGAAAGATTTGATTTGGTGGGGGATCCAGAAGAATATTTCGATTCACAAATATTTCTTCATTTTTTGCATAGGTCCATATATTCATTCATGTTAGTCTACACAATATGTCTGAAGGTTCTCAATGAATTTCAATGAAGTTTGGTGGAAGGTTGGGGCATAGATTAAGGAAGAATCGATTAAATTTTGGATGGAATCCAGGAATGTTTTCACATTTACCTCTCCTGCATCGAACCTATATGTCCACACAATATCCCAGAAGTTTTCAATGAATTTTAATGTAATTTCTTCGGGAGGGTAGGCGATGGGATTAAAGAGAATTGATTAAATTTGGGTCTGGATCTAGGAATGTCTTCTGATTGATAAAATATGTTTTCAACTGTCGAGACCAGTAGTCCGAAATTGTGAAGGATCGGAATCTTCCCGATTAATCTTTCTTGATCGTCGCTATATATGAAGTGATTTTCATTATCAAGTTACTGTATGATGTTGAATGATGGAAAGTGCAGAAGAAATGATGAGAAAAAGAAAGGAGAAAGGAATTGAGGATGAAAAAAGGCTGCCTGAATAGTTGAACCAGAAGAATAACAGTAGAAATAATGATGGAGAAAGTGGGAGATTAAAACCAAGGAGAAGAAGGAGAGAAAGCAGAAGATTAAAAGAAGAAAAAATAGAGATAACTGGAAAAAGTCGGAGATTAAAAAGAAAAAAAAACAAGAAGAAGAAGAAGAAGAAGAAGAAGAAGGAAAAGAAGAAGAAGAAGATGATGATGAAGAAGAAGAATAAGAAGAAGGAAAAGAAGAAGAAAAAAAACAAGAATACTTAATGATTGCGAATTATAAACAATGTTTTCATTTCTGATATTTTCCTTTTTCTCTTATTTAACTTGTTGAATTTAGTGATCTACTTTCTTCAGTTCTGTGTTTTAAATTCTGATTATTGTGTATTTATACTAGGTGCTAAAAAAGGTAGATCACATTAACAGTGTAACGAATGCCCATTTAACGAAATTAAACAAATTATCATCGTAGGGTAGCAAAACCATCAGATTTCAAACTAACAAATGCGTCATCCTTATAGTTTTACATGGTTATATATACGCAATGTACATAAGTATTCGAACTAACACACACTTTGTGTTTCTTGCCTAAGATTGTATTTTTCCCATGTATGTATTTGTATAATTTCAGGCTCTTTCAAATAACAATGTAACTCGGCCTTTTCAATCTCCTTGATTGAAATAGAAGAATATTTTAGCATGATAGAAAAATGCTTGGTTTAATTCATAAAACAGTTCAATTGAATTCTTATATTTTCTTTCCCGAAGTCAAAATTGAAAACCATAAAACATATCTAAATATACGCTTTGTTGCGATGATTGCAAAAAAAATGTTACATTCTTTGCATCAAGTTCTCGTTCAACTCTTACAACCAAATAATACGAGTAAATTTTCTGTTTGTTCAAATATTTATGACTCGTGATGTATGTATGAGATACACTTTAATAATACGTTTCTCTTATACATGTTTAAACCTTCTCGTATGACGATATTTATATATCTGATCCCAGTTTGTTGTCCTTTTTCATTTCTATTTCAAAGCCTGAATCCCGGCCAAATCACCATGTATTATGTCCAAATTCGGATTTCGATCCGTACCATGACTCCTGATCCATTCTCAATTACTTGATCCTTCTTTTTTGACCTTCCAAGCATTTGATCCCTGTTTTTGACCGTAAAAGCATTCAATCTCTAGCTCTCTTTTTGGTGCAATGCGACAAATCTAAATCCCACTCTATGAATAAGGTCCGAAAAAATCTGAGCACGCCTCTCTTTTTTGAGTGAATCTGTTCTGGCTTCTGCTGTCTACTTTCAGCTGAAACATCTTTCCGAAGCGCCTGTACCTGATATTGGATCAGCCCCACCTTATAATGGCATCGGACGGAGGAGGAGGCATCCAATTTATTCTGCCTATTTTTGGCAATGAATCTTTAATAATAATGCTTCTAGGGTTTGCAGGATCAGAATTCAGTAATATCCCTCTTCTAGCTACCCCGTTTAACACTTATTTCCAGATATTTTTCGTAATGAATTTAAAATTGCTAGATTTCCAAAATAAGAAGTAATAAAAAACAAACAAACAAAACAACCAGAAACAAAAACAAAACAGCACTATGGACAGTCAACAAGATAACCGTATGCTGTACATTTTGGTTAATGTGCTATTTGCATAAGAATAACCACAAACACAAGGTCTGATTTGGCAATAAAAAACTATTACATGACCAATGTCTAATTATAGCACGCTACGTTGGGGATGATCAATTAAAAAGAATAGAAAAAGAAGTCAAGTGATAACAAAAAAGTATGAATTTTCAAAAAAGATAAAAATAAAATTAAAAAAACATCCCTGGAACATTGTAAATGCCTCTGGCCACAAATAAAAGGATCAATTTAACATAAACTCACATTGCAAATCGAATCATTTTTCTTTGACATAATAAAGATTGAATGTTAAAAGTTTCAGCCCTCTAGCTCAATTGGCATAGCCTGTGTGTGTGATACATACAAACCTAGCCATCCAGCCCACCAGCCGAAAATTTGAAAACTGAAGAAACTTAGTTTGACTGTTATGTGACAGTTTTGCTTGACAGTTTCTAAAAATCTACCATGCTGCAATATGTATCAATAGTCGACTTTTGATGGTGTATCACTAGCACCATAAAGTAGCTACAAGATCAGATGCACAGTACTAGCTGCTTCCATCTTGTTGCAGCTCAACAACGTCATCATATATTTTAAATTGATTGCTGACTCATCATTTATTCCTGACTGTATGATGACCCCGTATAGCGCTGTTCCCTTTCAGTGCTGCATTATTAGGAATGTATCTCGATTGCTAACCGAGGTATTACGGTATATTTGGCTCAGTACATCCCATCGCATTGTGACTGATATAGAATTTCCCGCTTTTTTTATGGCGTCGAATAGCGGGTTGACGTCGTAATTTTTTTTTTTTTACTCCTACCCCGGAAGTTTGAATAGGAATATGTATTAAATCATGTCTGTTTACTTTTTGTTTACTCAATATCTCCAAATGTTCTCCATGAATTTCAAAAAACCTTTCCTTGAAGGATGGACCATTAGCCAAGGAAGAAGTGCAGAAACTTTAGGGTGGATCCAGGATTTTTCCGATCGAGAGATATTTTCAACATTTTCCCCATATATTTATATGTATTCACTCATGTTTGTCCACACTATATCTTCGAAAGTTCTCAGTTAATTTCGATGGAGGGGAGGTGGGTCATAGGCTAAGGAGGAGTTGATTAAGTTCCAGGTCGGGACCAGGATTCATTTTTCGAGTGAGGGATTTTTTTTATTCATTCACACGTATCTACTCATGTTTCTCCGAACAATATCTGAAAAGTTTTTCTTCAATATATTCTTGAATATATTAAGACAATAGTCATACGAACCATCAAAACTCACTTGGTTACTTCCCCTGTCTTATGATTATACAAGAAATGGTTTCAATTCAGTTTTTAGAAACAATCGGTTGGCAGAGATGTGCACGCTCTGGGTGACGTCTCATTTATTATTCCGCCTGCCTTTGAATCTTTAAGAAAAAAAAAGCTTTTGGGGTCTTGGATTGGAATATTTCTTTTTGAATCCTTTTCTTTGGATGCATTATATACATATATATATATATATATATATATATATATATATATATATATATATATATATATACATAGATATATAGATATATATATATATCGTTGGAATCTTCTGCTTTTGTTGTTTCTGTGTTTCTGCTTTCCTGCCAGCAAGAACAAAAATAAATACTCAAAGCTTTTCTTGCCATTAAATCCATGTTTCCGCCAGCAACTTCCATGGCGTCCAAACTTTCCCCTTTGATGGACTGACTCAGTAAGTATTCTTCCGAAGTTTGTGCCAGCCTCAAAGGTGCTTTCGGCGGTGGAATAAAAGATCTTCAAGATGTCTGCACTTATGCTCACACACGCACGCACGCACACACACACACACACACATACACACACACACACACAACACATATGCTCGTATATATCATGATGTTTACTTGTACACACATTGTCATATATGCATGCACATAAATCCTAAAATATTGTACAACCAAAAGATGTTCTCCTCCTTCGTCCAATCTATACATCAGGCAGTGTAAAACTGACCACATCTCTCTCTCTCTCTCTTTCTCTCCTCCTCTCTCTCTCTCCATCTATCTATTTATCTATCTATCTATCTATCTATCTCAGTCTTGGACCATTTGTCTATCATCTCAGACTGTCTAATTCTATCAATCCATCAATCAATCTAAGATTGTGTACATCTATCAACCTCTGTTCATATCTATCTATCTATCTATCTATCTATGTATCTATCTATCTATCTATCTATCTATCTATCTAACTAACTAACTATCTATCTATCTATCCATCTATCAATCTATCTATCTATTTATCTATCTATTACTGTTCACATATATCTATCTCTGCCTGGTCATATCTATCTATCTATCTATCTATCTATCTATCTATCTATCTATCTATCTATCTATCTATCTATCTATCTATCTATCTAACTAACTAACTATATCTATCTATCTATCTATCCATCTATCAATCTATTTATCTATTCATCCATCTATTACTGTTCACATATATCTATCTCTGCCTGGTCATATCTATCTATCTATCTATCTATCTATCTATCTATCTATCTATCTATCTATCTATCTATCTAACTAACTATCTATCTATCTATCCATCTATCAATCTATCTATCTATTTATCCATCTATTACTGTTCACATATATCTATCTCTGCCTGGTCATATCTCTCTATCTGTTCATATCTATCTAACTATATACCTACCTGGGTTTCCGTCCAGCAGTTTCTGAATAAGAGTGTATATCCGCGGATGCATATAGGTATGTACTTCGGTACATAGTTAGTTACACACATATTAACCATCAAGATTACGTAGAACCAAAAAAATCGAGTTTTTTCCCGCGATGGTGAATTGTTGAACTAGTGTATTGATAACTTAAGAACCTAAAAAGTACTGGTAAAAATTAATTTTTATTGCCTTTTCCAGTTAATTCCCAGAGTTATTTTAGATACAATTTTTCAGGGGTTTAATAATTTCTGTTTAAAAAATAATATATCTCTAGGTGCAGTTGTTGAAAAGTAATCTTGGACAATAATCTTCCGAGAATGTAAAATAGACATGCTATTAGAACGCACATGCTATTAAATTGTGCGGGTAGAAGTTAGAGGGGAGGGGAGGGACTAAAATGGTCACTTTTCAGGAAAGTGTTCTTCAAAATCTTTTATAATTGCATGGAGAGGTGGTGTCCAGCCATTTTCTACGATAGTTTTACCATTCTAGCCCCTCTCCTCTCCTTTCACTACCCTTCTTATGATATCACCCTAAGGGACAGGAAACAAACACGCTCCGTTCCTACCTCTCACAGTCCCATCTTATTTCAAAACCAAATGCCACTCTCAATTACACAGATAAAAACTTCTCTCTTCCCACTCCTTCTAAACAACCAAACAACATAAAAACATCTTCATTTCTTTCCTCAGCGTCAAATTCTATGAACTGCAGCGAAAATATCTCTTTCTGGAAAAGATCGCTGGCTCCCGTCAAAATGCATCAAATTATGCCCACGGAATACCAAAAAAAAAAATGAGATGTAACACCTACGTTCTCTTGAGCTTTCTTTTCACATTTCAATTGTTATTTTCGTCAACACACACACACACACACACACACACACACACACACACACACATACACATATATATGTATATATATATACATATATATATATTTAAGCATGATTAAAGATATGCATCAAAATCTGAGTATAGATATGCACACCCACATGTAAAATTGCGCCATTGCGAACACACAGATGTATCTTTATACGTATATATATATATATATATATATATATATATATATATATATATATATATATATATATATATATATATATATATATAAGCAGGAAAGTTATGTATATAGCCACAGCAGCCCAAGGTTGGGGCTGCCAAATTGGCAAACCAATATTCCTCGTATTAGAGTACAGATATACCTCGATTAGTGCAGTTGATTCGTTTCAAAACTATTCCAAACCGCACTGCTCAAGGTCTTATCCAAATCCAATGGTTTTCTTTGTTTTTTCCCTCTCATACTTCTTTATTCTGTAAAGCAATACCATAACTGTATTGCATCAAAACTTACACTATTCAAGAAACTCCTGTACATCATCGGCACAACAATCTTGGTAGA
This sequence comes from Thysanoteuthis rhombus, assembly GCA_963457665.1. Lineage (NCBI taxonomy): Eukaryota > Metazoa > Mollusca > Cephalopoda > Oegopsida > Thysanoteuthidae > Thysanoteuthis > Thysanoteuthis major. The sequence goes on along the minus strand of OY735227.1, from coordinate 2,568,400 downwards.
AACACATTCTACTTCCGATTTTGAAAGAGGCAGGCCACCACAGGTCATTGGACAGAAATAGTAATGGTAAAAGAAGTAACCGACCATGAGTATGTTGATTTTATTTGTGGATTTGCTGGTCTAATTCTTTTTTTTTAAAAACTCGATATCACAGTCAATAATTGAACAACTGTAGTGTCATAATTTGGAGTAATGTGAAAAAATTCCATCAATGAATAAATATGGTCAGAATAAATTATCTTCATGATATTGCTTGTGTTTTCCGCTAGAAAACATCTAAAATAGAGTAAAAGACGGATAGTAACATTTACATTCAGCTGGATCTAGATGTTTTAGATAAACTCGTCAAAATAAAGCCCCAAAATGTCTGAAAATACTTTTTTCAAACAAATCAAAAAAATGTTTTCAGAAGGGGTCTAGTGCAGCACTGATGCTGAGTTTCAATTTGTAGACAAAGTGGTATCTCGAGGAGCCCCGGAGCAAACAAACAAATAAACACATATAAAATATATAAAAAGATTGAACCCTTAACCATCTTTGATGACAACGGTTGCTCAATTGGCCTGACTCATTTCTGTAGATTTCGTCAAACTCCAAACTGGAGTTGAATTTGTTTTCCTACCGTAACAAGAACAATCCTCACCAACATCAGGCATGTCAACCGACATGTAAAATTCAAATTCCCCTATCACGATTTGAACTGATAACCAACTGATTGCCAGGAGGCTGTGTCACTGACTGAGCTAAATAGACAAGTCTTGGATATCACCAAAAGTTTAATATACAAATACAAATACACCCGAGCTAATTTCATTGAAATTAATGAAAAGTTTTCATGTAAAAAATGCATATTTTTATAATTTTTTTTCTATGAATAAATATTGGTATGGTTTATGGTTAATTTGACATTATGATAAATGAATGGCAATATTGGAAGTTTTGTTTTAAAATCTTTGAAATGGTATTCCTGACGTTTCGTCCATTTACCTTGACTTCTTCAGAAGGTAAATAATGTGAGAAAGTCAAGAGACATCTGTTCATAGCTGAAAATTTGAATCATGGTTTGTATTGTTTTCTTCCTCTTTTGAAACAGTGCTGTGTTCTTTTGGCCTGTATAGGCGTTAATATGTAAGATTGTGGAAATGTTCGAATTTAATGAAAGCGTACGTACGACTTTATATACAACGCAAAGGAATAGATGTGGAAGTGGCGTTTGACCTTGCTCCAGGCAGGCTTGTTCTTTTTATTTTCCTTTATCAATTTTTTCATTTATAGTTATTAATCCTGTATTCAGCTGCAAAATTTCGCATATGATCTTGATAGTTATTTTGTTGAACAGGAAGCATCGATGACTTACATAGTCGGAAATGGAACCCCCCTCGCCCAGAAGGGTGTCAACAAAGGACTTTAAAAAGATGATGATTACGACAACGATGGCCCCAAATGATTACGATGATCATCATGAAATCAGCATTGAAAATAAAATTTTCAAATTTTCAAATTAAAAAAAAAATGAGAAGAAAATGTTAATATTCATGGATGAAATTCAATATATCTCAATATATTGATTTTTCTGGGTAAATTACATTCGCTTTCTTTTTTTTTTTGCTCCTTGTCTTGGCCCTTACTCAGTTTAATGGGTTATCAGCCATTGGATACAACTGATTGGATGAAGATTTAATTTTATAAAAAAAGATATGATTGTTTTCCCCAGGAAAGGTATAGGTAATTCATCTTTATAAGATTCAATATATTTCAATATATTGAATCCTTTGGAGACAAATAACCTGTGCTAATTATATGAAAGAAAGAACATCATGCTCTTGCTGAATTCGCTGGATTTGCTTATATTTGCTTTTGATTCGCAGGTAATAATGGGGAAAAGAGCAAGCGAGAAAATAGGAAACATTACAATGATATTAATGATATTAAACTCCTTGAGGGTCAAAACCACACGAAATCTTTAATAAACGGGAGAGAAGACACAATATTTTCCGAAAGTGGTCGACGTAAAAAAAAAATGTACATTTTTAAGAATAGAGATGGAGAGGGTGTTGAGAGGAATATCTCTTCATAATACGATTCTTATATCATACAAGTATGAGATATGGTGGAATATAGGTATAAAATTGTAGCCTCTCGTATTACACGCGTACTCGATTTGGCTCTACGGTTTGACAGCTCCTCATCTTTTTATGCTTTGATGTACTGAATTTGTTTATTTGTATGCATGTAAAGAGTCTATGAACAAGAATAAGAGTAAACGACTCACTAAACGCTCTAGTGGTCCATTGAAACATGAAAGACTACAATTTCAATCTGGAAAAGGTAAAGATAACAAAGTTAGAACCCCAAAAAGAGACGACTGACCATAGGATCAGGGCTAATTTTTTAATATTATCCAATTGAACGAGATCCCCGAAAAATGCACACAAACGTGCGCGCGCACGCACACACACACACACACACAGACACACACACACATATATATATAATCATAAATTGCATTATATTATATAGAAAATCGTATTTTAAATAATTACCTGTTATTAAACGCTAAATGTACCACTTGGCCAAGACAACGTAAATAGAATAAACAATCAAAGAAAATGAGGCTGCTGCAGGAATCAAACTTATATATATATATATATATATATATATATATATATATATATATATATATATATATATATATATATATATATGTATCCCTGTAATCAAATGGGCTTACTCTTTTTAACATATACTTTTTCTCCACGCACATTGGAGTATTGCACCGCTCAAGCTCCGAATTTTCTCACAGATTTGAGCTCGAATTTTTCGCATTATACACGAATAATCACTGTTACTTGATAAAACATTTTATGTTCATCGATACAAATGAATGAAGTGATGAATGGCTTGGCTTTGCGAATGAAAGTTTTGAGGGAAGCTATCCATCACTACATTACCTTAGACGGCGGGAACTGTGCACGGAATAATTGTCATGACTGTGACGTACCAACAAATATCATCACCATCATCATCATAATCATCATCCTTAAAGTGCCCATCATTGGAGATAGATCTTTCCTAAGATTCGCCATATCTCTTTATCGTGGGCATGATGTGATCCGTTGGGATCCACATGGTGAGTCGTAATGTCTAGCAGTTTTCTGCTATTCTCGTAACATGGCCAGACCATTGCCATTTTAATTTTCTACAATACTGCAAACTCCTAACTTTTCTCTAATATACTGTGCTGATTTGTAATCTCCCCAAGTTATTTTGAGCATTCTATCTTTTGCATGTTGCATGGTTCTCAGTTTAAGGGCCAGACTTTTGGTTGGGTTCCATGTTTCAGCTCCATGGGTGACTATCGGGAGATTATGATTCAACAAATTTCCGGCTGTTCGTTGTATGTGACAGCCAACTGCATAGAAAAAAAGAAAAACGTAAAAAAAAAAAATTAAAAAAAAACTCGACATAACACCAATAGATATCCTAGGGGTTTCAGGCTAGTTTTTACCTAGTTGTTTTTTGAAAATTGACGCCCAAATCTATTTTTTGTGATAGGAGGTCGATTTTCATCGCAAATTCATAATTCTTTGATACTTGCCCTTAGCTCAACGTACCTGCTTGGTACTGCTTATTGTTATCATTTCTATCCTCATTGCAAATGTTATTGGAAAGATATCCCCACTTAACTCTCAGTTCTTTTTTTTTCAATAAAATCTAACCCTTCGGTGAACTGGTCCCTCACATTAGAGGCGTCTCTTATGTGAGTTGCTATGGCAAAATTCGTTGTTTATCTTGTTCGGTTGTTTAATATTGCCTTTTATGAAGGTTCATGGATGGTATTTCAGTTCAGAAAAATACCTTCGATTCGCCATCATAGTAAATATTTTAACAACCGTAGCGTCAAAATCTATTTATAACATCATTATCACTTTCAACTGGAAAACATTTAAAATAGCGTTAAAAAACACCTGGAAACATCTAGATTCTGAAGAACCTAAACGTTTTCCCTTTGGAAAACATCTAAAATACTGTGAAAAACATTTATATTATCATATTGATGAAGACGTCAAAAGGTTAAAAAAAAAAAGAAGCTTTTCCCCTCAAATTCAAAAAAGCAATTTTAAGAGGAGTGTAGTTGAGTACTGATACGAATTTTCAAGGCTGTAGACATAACAGTAAGGCCAAGAGTGCTTGACCACACAAACACTCGCATATACTAATTGGGATAGACCCTTTGTTCACTTTTGGTCGAAATGATTGTTCAACAACTGTTGCGTGAGAATTGGAAACCGTGCAAAAAGCCCCATCGAAGAATAAATATTACGGGAACAAAATTTCTAAAAAAAACATAAAAATGAGACCTCTGAAAGGCCCTCTAACCCTTTCCTCCGAAAATCCTCAAAGGTAATTTGAGAAGTTGATGCCAAAGTCTCCAGACAAAATGGTATAGCCAAGAGTGCTGGAACACACAAACAAACACATGAATAGAACACCCTACCAACTTGGGTAGCAACGATTGTTCAATAATAATAATAATAATAATAATAATAATAATAATAATAAAAATAATAATATTAATAATAATGATAATAATAATAATAATAATACAGGCAACTGGTGTGAGATTCCAAATAATAATAATAATAATAATGATATTTATAATGATGATGATATTGATAATAATGATAATAATGATAATTATAATAATAATGATAATGATAATGATAATAATGATAATGATAATAATGATGATAATAGTAATGATGATAATGATAATAACATCCATAATGATGATTATTGAAAGAAGATAAGCATCATCCCTATGATTCTTCAGTTTTCATCAGTGAATCATTTTTCACTTCATCAATTTTTTTATTCATATTTCAACTTTCACTGTTCTTCCGAGTAAGTTTCTGTTTAAGGGTTTCAACTTTGCTTTTTTTATCTCTTTGAATAGGATTATCTTTGTTTTGCCCTTCAATTTGAATTTTATCACTTGTGAAATTAGAATAACGAAGACATTTCAGGATTTTACAAGGAGATGTATTTGGATTTGGCAAATTTCTCTTCAATTCGATTCAATCTAATTTTCTTTCTTGTATTTTCAAAATGAGATGAAAAACTTTCAAAAATGGTCGAGACTGGAGTTTATATTACCAACGTCCTCGGGGTGTCATGTAATCATTTAGTTTGAAGTCATTGCAGCCTTTTTAACTGGGTGGCGTTGCAGACCATGATTTCCCATTTTTCTTCATCTGTCTCACGGCATTTCACGATTTCCCAATATTTTCTAAAGGAAAACTTAAATAACGCATAAAATTTGTTCAAGTTACAATAAATTGTAACGAAGGTGAATATACATCACACTTTAATTGGAATTGACATGAGAAAGAAAAATCAAGATATTTGGTATTTGGCACATATTTTTCTTTACGTCTGGGGACGATATTCAAAATAATATAGGTAAAAATACGAAGTTCTTGCTTTGAACTTTAACCACACAAACACCGTAGGTGAGGTAAGGTATCACGTCTCTTAAGAGACGACTCACAATTGAGTAGATATATATAGTACCGGTCAGGATGAAGAGAGATGGGCTGACTTGATAGAAACAGGAACGAAGAAAATAGAAAACCGAATAAGTCAGATTTTGTTTATTTAATTCAATGAATATTTTATCAACTTTCATTTTACTTAGGTTAGTTCAATGGTAAACACACATAAAATATAAAAGGCCTCACCTGAAAAATTCAAGGTGGCCTTTTTGAGATTTACTCTCGTATTTCGAGTAATTGTCCGCTGTTTTCTCTACTGTTTCCTGCTTATTTGTGCATCCAAAAAATACGCAACTTATTGGCATTTTGAATTATAAAATACCGGTCTATTTGTACAAGTGCGTGCTTGGTGCCACCATTTTCAAAAACCATTCAGCACAATGGAATTATCGTTCCAGTCTTTTTCTATTTCTAGTTCAATACTATTGTCAGATTGGAACTCTCCATTCCTTGGAGATAACTATAGTTGCCACACTCCTTTCAAGTTTGTATTAAAATGTCATTTCCATTCAGTGTAAATGAAAACAACGACAGCTTTCAAGGAGCAACTCCCCTTTTTGATGTGCGAATGGAAGATTTCACCCACAAGATTGCAAAAAGGCTTGAAGGCAAAAAGCTATTAGTCAATTTCAAACATTGGTCCAATTTCAAATGTGTTTCTCGGGGGAAGGGATTTAACACATCCCCCCTGAGAGCAAGAACATTCAACGACCAAAAGACCATATGATGAATTAGGAGAAGAGGAATTAAAGGGAGGAGAGGAAGGACTAAGAAGACAAGACAGAGGTGGAGAAAGGGGAATAGAAGAGGGGGGAGGGGGAAAGGAGGAGGAGGAGGAGGATAATAATTAAAAGATTACGTTTTTTCTTCAATAGACACTGAAACGACGGATTCCCCCTCTCGGCCATGCTGATGTATTCCAAAGTAGAAAGCTGGAGAGACCAGTTCCCCCCTACTACTCAACCCATAAAATGTGCAAAGTGAATATAACAACCTCAACTGTAATTTGAACTCGGTACGCCTATTCCATTGTCTGCTCTGTTGACTGTTATGTGCATTGCATGACCCTTGAACAACTTTCTGGACTCATCACATTTATTTGACCAACCCTCAATGTTTTGAACTCTTTGCGTCATACACTTGCCTCGTTTAGTCAGTAACCACCACAGAAAACATAGGTTTCATCAGTTTTCAAGTTTCAAATTCCTTTTCTAATGGGTTTTTAGTGGGGGTCCAATTGGCAATGTAAATGTATGCCTGATTAGTACCCAATATTTATCCGGCTGCTTTCACGTTGTTTTTGTTTTGTTTGAAATTTGAACTTTTTTGTGATCACTGCCGAACAAAAGGCAAATGGAGTAACTTGATAATTGATCCTCCATTTTCAAATTCCATGATTGATCCACCCCAACACAACATGCTGCCAAAAGACGTTGGTCACGTGACAGTTTCAATTGAGAGACTAACCATTTTTCATTTTAGATGGCACACTTCTTTCCTCTTTTTTCTTCTTTCCTTTATTGATGTTTCAATTTCAGTTGCAATGTAGAGTCTTGAGTCGACTTTAAAACCTCTTTATTCTTTTTTTTTTATTGTGTTTTAAATCCAGAATAATAATTGCATACCCTATATTTTATTGTGTACATTTGAAATAGAAATAAAAATGTCGAATGGATTTCAAATTATACGGTATGTGGGCTGGCGGTTTTTTAATGTACTTGCAACCCCTATAATTAGAATTTGACGACCCCCACCCCATTTCGAGGTTTTGAAGACATGTTTTGAAAGGGCCAAAAAAGCCATTCTCTCGACTGAAGCAATAGTTTTGTCGAGTAGTTATTCTCTACGTGGAATTTCTTTATTATGGTATTTACTTTTTGCTGTTATTGGCCGCTTCTTGTAAGAACCGATGTATCTGTATTCCAGAGTGAAGCTATTGTGGCTTTGATTGGTAGCTCTAAGTAGGTAATTATTTGTTGCAATAGGGATTAAAAAGATAATCAAATCCCCACTTGACCTCTAATGACCTCCAATGACGTCGGAGGTCAAGACTACTTTTTCTATTGAATGCGATCTAATCTGCCAAATCATTTATGAGGTCAAAATTTTTGTACTACAGACTGTACTCAATATGATGTTATAAATGGCTTCAATTGGCTAAAATGACCAAAATTGATATCTGGTGATCTCAAATCCCTTCCAACTCAACCTAACCAAGCCCATAACCTCTGCTATGAAAAGATGCAGCCTATACTAAATTTCATCATCCTGGGTTCAAAGTTGGGGTTTAAGACTTTGGATATACAGATGTACCCACTTACATACATACATACATACATTCACTTTATATATGAAAATTTGTTTGTATCATTGGCCACAAGCCTCTTGTAAGAACTGATTACAGTATCCCTGAGTAGATACATTATGTTTACAAATAAAAAAATAAATAGTGCACTTGTTTTAGCAACGGCATTAGTCGTCCCTGTCCAGGATTTATATATCACGAGTCTCTCTGTCTACGCCAGATGTGGAAGTTTCTCAAATTTTGCGATGAATGAAATAGACTTAGAGCTGATAAGCACTCGAACAAGTGTCGCTTACTTCACCACCCTCTATTTTAGTCATGGCTCGTGGGTGAGGTGTCAGTGTTGCCAATCCAGGTGTTTTTCCTTCACTTTTCATCGATTGTGGCAATCAGAATTTGCTGATGAAGCGTTTGGTCGTATTAGTACGCACAGAATATTTCATAGGCATATGTTATATAGTTCATTATATAAGGTGTCACATACAATTGTAAATCGACAACATTGAGCACCCACAAAAAAAAAGTGAATAGGCAATCTGGACTCAGAGATTTGAAAAGAAATCAACAAATAAATCGATAGGACAGGAAGATATAAATAGTCGTTAACTGCATGGCCACTGGACATTTATACACTGTCAAAAGGAAAACAAGACTGTAGGTGTCTCAAAAGGGGGTAAAGCTTTTGTTTTGTTAAAAGGAGAGTAAGGATTTCGTTGTATCGAAAGGAGGGTAAGGTTTTCGTTCTTTCTGAAAAGTAGAATACGGTTTGCTGTGTCCTCAAAGGAAAGCACGGCTTCTGTTTTTGTCGAAAGGGAGAGTAAGGCTTCTGTTTCATCAAAAAGGAGAGTAAGGCTTCCGTTTTGTCAAGAAGGAGAGAAAAGCTTTCGTTTTGCCAAGAGAAAAGTGAAGCTTACTTTGTGCCAACAAATCTTGCCTCTCTATTTGAGCAGTTTCTTACCGAATGACGATTTTATTTACCCAATCTCAATTTCACATACTGATCTCATTGCAGCTTTGCCATTGATCGCCAATGAGATCATTATAAAGTTTTCATGCTGCTGAAACTCAACAACAATCAAGAAAGTGAATGAGAGAGAGAGAGAGAGAGAGAGAGAGAGAGGCACGATATATTCGTTGTAGATCAGGAATGGTCATTAGTGGAATCGTTTCCCTTTGAACAATCTTGACTCTTGAAATAGCAACCACTGAAAATACTATTTCTTACTTACTAGCTGAAACACCACTTTTCCTGTTTGTTCTGGTACAAGGCCTTGGTGACCAAATTAATGACCAAAAGTGTTTTTTTAGCGATACTTTAATTCAACCTTTGATTAAAATATACCGGTTCGGATACTTAAAGATTATTTACAGATAAACAGAATAATTTTTAATATCGTAGAGATTGAAATATGAAAATCAGATCAATTTTGAGGTGAGTGCGAAAGCAGAACCCACATTATTATGTATTAAAAAACCAAGTCACCAGAGGAACGTCTTGGTCTCATTAATACACACAGAACCTTTCATTGGGATATATTGTATAGTTCATAAGTTACGGTGTCACATACAACAACATCGGTGCATTAGAGTAGGAGATAGAAATTATTAACCATCTTCTTTGTTAGATACTGACTTTTTGATATAAATACAGTCCGATGATTCATGATATTTATTGACTATGAGCAATCTCTAGAGAAAACAAGAACAAACTCTGATCAAAACCTGTGACGTTGTTTATGCTATGTTTGACGTCTGTTCCTGTCACAACAGACGAGATAACAGAATCTCATTACAATTTCTATATTTCATGAGGATATAAAATGTCATTACGATTTCAACATAAGTATAGAATTTGAGATTTGAAAAAAGTGAAATTGGGTCTGAAACAAAATGAAGTTTGCTCTCATAGCCCTGGCGACTTCATGCAATACTCTCTTTTTACCTTCCTTCTTTCTCTTCAATTCGTAACCAGCAAGCAGGTTCTTTTCTTCCCACTCTCGAAGTACGTACCCTGTCTTTGCAAACAGCAAACAGACTATTTTTCTCCCCCTCCCTCTATCTGGATACTTTTTACTTTTTCTATTCAATCTGAAAGAGAGAGAGTTTTGTCTGAAAGAAAATGAATGTAGCTCTCATAGACCCTCCTCTCTGTCCGTCTTGCCAATAACCCTCCTAATGGATCCTTTCAACCTTGTTTAATATGGTCAGAAAGAAAATGAATTTAGTCTGGAAGAAAACTTGGCTCTCATAGACCAGGTGACGATTATCGTAGATAAACATTCGAAAGAAGAGAGTTCCCAGTCAGTTGAATAGTGTTTGGCAACCAAGAGAGTTCAAATAAAATTCTCACAGAACGGAAATAAATCACAAAAAATAATGCCACTACGATTCTGAGTAAAACAGTGCCTCAAGTTATTCTCTCGTAAATCTTTGATTGTGACTTTTCCTCTTCGTGTCTGTAGTTGTTGTATTCGTCTAGATAGAATTTTTGTAGCATGTTTGGCCTCCATTTTTCTAAGAATTCATGGCACGCATCGTAAACATTTTTCACTGGATGTTGCTAACGTGAAATTGAACTACAGCAGACTCCCGTTGTAATGGCACCCTTTAGGAGGGCAACATTTTAAAAAACATGTGCAATTTAACAGCAAGTAGGTTTTTATTTTAAATATCTGTTGCTTTCTATTCCAGCTTCTCATTGAAAGAAACGTACACGTAAAACAAGCGGTGATTTGAAGGAGAAAAGTAAATTGCAGTAAACATTCATTGTAACGACACTATTTAATGACACACGTTTTAACAGCATGTTTGTTGTTTGTCAAACTTTAGTACAAAGCCTGTAATAAAACTTTCATAACAAGAATAAGAACAATCCTCACTAAAATGCAGGGTGTAAACCAATAGGTAAAATCCACACTCGTGGCAATTTGAAATCAAGATTAACTGATTGCCAGGAGGCTGTCTAACTGATAGAGCCGAATAGACAAGTTTAAGAGATCATCGAAAATTCATCACATGGATACTCGAGGCTTATTTCATTATCATAATCAGCCTTCTAACGTCCGTCGTTGGACATGGATCTTCCCTAAGATTTGCCAGACCTCTCTATCACGGGCATCACGGAACCAGTACGGTCTAAATTTATGTAGCTTGTCATGCAATCTTACTTTATGTCGGCCACAATTTGATATATGATCCCTGGGGATCCATGTTGTGAGTCATGATGTCCAGTGGTTGTCTGCCATTCTTACAACATGTCCAACCCATCAGCATTTAGTTTTTTGACTGTGATACATCGGTCTCTGTCATTTCTCTAAAATACTGTACTGTCTTATGATCTCTTCATGTGAGGTTGAGGCTGATTCTCTCATGTGTACGTCGTATGGTTCTCAGCTTGAGGGTCAATCTTTGGATTAGGTTCCATGTTTCAACTCCATGCTATTGGATAAATACATTTATGAAAAAATATTTTTGTAATTTTTATTCATTATATATCATGCAAAAGTTGCTGTCGAAATAAAAGTAGGAGTGGAGTTTGACCCTGTAGCAGCTTGGCTTGTATATTCTCGCGAGACTATTGTCGGTGATTAGTTCACAGCAACAGCGTGTGATTTTACTATATTATTTTGAAAACTAAAATCAGTAAATCCTCAAAATCAATGTATCTCTATGTTGTATCATATCAGTTGTATGTAAGGGATTTTCATCTTTTGTAAATCTTTGTTCAGTATCAAATCTTTATTTATGGAACCTTATAGGTTTATTCAGTACTGCAAAAATGGCAACCTTGATTTTAACCCAAGTTACACTGAGTGGCCGGACGACTGATTAATACAAATTATATGTATTAGTAAAAGGCATTGATTTTTAGGATTGGTTGTGCTTGCCCGAAGTGTTTTCCTGTCACTTTTAGCCGTGGGATATCTTTGTCCAACGATGATGGGAAGAAGCAGGAAGCGATTGCATGGAATCGTCTGCGTTTACAACCAAAAAGTTCCAACAGACGATTTGTTTCCTTCGTTGCTTAAATTTGACTTCGGAATCAGCGTCCTTGGAAATTACGTTGTCATTTCTGACTGGCCAATCACAGCAGGTTATTTACGGTCAAGACAAAATGGCAGCGGTATGAAGGCAACAAGGCTGGCTGCCTGGCTGGCTATCTATCTATCTCAGCCTGTTTCTATCTAAAAATCTCTGTCTATCTATCTCTCTCTCTCTCTCTCTCTCTCTCTCTCTCTCTCTATATATATATATATATATATATATATATATATACATATATATATATATATAAATGAAGAGCCCTGTGAAAATGACTGGTAGCATTTCTGTCATATTATGGTTACAAACAAATACATGAAATTTGGATCTTTGCGTAAATTCAAACCAAAAGTTCGTGAACAAAAAAACAAGAACCATGTCAGTTTCAGTGTCTGCGTTTTAAATGGTTTTAAATTTACTTCGATAAGGGGATAGAAATACTGATTTTCGGCTTGACAACCAACTGAGCTCGACAGCATTCCAGTAAGTAGAAGGCGAAAACAACTGCTTTATATGGACAGTGAATGAACTAAACCAGATTGGCTGCTTAGTTCAGATGGTTAGAGATGTGTCGCGTCAAGACGGTGATGGACGTTCGATTTCTGCAGCAGCCCGTTTTAAAAAAATGTTTATTCTATTTACGGGCTGCCGATTGTCATGTAAAAATAAAGCATAATAATGGGGTCATTCCAAATTGACCACCTAATAATAAAATGCATTCTGTCGGATTATGTATCCATTTCTTAACTATTTCTTAACTAACAAACACATATATTTACACATATACAAACAACTATGAATATAAACATACACATATATGTATACACACACATACACACACACACATATATATATATATATATATACATATAAATATATATATATATATATACATATACATATATATATATATATACATATATATATATATATATATATATAATATATATATATATATATATATATATATATATATATATATATATATATATACAATTGTACGAACATCTTATTATATAAATACCACCGTCACAAAATTTGTATTGATAACTTCATCTGCCAAGTGGAAATGGGAGCCGACAATAGGAGAGAAAGGGGGGAAAGCTATGTGACTGACTGCTGACACTTTGTGTTCGTGTGTGCGCCTACTAGCTGGGCTCTTGAAGGTAAGGGTCCCGAGCCATAACCAGGTCACAAGGTCCAGTTGGCTAGGTCACAGGTCTATGATAAATAAATGAAGAGTAAGTGAAAAAAGTATTGTTGATAATGAAATAATTAATATTTGAAAAATGAATAATCGGATTATTGCCCTTGTCATCAATCATTACTTTGTCAGACTATCAAACAATAATTTTTGATATCCTTTCCATGGTTGAAGAATGACAACTGAGGTTTAATGAGAGGGAGAGAGATGAAGGTAGGGAGATGGGGACATGAGAAGATGGGGTGGAGAAGGGATGATAATGGAGACAAGAATCATACAGGTACAGAATGACGTGTACGTTCCACATACCCCTATCATTGAAACGAAAATATCAGTTTTGCTGCTACATTTTCATAAGTCGTTTTAAACTGACAGTTGCTTTGTTAGATTAGGATTAATATTGAAAAATATTTTTCTTTGCTTTCAAATACTTCCTCATTACTTAAAAAACAAGAACCATAAATTCAACTATGCGTCCGTGGTAGTAACAGCAGGGAGTGAATAGTAAGATGAGGATGGTTCACCCGAAGATCTTGACCAAGTTTCATATCCATCCAATTAGATACGACTGAGGAAAAAAGTATATTTAGCATTGCTAGTTGTTGCAGTAGTAGAAGGAGATGTGTGAGAAGATGAAGATGAAGAAGAAGATGAGGAAGGTTCATCTGAAGGTCTGCACAAAATTTCATATCAATCGATCATAATACAATTGGGAAAAATTGTTATTCAACATACCTCTCAGTCTTATATATAAGTGACTAATTACAAATGTATTGAAAAAAGTGAATTTCATTCTAATAGATAAATACATTTGTACTAAATTCTTGTATCATTTATCAATACATAGAATTTTGTCACGGGTACTATGCTATTATACGTATCAATATACACACATATATTAACAACAACACAAATACACGCACATTTATCTATATAATTAAACACACATACATATAAAATCACACACACACATCTAATCTACATATGCATCAGAACACACACGCATACATCGATCGCAGCAGGTTGTTTATGGGCTAGGCCAACATAGCAGCAAGAGAATCCGTCCTGATTTGATATGCTGAGTCACAGAGACAGAAAGAGAAAGAGAGGAAGAGATAGATAGATAGATAGATAGATAGATAGAGAGAGAGAGAGAGAGAGAGAGAGAGAGAGAGAGGTATTCGATATAGCAATAATTATCTGTTCATATATATATGTGTCAGTTTCTATCCATCTATCTATCTATCTATCTATCTATCTATCTATCTATCTATCTATCCATCTCAGTCTGTTTCTATCCAGAAATTAATCAATCTAATTCCCGGAACATATCCATGGTAGAACTGCAGATGATCCCCACTGTAAATTGAGTTTATTAGGAACCAAATAAAAAAAATAATAATAGTAAAATCAAATCTCGTGTGAAACACGGAAAACTACGAACACTGTGCATTGTCAGTGATCAGTAAATATATAAAAATATAACTTGCATAACATAACATTGTAAGATGATTTGAGACTTTATAACTTTTCTAAAAAAATCTCTTTCAGGGTTAATGTCCGAAATTCCTTAGATGATATATATATATATATATATATATATATATATATATATGTATATATATATATATATATATATATATACTGCCATTCAAACACAGAGATACAGACACACATATATACACACAGTGTTTAAATGTACATATATGGTAACCCAAACTGCAAATGATGCAATAACTCTTAACCAGAGAACATTTGTTTCTTCCTTTCTCTAAGGTTTGCGTACTTTAAGATTCCTTCATTCTAGATCAAATTACTTTCAGGCAATAAATATTGGTTCAAGTTATCTATCCATCCATCCATTTATCTATATATATATCAACCCGTCTCTTTCTCTCTCTCACACTCCCTCTCAATCTTTCTCTCTATATATATATGGTAGTTTAATTAACAAAGAATATAATAGATCGTGACAAAAGAAACTGTTTTCTCGGAGGTTTCCCACTTCTTATGATGCCCTCCTTCCAGATCGAATGACAGTTAGCTGTAAATACTTTATGTTTATGTTTTGATTTATTCAATATTTTCTCTTAAATGAGAACAATTTATGCTGGGTTTGATCTTGGGAGTTGTATATAACTAGAGAGCAACAAGAAGTGCACATTTTTTCCAACGCCGTTGTTACCAAAACTGAATGAAAATCAGTTCATATATAGCCACCATACATGCAATGTGACTCAAAAACATTGAGAACTGTCAATTTAATTTAATGACATAAATCATTTTTGAGAGAAATTTATTTGTTTCGTAAACAATTTTACAAAATGTGGTACAATAGCCGACAAAGGATGTAGGGGAGTTGACTATCCTACTCTCAGCGACATCTTTTCATCATTTAGATTTACATTATTCCTTACACCAAAACAAATCTCTCACACCATTTCTATATCATCATCATACCTCATTGATTCTGTGGTACCTTAAATATCTCCCGATGACATCATACAAATTAGCATGATGTAAAGAGATGAATGATGATTGAAAGGGGAAAACCAAAAATGTAAAAAAAAAGTTAGTACGGGGCCCTTGTTTCCCGCCAATCCAGTTCTATGTAGAAGACCTACTGTTGACTGGTGTATCAGGTGCAATATTTCGGCACCTTCCTCTGCCCTTTCTTAGTACCGGACCATATCTCACGATTAAGACGCTGGGCGGCTAAACTGATCTCAGCTAGAAGAGCGGAAAAACATTCCAAGTCTACAGCAACGCTAAAACGTTGATTAACTTTTTTTTTAACTGCAACGAGTCGACGGTTCTATGAAGTTCAGACTAATTT
Source organism: Thysanoteuthis rhombus (assembly GCA_963457665.1). NCBI lineage: Eukaryota > Metazoa > Mollusca > Cephalopoda > Oegopsida > Thysanoteuthidae > Thysanoteuthis > Thysanoteuthis major. The sequence continues at coordinate 2,552,459 of OY735227.1, read as the reverse complement.
TGAATCGGCTCATAGCGTCCTTAAGAAGACATATGCTCTTTTTTTTTGCATCATACTACGTCATCTTATTAGTTTTTTTTTAAAAAAGAAGCAATTGTCGTGATAAAAAAATAGAAAGTACAAGAAAGGAAGAAAGAAGGAAAAAAAAGAAAAATGCAGATTATAGTGTTTGTAACTAAGGTGTACACTCCATATATAAATTTATCACTTTTCCATTTTCCAATGTAAAGAGATGGATGATGATTGGAAGCGTATATCATTTCGGGCGATATATTTCGTTTTATTTTTGATTGAATGATTATTCATTTTTTGTTTCGGACATTTTAACGCGGATTTATTGGAAAATCGATTGGAAACAAATAGTTTTATCATAGAATCACTCATAAATGTTGTACCAGTAACTGGTAATGTTTCTATTAGCAGCTTTATAATTATGAAAGGATAATATAAAAATATGTACAATACTATTACATAAATTACAAACATTAGTGTAATTGTACAGTCTGGATATGGCAACATATTTGAGTTATGTTGCACTCGGATTGTACTTGTAGAATAACAAACACATTTATGCATAAATATGAATGCTTGTTACACGCACACACACATTATATATATATATATATATATCACAGTACAAATTAGTTATACAATAACCAATATGTGATGTGCCTACTTCATAAACAGCTCGATACATTCAACATTAAACATTCTATTAAGTTAGAGTTGAGCTTAAAATTTGATGAAATAAAAGATTTGCAACAAAACACGTTCATGTTTCTAACTTATTTGGGCTTCTTCAGGCGAATCTGAAGGAGCCCAAACGGGGCAGAATCCTAAACATGTTTTTGTAGCGAATCCTTTATTTCATAATATATATATATATATATATATATATATATATATATATATATATATATATATATATATGTGTATGTTAGTATGTGTGTGAGTGTGTGCACGTATGAGTTTGTGAGGGGATCTCAAATGAAAAGCTTTTTTAACCCAGTTTACTCATTTAACATAATACGAAATTGTATTTCTACCTCTCCAGAGGAGACCAGTTCATAGAGATTGGATAATGGACGCTTCTGGAGACGTGGAAAAGTATTACACACAAAAGTATTGGGTGACACATTGCGTTTTAATGTGTGGATGTAGATAGATAGATAGATAGATAGATAGATAGATTCTAGAGAGGCAGAGAGGCAGACGGACAGAGACAGACAAACAGAGACGGACGGACGGAGGGACAGACAGGCGATTAGAGTCAATTTCTCACAAAAATTCAAGAACAAGCAGACAATTATTGCACAACGCATATTTTACAAATTCATAGGTTTACTACACTGTAATTACAGTTCACTCTCGTCATAACAACATTTGTTCCAACGGCTCTACCTAAATGTACGCGCATCCTCACAACACGTTTTTTTACATCCTTCCAATAATATCCAAGGGTTAATTTGCGGCAACAGAACATGAAGATTTCAGTACATTTTTCCAAGAATTAGAAATTGATAAACCTTCAAAAAATATTGTTCTTTTATTTTGCATTTAACCCCAACCAAAGCCTGACCGATGTATTTTCTAAGAATTTACTGATACGCCCAATAAATTATTAATAACATACCTATATGTATGTGGTAAGTATAATTACTTTTTGATTCTATAATCTTATTTACTGATCTGAAATCCACACCTGTCTGTGAAAAGCTGATAAAGATTCATGTTTGTCTGTATTTTTCGGTTTCTCATCATTAGTTCACTTCGTATAAAATCCACCCATTATAACGACAAATTCGTAATAACGGCACACTTGAATCCTTAGGGTGCTGTAATAACGGGTTTCTACAGTAGAACTATCCTGGATAACTCCCTTCCCCCAGCCCACACAGTCAGTCGTTGTACTAATACTTGCAACTTTTTTTTTTTGGCAAGGGTTTAAACATCGATAGAAGTTGAAGGGAGGCCAAGTAAGTAACGATACGGAGAATGGACTCGGTGTGCTGAGTTCAAACCCTGGCTGAGGTCATTTTGATCTTACTTTGCACTATTGTCCTTGAGAAAGGCATGAATCCAACCCCCATCCAGCGACGGGTAAAGTAGCACGGGCGAAGTGAATGACGCTACTTCTGGTAGTGGTCGCCTTTATGTCTATTTCACAGGTCTCAAACGGGCCGAGCAAGTAGGAAAGTGATATGTGTTGCCTGAACAGGAACGGTCAAAGCCGGAGCAAGCATAAGGATAGTACTTACTCGAACATCAATTATTATTGCTTTAACTGGCAGCTGTCTCATATCTACCCGAGAAGACAATTCGATATATATATATATATATATATATATATATATATATACATACATACATATATATATATATACATACATACATACATACATATATATATATATATATATATATATATATATATATATATATATATATATATACGTTGTAGACGCAGAAATCAGCATTTCATAGTTACTCCGAGTTTCCCCCGCTGTCGCGATCTCCAGACCATGTTTATTTCTGTGTACATACCGCCTATGTTTACATATGCTCTATCCCTGATGTCGAACGTTCTTCGTGTCACATTTCACATCTGAATTCCAAATCCCCCCAACCCCATCCTAATATATTCAAATTGCCCCCCTTGTTTGGGAATGCGTCGAACCTTCAGGATCATTGGTCTAACAGCTAGGCCATCGAATTACACCGCCCTTTTCGAATCATTATTGAGTTGCTTTTACCGTATTCATAATTGCCTTGAGAGAAGATCCAACCATCTCAGTTACCCAGTTACTTACTTAATTGGTGCCCTCACGTTAGCTACGGTATCAGCTATCCTTGCCCAGGCTTCCTGTAACACAAATCGAGAATTTTTTCTCAAGGGTAGTGCTGAGAGGTTCGACAGTCTAGCCGTTAAACCATTGTTACTGAACGTGGGGCTCACTTCCTACAAAGAGGCAATTTGAATGTATTCTGGCGAAAGGGGCAATTCGGAATTTGAGAGTGACATGGCTGAAAACTGTCACATTAAACCTTTTCTCGGCTTGTGACTTGTGAAATACAGGTGACTCACCTGGTATTCTGAAATAGCCACCCATCTTGGTACTGACCAGGCCTGACGTTGCTTTACTTCGGTGATCGTATGAGAGGCAATGTATCCAACATGATTAAGCCGTTAGCTCAGCTGCTGTCAGTGATAATGAAATATCCATATATGTCTCCATTCATGGTTCCTTCAATTGAATGAAGCGTTCCACTGACGCACGATTATATTTCCATCTTTGTGCCTTATCATTATGGAGATTGTCTTTCTTCCATCATAGACAAATCCATTTTTCTTCATTCAGGACGAACTAACTTCTGTCTAAAAGAATAGATTTAGTTTAGTTTCCTCCAAAGTTATTCCAGAATAAATTCCTTGATTTCTCCGAATGCATACGTGTGGACTTCAGTCAACATACAGTGTTGTCACTGCATATGAATGATTATAAGTGTGTCAGTTTCAATCACACACTTCATAGTGGGTGTTGTAAAAGTGCTCAATCTTTAAAAAAAAGAGACCTAGTATACACACGCATATATCATCATCATCATCATCTGTCTTTTAACGTCCGTCGTTGAACATAGACCTTCTCCAGGATTCGCCACACTTCCCTATCATGGGCGTCGCAGAGTCAGTATTTCCTGAATTTGTCTAGTTCATCTTGTGTTCTGTCATCCTCGGTTTCTTATGTGACCTCTTGGGATCCATGTTGTGTGTGGTGATGTCCATCGGTTGTCTTTCATTCTTGCAACGTGGCCTACCCATTACCATTTGAGTATTTAAATAGTTTTTATGATGTCTCGGACTCCCGTTTTCTTCCTTATGTACTGTGCAGTCTTGTGATCTCTCCATGTGAGGTTGAGCATGATTCTCTCATGCGCACGCTGTACGCTTCTCAGTTTGTTGGTCTGTCTCTTGGTTAGGTTCCATGTTTCAGCTCCATAAGTGACTATCAGAGAATGTATTGGTTGTATACTCTTCTTTTTAGGATTATTGGGATCGTCTGGTTTTTGAAAGTTGAGCTTTCTCAGCCGAAGGCTTGCCATCCCAGAGTGATTCTTCGCTTGATTTCCTCTCCTTTTGAGGGTCTCATGGAGATTCGTTGCCTTAGGTAGATGTAGTGGTGTACTTTGCCGAGATTTGCATATTTTATCTTGACAGTTGTGTTTTCATTCTCAACATGATTGTTGCACATATTTTTTGTCTTAATGAAGTTCATGTGTTGGCCGACTTTTTTGCTTTCTTCGTTTAATTCATCTAGCGTTAGTTGGAGGTCGTGTAGGTTCTCTACAAAAAGGACGATGTCATCTGCAAATCTAAAGTTGCTCAGATATTCGCCGTCTATTTTGATTTCTCTATTTTCTCCGTCCATGCTTTGGAAGATCATCTCAAGGCAGGCTCTAAAGAGTTTGGGTGAGCTGGTATCACTTTGTCTTACTCCTTTTTGGAGCAGGCATGGTTCAGAATCCTTTTGTAGCCTAATGAAGGAGTTGCTTTGATTGTATATATGTTGCAGTGCTTTGACATATACAGGGTCTACACCTTGTAAGGTGATGGTCTTCATGACCATGGGGATTTCTACAGAGTTAAATGCCTTCTTGAAGCCTATAAATGCTACAGTGAGTGGCATTTTGTATTCTGCTGCCTTCACTTTCAGCCGATTTATTGAATGAAGATGGTCCATGGTCGAGTAAATTCTTCTAAATCCAGCCTGTTCTCGTGGTTGACTTTCGTCTAATGTTTTTGTAATCCGATTAGTGATGATTTTTGTGAAGAGTTTATACATGCAAATGAGTAGGCTTAGAGGTCTGTAGTTGTTGATGTCTTTGGGGTTTCCCTTTTTATGTAGAAGCATTATGATAACAGTGTTCCAGCCTGTCGGGACTTAACTTTGTTGAACAAGTTGAATAGAATAGCTAGCTTTCTGTTGACGCTTTTACCAGCTTTTTTTGAGTAGATCGATGGTGATGTTATTTGGTCCAGGAGCTTTTCCATTTTTGTTTGTTTGATGGCTTGATTTACTTCCGATGTTGATTTTCGGCATCTTGTATATTCTGGTCCTTGTTTTATTGTTCGTGTTTTGAAGAGTAGAGTTCCTGGATAAATTCTTGGGTGCGTTCAACTATTCTGACTCTATCTGTTATGTCTCTGTTTGCTTCGAGGATGCTAGTTATCTGTTTCTTTCCCGTACTGAGAGCTTTGTTTATTGTTTTTCGAGATTGGTCTCGATGATGGCTGCCGTATACCTTCTTTTGTCTTCTCTTTGTTTCTTGTTTCTTGTTTTGTTCAGTTCGGTTTCTTCTATTTTTTTCCCTTGTGGTTGTTGGTGGTTTGAGGTTTCTGCGCTTTTCAATAAGTTTCCTTGTTCCATCTGAGATTTTGCTAATGGTCGCTGTGTTTCTTGGTTTTAACATATTTGCTGCTTATAATAGAGAGGTTATTTTGTTATGGAGTTCGTTGACGATGGTGTCGTTTTTGTCGGTAAGGATATCAAATCTGTTTTGCAGATCTAGCTTGAAGGCTGGGGTGAGTTCATTTGGTACGTTTAGTGGCTGCGGACTAGTGTGGAACATTTTCCTGCGCTCCATATTTGTGTTTATTTGCACCTAACATTTTATCATTCTATGATCGCTCCTTACATTTACTTGGTTTAGGATTTTGATATATATAGTCTGGAAAGCTTTAAAGCTCCAAAGCTTTAAACGCTAAACATTGAAAAAACTTTCTCAATTTTTTTTTGTGTCACATATTCTTACGTACATATATACAGTGATCTTCAACGGTGTAATGACGGGAAATCATTTCAAATAAGTTTCAATATGATATAACACAATTTCTAATTCATTCTATCAGACTGAATATGTCCATTTCTTAAATATACACAAACACTCTCTCTCCCCCTCTCTCTCTCTCTCTCTCTCTCTCACACACACACACACGCACTTACATATACATCGTTAGGAAACGGGCATACGATCCAACAGAAATGGTTTTAAATTGTGCGAAACCAATACAAATAAAATAAACAGTAGCAGCCCCATTTTCTTTATGTTGTCCAGGCCAAATGATACCTTCACCGTGTAATAACGGTAGATCATTTCAAATAGAGTTTCAATATGGTATAGCACAATTTATGATCATATATATATATATATATATATATATATATATATATATATATATATATATATATATATAAACTGTTTTAGGTCTTGCTTCATCTATTGCCACAGGGCTCAATATTGATGGATATTTATAATTTTTGTGGAGTTTGCTGGTGCATATGCGGAAAATTCCGATTACTTACCACGAACAGTGAGAGCTGTACACACCCCCCATCCATAGATAGAAACTCACTACTTCAGCCATTAGACTGAATTTTCACAAAAACAAAACAAAATAAAACCTGTTCATTAAGGAAGTGTGCGTGTGTGTGTAAAGTTGAATGGTTAGGGCTATCCACCTAACATATAGATAGATAGATAGATAGATAGATAGATAGATAGATAGATAGATAGAAAAATGCAACTATATAAAATCATCTCGCCGACTTTGCATAAATATCAAAATCAGCGACACATCTCCTTTCACCCCTCTCTCTCTCGTCACCTTCTCCGTTTATGCATGTATTAGATCTTTCCAGTTTTTAGTCCGTACCCGAATGTCACTGTTGTTAGATTAGAATGTTGAGTCAACTTCATTGTCACCGTTTGGCAATGCATAACACAGATGTGCGTCTCTTCCCCTATTTCTCTTACAAGTCGTGAGATGACAATTAAATTGATGGACAAATCTTTCCTACTTTATTAAAAACAATAGGGAGGTACTTCAAACTTCTTTTTCTATACATCAGTTCATAAATAGTAATAAATTTGACAGCGACTTTAATCATAAACATATTTAGATAACTCTGCGATTGTTTTGAACTTATGAAATATCAAAAATGTTATGCTGCTCTGTTCTTGTTTATGTTCAACCAGGATGAATTCCGATTCGTATGAAATGAAAAAAGAAAAAATGAAAAAGGTGAGTGGGTCTTTTTCATAAATAGCATTCAATAATGATATTGTTGGACAAATGTATCAGAAATATAGACACACATGCAACGTATTATAAAAGTAGATATCAAAATGTCAAAGAAAAAAATCTAATGATTCAGCTCGATTAGAAACTTGATTCTGGTATTCTCAAGTTACGCTCTGATTTCAAAGTTGGAATTTTAAATCAAATCTAATGCAGCTGTTGCTCGAAAGCACAACCAAATGTATATATATATATATATATATATATATATATATATATATATATATGTGTGTGTGTGTGTGTGTGTGTGTGTGTACGTTGCAGGTATATAAATCGATATCGATGTATAAGGAGTGTTACAAAGTGATAAAGGGTACTTGTGGGTAAATGCTGGACTTGGGCAGGAGAAAAACATGTCATCTGCAACAAGTGTACAAAGATTTATAAAATACACACACACACACATATATATATGTACATTCATGGAAACACCAATATACGCATATCGATACACATTCACATGCACGTATGAACCAACCATATAAACGTACATGCATATACAAACGCACACACATACACATTCAGCTATTTGTGCCGTCACTCCACGGCTGAAACTAGAAAGCAATAATAATTTTTACTGCGTTAATGATGCATACTTTTCGGAACCTGGGTCTTTCCCAACCCCAAAGGGAAAAAAACAGATTCAAACAATTACACCTGTCACAGAAACCGCACCAGTTTACGTTGGCAGCAGACTGGAGCGAACTAGGTCTGAATAGGTCAAAGAACGGTGAATGGTAATTCTTCATGGGTAAGAATCTCAGACCAAGAGAGGGAAAACTTTTTCCAGGTGACTTCTTTTCATTGGCTATATCGTCCTCCTCCCCTCATCATCATCATCTTTGTATAGCCTGAAATCGGACTTGAACCTTCCCTGGGATCTGTCAGTTCTGTCTTTCCCTGATCTTGTCTAAATGATGACGCCATCACATTTTTTGCTGGACCCAATTTCGTATATGATGAGGTGGATCCATGTTGTGATATCCAATGGTGGTCTGACAATTTTGCAACATGGCTTTCACAATGCCATTTGAACTTTTTATCATTTTCTGACTCTTCCTTGTTCTCTAATATAATGTGAAGTTTTGTGATCTCTGTGTAGAGCCCCCAATTCTTTTAGTTGGGAATTAAATACGAAACTTTTTTTCTAGTTAGATATCGAAAACATCACTCCTCCGATGACTCCCCCCCCATAAAACCCCTGGACGTACATTGTTCAAGGGTCATTGGTGCCAGCACCCCTAGTAGCCGGCCTGTCTCTCTGTCTTTCCTTCTCCCTCAGATCGTCATCATTTCGCTGACCTCGCGGCCGATCCGATCTTAACCGGGAGCAATCCAATGTAATACGTGGAATCTGGGTTCAATGTTGGAGCCATACTGCCAAGTAAGTGAGTTAACTTGGGGGCCATCCTCTGACGCTGACAGACCATGAATGACAGAGAACATGGAGTTTTATCCATGCATGTTTGCCGAAATAAGGAAATTTAAGAAAGATCATCGTGACTATTGGATAGTAGAGAGCATTGCCATTTCATTCACCTGAATGAGTGGTGTATACGCGTTCGGAGCACGTGGTGAAGGTCGCGGTGGCGTAGCTGCGTAGCCGTGCATATGTGTGAGGCCTCGGCATCGGTGAAGTGAAATGGGCAAAGTTAGTATAGAGATAGGTCACGGAGGAAGACTGGTTAAGGTTGGATCGGCTGTGAGGTCAGCGAAATGATAACGATCTTAGGGAGAAGGAAAGAGAGAGAGAGAGAGAGAGAAGGGCAACTAGGGATGCTGGCACCAATGAGCCTTGGATCAGGGGTTTTTTGGGGGTCGTCGGAGGAAGTGACGTTTTCGATATCTAACTAAGAAAAGAGTTTCGTATTTAATTCCAAACTAAAAGAATAGGGGGTACTACAGTGCCTCCCCTAGCAGTCCAGAGGGCTGCGAAGAGGAGTTAGAATCAGAAAAAGTGAGAAATAGACAGGCAAAAGAGGGTAGATGGATATATATGATGGTTTCAACAATGTGATGGACACAATGCTATCTGAACATTTTATCGCTTCGCTGACCCTTCTTTGTTCTCTAATATAATGTGAAGTTTTGCGATCTCTACAAAGAACGTTAAGTACGATCTACTCCTACTCACCTTGCATAGTTCTCAGTTTGAGAGCTGATCTTAACTACAATTTCCATATTTCAGTGTCGTAGGTGACCATCAGGGTAATCGCTTGGATTAACTTCGCAAAAAAAAAATGTAACTAGTATAGATGCTATAAATGTAAAGTGCTATTCTGAACAAATAGCAGATTGTTTACTTCTTATTTACATGAGTTCGTGTGGAGGAATATTGTCAGATTGAAAAAATATGATAACCACCATTACAATAGTTTGCCACCTAAACAAATAATCTTGTGACGTCACAACCTTTCACTTCTCTTCAATATAAAACCAAACACGTGCTGGTCTTGTGTATTCACCTGGTTTTGAGACGCCTATTGTGAAACTGTCTGGAATATTTGTGGCACAAAATAGCGTCGCCCCTCGAATAAAATGAAAGACAAGCCTGACTGCCGCAAATTCAAACTCAAGTCTTCATACTGAAGACAATTGCTGCAACTGTTATTTTGTATTTGTGACAAAGAAAATTATGAAAAATATATTTTCAGTATCAACACATCTATTTATAAGAATGAAACAATCCCTCCCATATTTGTAACATATATTTTCGAAGATATGAAAAACTTGTCATTATGTCTCAGTCGGTAAGAGAGTCGCCTACCGATCACTTGGCCGGGATTTCAATTCGTGGTAGGAAATATTAATTTTATTTAACGGTTTAGTTTAACATGATGGGACAGACGAATCGTGAAGAGTTAGTTGAGGATTGTTCTTGCTGTTGTTCTTGTCACTATAGGAAAACAAAGTCAACTCCATTCTCTGACTTGGACTGGTGTTTGACAAACAGGCATGGAACGAAACTAAAACGTAAGAAAAAAACCATCATCACTGAAATTACGATGATGTCTTCCTGTTGATAGTATTTACCAATCGGGACAGAGAAAAAGTTTAGAGCAGTATTTCCCAACCTTTCCGAGGTTACTCCCCACTTCTGTCAAAAAATGATTAGTTTTTCCCATTTAAGTAAGTTGCCGCAGAGAATAATGTCAAATAATCATTTTATCTTTCGCATAATTCGACATCTTAAGAATTGGTTTAAGTTCATAATTGTACCACCGCTGCTAAGTATTTGTTACCCAATGAAAGCCAGCAAAATTAATCAGGAACATACCATTAGAAATTGTAATTCATTATCGAATAAATAAATAAATAAATGAAATAATAATAACTCTGATATCATGACTGATCTAATTAATCTCTATTCTTGTTATTTATTTTGCTACTAATTCTTGGTCAGTTAGTGGGAAACATATCACAACTGCTTGTAAGCCAGAAACATTCACCACGACTAATTTTTTCACCTGATAACTTTATTCGCCTCAAGGATTACTTCCCCTCTCATTTGAGGGGAATGCCCCTTCCCCTACTTAGGGTTATGGAACCATTCAGAGAAAAAGGTTTCGGCAGAAGAAGAGGATCATTTTTCAAACGGATCATAATCTTTGTGAAGTTTTTGAAAAAAAATTCAAAGCAGTTTTTCCAATTAAGCTTTTACCAAAAAAGTGTGAATACAGTAGTCTCCCGTTATTATGGCATCACTACTTGCTGTTATAATGGGTGGATAAAAAGATTCGGCTTGCTAATTGTAATAAGACGCGTAAATCATCTACTTTTTGATTTATTCACGAAAAGATGAAATTTCAGGCTAAAGTCTCGCAAGAATATAAAAACAAACGTAGGTTAGAATGTGTCTATCATTGAAAAGTGTCGTTATAACTAGAGTATATATTATGATATTCCTTCTCTTCCTGAGTTGTTGAAATAAATGGGTTTCCTCATTTATATTCTAGATATCAAAGCTGTCTTATATATTCCTCCAAGTGCTTGCTAACTTCACTCAAACGAATCTATTTACAACATACTTTTATCTCATTTTTGTTTCATTAAATATCATAAATCATTATTCATAATTTTAAGACTGCTTTTTACCTTCATCCTTATAAAATACAATAAAAAGCAACTTATAAATCAACTGGTTAGTCACTCAGTAGTCACAGTCTGGTGACCCACGTCTTTAAACAGCACGTAGTGTTGGGGTGAACAATTGGAAAATTGGAACTAAGTAATCAATTGGTAAGTTACCTCTCTTGCCCTTTGTTGAATCAAAGAAGTTGCAACTGGATACAAACAAGTTAGCTAACTTAGCATGAATTCACATCTCAAATCGAACCCCTCCATAAAAACGTATTGAGATGGGGTAAAAAAAAAAACGCCTGTACGTATGGAACATTCATGTATACATAACCAACTAGACCAACTCGTAAACAAAAGTTGACTGTTCCTATACTCTCTAAAAATTATGATTTATTAGAAACCGTCCACACGGTTTTCTCCAATTTTCAGTTTGGTTTGCTTGACCGACTGGCTATCTATGTACGTCTGTTTGACGATGACAGGCCGCACCAATTGGGCTAGGGAGCGGAAAATTCCAACATTTTTTTATTACGTTTATGTATAAACCCTTTGAATAAATTTGAATGGCGTTTTAATTTACATACTAAGTTTATGCTTAATTGGTCACGAGGTTGTAAAAGATGTTGGCCACGTAACAGTTACTATTGAGTGACAAACCAGACCTGTTTGTATAGGATGCTAAACATTTCAATGATTGGATATTCTATTTCTCGGAGATTTACAAGATTTTTCCTCCTTCATCGAAAATTACATTTGTAAATTGGGTATTTGTCGATTTAAGAGAGAAAACAAATAATAGATTTTAGATATTTATCTGACTCCACATACACATCCCCCATATATATATATATATATATATATATATATATATATATATATATATATTGATGAAGTTTCTTTGAAATGGTTGCAAATACATTTTAAATACTGTTTTGATGTCGCCTTGATCAAATATAATAGGGGAGACATGAAAGAGAGAATACCAAAAAAAAAAAAAAAAACAACAAAAAACAGATATTTAGGTAAAAGTATTCACACCTAATTAATTCTGGAAAAGTCAATAATAGAAAATGTTCGCGTATTAGATAGAAAACAAAAGTGATATTCAATATTTTAAGCAAATGGTTAAACGGGTTTGGTTATTCACAAACCTCTTTTGGCAGCATGCCATATTGGGGGTGATCAGTTTAAAAAATTAGAAAAAGGGAGTGATCGGAAGATATACTTCTCTCGCATTTTGCTGGGTAGTGATCATTACAAAATATGATTGTTTTCAAAAAGCAATCGTTAATGATGTTGGACACAATTTAGCATAAACTTACATAGCAAATTAAGCTCCCCACAAAACTATGTAGGGGCAGATTTTGGAAAAAAAGTTTCTGTTCTAGACATAATATACGTATAGAATATATACCTCATATATATATATATATATATATATATATATATATATATATATATATATATATATATATTATGTACATTCTTTGGTTCGACCAGCATGCGTGATACAAACATACATAGATAGCCAGCCAACCAGACCATCTATTTCTACAGTTTTATTTACTGGTTTCTAATCAATGCATATTCGATACAGAACTAGAGTGATTCTGCGTAATTTAATCAAATTGTAAAATAAAACATGTTGTAAGATTAAATGAAAATGCTGGAAAAAACAAAAAGTACACATTGGAAAATTGAAAACCTCCAAGCAGATTTACATTATGACTCAGAAAAATTGACTTGAAAGTTAGTTTACAGTTCGTGATAGAAAGGGAAATGACATTGAAAATTTATTCTAAAACTCTGATATGCAAAATGTATCTCTCTTTTCATTTTTCAAAGACTGTGTGAGTTATATTGTTGAAAGGGAAATGAAAATTATGTACAATCCTTATTGAGTCATTGCAGAAGAGCATAAAAAATTATACATTCATTGAATTGAACTAATGCTTATTTAGGGACGGGATTATAAATCTCTAAGATTATATCATCGTAAGTGGATAAGCAATGACTTGAAACCGTAATTGATAAATTTGAGAGGTGTCCTCGTTCCTCTATAAGAATATCAGTCCGTCCGTCAGTCGGTAAACCAGATTTATTTGAAACTTGGTGGAAAGGTGAGCTTTGATAAAATGCTTTTTATCGAGAAAAATCTTCTGGTCGAGACCATCTGATCCGGCAATAAAGGCGTTTGAACTTTGTTTCATAATTTTTTCAGATAATTTAACTTAGATTTCTTTGTAACTGGGTAGAAAGACACACGATACTTTTGATTTAGGAATATCTGCTACTACTCAGGATCACGTGATATGTCATCATTATCATTAGAGGTAGCAGCCTTTTGAATCCGTCGTAAAACATTGACCTTCCCCAGGATTCGACTGAGCTTTTTATCATTGGTGTCGCTGAGCCAATATTTTCTTAACTTGTTTATTTCGTCACATTATATGATCTATTGGGATTCACGTTGCAAGTCGTGGTGTCCATCGATAGTCTGAAAATCTTGTGACATGACTAGCCTAATGTCATTTGAGTTTTCTCATAGATTCTATGATATTCCTGACGCTTGTTTTTTTATATGATATTTTATGATCTTTCCGTGTGAGGTTGAGCATAATCCTTTCATGTGCTAACGTTGCATGATTCTTAGTTTGAGGGTCAATCTTTTGATTGAGTTTTAGTTTCAGCTCCATAGATGTAGGATGCAATGGTTATGGACCCTACTTTTTGAGACGAATTGGATTTTATTGTTCTTAAATGTTCAGTGGACGTTCCATCGGGATTTCGGCCTTTGTACTGCTATCAAAACATATCACTTACTTCCTGCTATATTCTGAATTATGAATGGGTCCATTCATTTTCATCGACTCCGCTGGTACAAAATGAAACATTAGGATTCTATTTTGATCAAGTAATTGGAAGCTGACAAACGGGTCAACGACAGGAAAATGAAATTCAAACTTTGGCTGAGGCAGTTTGCATTCACTTCGTACCGATGCCCTTCGGATAGGCATAGATTCATCTCTTCCTTTCTTTTAATATGTTATGTGTCGGTGTAGCAAGGTGAGGTCGATCTCCCTCAGTCGCTTTCACTAAAATATAAATTTGAATATAAACAAAAAATCTCAGCAGTTTAAGAAGAACATGATTTAGTTGCAGTATTTAGCGACTGAATAAAAACATTTTGCCGAATAAACAGGCTTTAGTTTGTCAAAGTTAAAAAAAAAGAATCGCAGAATATGATCAGAATGAATTCTGTCTATGACATTGGTGCCGTTTTCCAACTATTCAAGAATCTAGATCTTACTGATGGAAAAATTTCCATAATTGAAAATAATTATTTCTGATGTGATGTAGTGGAGTACTGATGCTAAATTATTTTTTTTTGACAAAGCAGTATGGCTAAGAGCACTAGTAGACACAAACAAACACACTCAAATTAAAAATAAAAGTAAAAAAAAACCCTCCGCCACTCTTGGTGGCTACGTAGGTTCAAAGTCTGATGCAATACGTTAAATGTAACTAGTATTTCGAACCGGTGATCTGTTATGATACAATCTCTGAATTCAGAGACAGAGGATAAGCAAGGGAAAAATGTGGAAGCCGTTGCAGTGATTTAGGTAATTTCTTGCAAGCAGACTGATTCCATACATTGACCCAATGTTTGTGTCTCTATTGTTATCCAGAATGCTGTCAATCGTATGCCTACCTTTTCACTGGCAAATCTCCGAGCAGCAGGCCACAGTTCTAACCTATGTAATTTCCTCTGTATTATGACTAATCAATCATTTACACAAGTCGCATGAGGTATTCGGACGTTACTTTTTCTTACGAAAGTATCCGGTACGGAAAGTATCTGGCCATTTCGTATGTGTGAAAGAAAATTGCCTGCCAGAGGCAATCACGCTTTTGATCCCCTCCAGAGAACAACCCTTCGGACCTGACACGTTCATTTCAGAATTCCCTCTACTTTTCAAACGTCAAATCACGTTGGACACAACTGTTCTCGTGAGATCGCTGATGTCACGTAACTTCAAATTTGATCATTATTTAGAATGGTCGAGCGCCTGAGAATACCAGGCGTCATAAGCCGAGTGATAATAGAGAAAAAAAAAATGGTATTCAATGGTTCTCTGCTAAAGAATAGAATTGAGGCAAAGGGATTTCCGAATCAGGAGTAACAGTCATGCCCACCCTACTACCTGAAAAGAAGAAAGAAGAGGCATTGGATCGCTCACGACTACGGCCGACCATTTGATTTTGCTCTTATTTGTTTCGAAACAGTCTGTCAAGTCCTCTTTTAGGATCAGCAACAGTAGTCTCATCGTACTCTGCTTGATATCGTCCAAAGTCTGAAATACCAGAAATTGTAGGGGGCCAAACCTGAGCTGGGGCTTGGGGGTGGGGGTCTGAAAAACCTCGGTAATGCAATGTTTTCAAAAAAACAAAAAACCGGCATGTAACACAATGACTTATTTAGTGGGTCACAGTACCAAAACTCATTTAACTGAGTCTCGCTGCCCACTGAGAAACTGCGAGGGACAGAAACTATTCAAACTCAGGCAGTTAGCTTCTCTCTGATTGCTTGAGAAATACCAGCAAGTTTATGCCACTGGTTCTCGATTCAAAATGGCTGGACATTTTCTGGACAGACCTCAAATATTTGTGCTTCGCTCTCAAAACTCATAATTTATTCAAGTACTCACTGCTTCTTGAATTGAGGGCAATCAGTTCTTCAAATGTTTTTTTAATAGAAATTAAAATGATTAAAGGAATTATTCGGGTTGACCTTTCTCGGACGAGTGTTTTTTTCATATTGATTCTATGAGATCAGATATTGAGACGCTTTTAAAATTAACTTTTGTAATGAAAGACTTGTTTAATAATGAGGTATAATTAACGAACTGAATTAGTTTTAAAAACGTCTAATTAAGTTTCTGTTTTTCTTCTTTCTTTCTTTTTTAGTGTTCTTCCTTTCTTTCTTTCCATCTTTTGCCAAAGTTCTACTGAGTTTAATTTATTTTCCTTACCTAACGACAATGATAAATTCAGACTTCTTGTTGAGGCCTCAAGAAATTCAAAATAATGGATAGAGAGGGAAGGGAAAAGGGGTAGAGACATATTATATTCATAAGCCATCAATCAATAAAAGAAGAGAGAGAGAGAGAAAATGTGAGAAAAGGGGAAAGAGAGAAAAAGAGATAAATAAAAAGAGAGGCAAATACAGAGGAAAAAATAAAGATAGAAAGAGGAAATTGAGAGCTATGGATTCTAGATTGAATTATCTGGTGTCGCTAAACATTCTTTTTTAGTATTTTTCTCATTCTTTTTTCTTCTTCTCTACTCTTCTTCACACTAAGCGTTTATAGTAGAAACTTATAGTTTTGCACACAAATTTCTCTCAATGAGTGGCAAAAAACATATTCTCTTATTTTCTGAAGAATTCTGCCAAGTGGCTGAAATTGTTTCGTTCAGAGTAGATTTCGGCCCTGAAGCTGCCAGGTTTGTCTTTCTTTCTTCCCTTATTTACCTTTTTGTTCCTTTGTTTTCTTTGTTTTGATCCCTTGCTTTCTTTTTCTTTCTATTGATCTTTTTTTTTCTTTCTTTCTCTCTTTGTTTCTTTCTTAGCTATCTTTTCTCCTTCTCTTTCTGCTGTTATGCTAAGCTCAATCACTGACTCTATCAAACAACTCACTATATTAGCTTCTTGTGAATATTTCTACCTAAGGAGAATGGGATAATCTTTTACTTGTTATGTATCATGAGTTTGATAAATCAGTTGTCCCCAACCATTGAGCAGCAACTGGGGTGCCACTGTAACAATGAAGAAATGATCTGAAACGAGAAAATGAAATGAAATACATTTTCTTGGATCTTAACGTTAAATGCGTTTGATTAAACTTTTTAGGAACGAAATCCAGTGAATTATAAGTGTCTTTAAAGTCTTATAATCTACTTTTCGACCGTGATCAACTCCCTACACCCAATCAGGCGGTCTGCAATAATGTTGCTGCCGATGTTAAACTGGTGCATAGTGAAAAAAAAAAAGATTCGGGAAGCCTTTGCTAGTTATAGATTGAGTGCCCACTATCAAAAGCTCCAAAAACCGTTATGTTCCAAAATCCGTAACTTTTTAAAAATCCCAAGCTTGTCGAGTCTGAATACGACCATATTCCGGTGAACAACAGAGAGGAAATAAAACGGTTTTCAAAATAACTTTTAAAAAAATTGTGTACTCCAAAAACCACTTTATATTTATAAACCACTAACAAAATCTAATGAATAAGCGATGAACATACATTAAAACTCCGATAAAACCCATTTTTATTACAGCCCCTCGAATTCCGAATATATTTCGATTTGTATATGAAATTATTCCTAAATCCCTGATGTTCTGAAAGTCAAAACACTTCGAGTCGTGACATTTTCGGATTTAGCGTCCTCAACCTTTACTTAATCTTTGGTATTTTGCCAGTCACATTCAGAGAGGAATTATTTATCTTAAAATACAGCTAATTGCTCATGTCGCTGTTACTACTGCACAGAAAAAAAACAGTTGCCGAACTGGATACATCGAACCGTTAGTCATGCTTTACGAATACATCTATTGAGTCTCCAGAGCTATCATTAAATGTTGCTGTTACCATGTACGTCCGTTGTTGGTGCGAAGGAGAAATGCACCATTCTCAAATCAAGCCTTCTTAACCAGGTCAAATGAGTTTGGAAGTTGGAACCTTATAGTCAATAGAGGATAATGATACTCTAATCCAAACTTGATGTTCCCGTATAAAATGCCAAAAATTATTCACTGCTGCTGACCCCATCGTATAACTCTTTAAACGGTCAAGTACATTATCTGACATCAGGTTGGTCTTAATTACTTACACTACAAATAGGAACGAGTGCATCATGTTCGACACGTGTGAAATGCTTATCGTGTAACCGGGTTAGTGGTAAAGATATATTCCAAATATATGATCCTGTCTTCACCCCATCGGGAATATATACTTCTGTATCCCCGCCCAGAAAGTGGCAGCAGTTGTGGTTGTCGTCTATGCTAAAACAGACCACAATATGGAATGATTATCTTGACTTACGAAAGCATAAATTCATTGATTTTTCTCGGATTTTAATTCATGGCAATTTGTAGCTTTCATTACAGTTCTTGAATATCTAACTATATTATATGGACATTTTCTACGAAAGTCACATATTACTCCTCCATTGTACATCTATACAATGCTTCAATTAGTTCTTTTTTGTCCATAGCACCAGAGAACATTATGCGAAATAGATGTCCACGAAATTCAAATGCCGTATCACTGATATTTCTGTGATAGATAAAACTAGGAGAAACCCGTCATCGCTGTCAATAATTGAAAAACTATACCGTCGAAATTTGAAGTTGTGTGAAAAAAAATCCATCAAAGGATAAATATGGTCAGAATAAAATCTATTTATGACATCACTGGCATTTTCAGTTGGAAAACATTTAAAATGGAGTAAAAAAAAAAAAACAAAACATTTAGAACCATCTAGATTATGGAGAATCTAGATGTTTCTAATGAACCCGTCTAAATAAAACCAACGAAAGGCAAAACAATTTTTTTTTCAAAAATCGTTATTAAAAGTGGTTGGTGGAGTACTGATATCAATTTTCATGTCTATAGACACAACGGTATGGTCTGGAGCGCTGGAATACAGAAATAAACAAGCACATAAACAAATACAAACGGCAGCGACTGAATTGCGTAATCGAAAAATAAAGTGCAGACCCTCTGTGAGAATCGAACTCTCACTAGCACGATGGTGTCCAGTATATGCCTGGCTGCTTCAACCTACTTTGCCACAGGTACTTGATAATTGAACAGGAAGCTGATTTTAAACCTAAAACTGAACTCCTTACAATCGATATTCAACGTTGTTGATACTTGTAACATAGACCTAGCAGTCTCTTAATACAATGATATTACAACTTTATTATTGATTTTGACTTGTTTTCACCATCATCCTTCCAGTTGCTTTTTATCACAACTTTGAATCATAAAATGAAAATAGTCAAAATTGATAATGTTGCAATACATCATCCATTCTTAAACATTCGAAAAAATATCGACATTTTTGATAGAGGGTTCATTTTAGTTACGTCTAGATCCATTACATTTTAATGCTTTTTGATTTGTAGCCATCGTTGTAGTTCTCAAATAGCCACCTAGGTCTCAAGTTTTATAGTTGAACAAGCAGATAATGGCACGGATAAGAGATTTGGTGAGCCGGGTTCAATGTTCTGGTGGGACCGTTTGTTTACATTCGCACAAATGCACAAGGCATGAAACCATCTCACTCCTCATAAGGTAGGATCAAATGAGTGGCACCAGCTCCAATGCTTGTTACCTCATATTTCACGTATTGTAAACGGGTCAAGCCATAATGTGATTTATTAAGTCTAGCCAGGGACGACCAAAGCCCAAGTCAGTAAGGGTACATCTTATACGAAGGTGAGTGAATAATTATCGACGCTTTTGCTATGATAGATCATCAGAACAACAGTACAGAACTTGCAAATACATTATTTTTCAGAGTCGTCCCCCTATTTGCAATGCACTCTCTCCAATGTTTCACGACTTTGGATGAATTCAGAATGTTTTTCTTTTATTTGGCTTCTCAGCAACGTACGCACTGCATCTTTTACAGCTTGGTCCGTAGAAAATCGATGACCTCGTAAGGCTTCTTTGAAAGAGCCAAACATATGGTAATCTGAAGAGAGAGGTCGGTACTCTGAAGAAGATGCACTAATAACTCTAATCTCCTTCCTCGAAGCGTTTGAACAGTGTGGGTAGTTATATGTGGGTGCACATTGTCATGCAAAAGCAAAACTTCTTTCGGCAATAGATGTCAGCGTTCGCTTCGAATTGATGACGCATATTTGGACTTGGCAATCATTTCATACATATCCCACCGTGGTAAACACTATTCTCATATTGTGTTTGAAGCCTTCAATGGATTTCAGCCCCATATTCCCCCCAAGTTGATTAGCACTCGTTGTTCTTACTCTGTGCAAACTGGGGGTTGAGAAACCATGTTTATCCTGTGGTAACACAAAGACAACTGATTCATCAAGGATGAATGCTCACTGTAGCGACAACAGACACACTGCTATCCCACAGTATCGCTCAGAACCCAGTTTGGTCAACCTAAAGAAAGATGTAGTAAAGTTACAGTTAATTTTTGACTCACCCTCGTTGCTATCATTAATTATTGCAGTCGTCTCTATTTGAACAGAACATGATATGGAATGAATATCTTCAATTACTAAAGGGTACGTTCATTGATTCTCCCAGGATTTCAAGACCCGATGATCTATAGATATTTTTTTACTGTTCTAGGCTGGAACAGAGGCAGGAAGCAGGTAGGCCAGTTGACAATTGCCCCTACGATATGTGTCCTACTCCCAACGGTAGGGACAAATATTATTGTTTTCTTTTTACTATACATTACTCTATTGTTTTATGTACATTTTTGATAAAATTACTGGCCATAAACTTATTTCATAAATCTTTCAAGTTGTTTTATTCTGTTCTGTAAGTGAATTATACACCCTACCGATACATATACCCATAGATAGATGATATATATTTTGCCCTGGTTGCAAAATTACTTCATGAGTAGTTCGAAATGGGGCCTATATTTTCCATTTGAGCTATGCCTTTCCCCAGTTTTGCACGGGTGCCTACAGTTGCAAAATAGATAGCAAGATAGACGGACATGTTATATGGCCTTTTCTGCGCAAGTCACTTATTAGTTTTATCAGTAAAAAATTGTACGTCATATTGGCTCACATTGATTGTACGTGGCTGACCGTATCCTTTTCTAATCAATATTCATTAACATGTCCGAATCTGTGTTAAACTGTGACTGCCTTTGGCCGTCTATTGAAGACGGAATCCACAAAGAAGGGAATTGCTGGCTGGATTACGAGTATATGCGTCTAGTAATTGATATCCACCAAACGTGTCAATTAGTCAACCACTCCATCGGACTCTCGTCATCCAAGAATATGGAGTTCCAATCCCAACGAACTAAGATGGTAATTTCTGGAGGTTTTCTTATTTCATATGCATCTATTGATCGTTTCATTGGTTTCATAAACAGCCTTTAAACGTCCGTTGTTGGACACAGTTGGCATGTACTTAATGGATCAATAGATATGATAGAACCGAGCGTAGATAGATAGATAGATAGATAGATAGATAGATAGATATGAACAGTAGGGGATAGATACATAGATAGGTGAATATATTCAAATACAAAGATATGAGCAGTCTGAGATAAATAATAGATATGAACAAATTTAGATGGATAGATATTTGGATAGATATGAACGATATATATATATATATATATATATATATATATGTATATATATATATATGTATATATATACCAAATTTACTAAGAGGTTCATTCAATCAAGTTTTGTGGTTCTGAACGCTCAATTCATTAAGAATATTTCTTTTTTTTCAAATAGAATTGAATTGTTGAATGAAGAAAAAGGAGGTCTTTGCATATTAAAGGGCTGCTCAACTAGAAAATTTTGATCACCCTACTCAAAAACCGTAATGGCCCTTGCCATACAAAGAAATGAAGATAGATTTAATGCTCGTTTAAATACTTATGAGAGAATTTTTTTTATGTAAAAATGATCATTGTTAAAAAAAAAAGAGTATTGATCATAAGCGGCCGGTAAGATGATTTTTTTGAAGCATTAACTTGAGTTAGAGGAAAAGATTAAAGAAATAGTTTGTCTCGACTGAAATGATTTGTGAAGTAGAATGATTTGTGTATGTAATGAACTATGATGAATTTTGCCCTCATTGTTTCATCTTTCTTGTTCTTCAACACAGAGGCCAGGTGTGCAAACTTTACAAAGAAAATTGCATTACAAATAGGGACATATTAACATTGTAGTCTTCCAATTTTGTACGATGAGAAATCTATTGGGAGTTATTTCTGCTCAGTCCATCCCCGAAAACGATTCAGTTGAATATGAAAAAAAAATGCGATAAAAGATCTTATCTTTTAAAACTCGAGAAGGCTGAGTAATTACCCTCCCAGTCGGAGAGAAAGAATTGACTTGAGTGGTCAAGTACAATGAACCGTTGCACCTTCTGGCATTCTCCAGCAGCCTCATTTTTCTTAAATGTTTACACATATATATGTATATATATATATATATATATATATATATATATATATATATATATATATATATATATATATAATTATTGTGTCATCCACAGATAGCTGTTTCGATGTATTACATCTCTTCAGTGTGGCTATAGACTTTATCCCATCCAGTACATATATATATATATATATATATATATATATATATATACATATACATATATATATATATATATATATATATATATATATATATATATATATATATATATGTATATGTATATATATATATATATATATATATCAGTAAACCCTCTGTTCTTCGGAATAATGGGGGGGTGTAGTTTTCTGTTGATTGCAAGTGACCGTGAAACCGAATGTCACCTGAAACCACGCAGATTGTCCTCTGTTAACGTACTACTTTAGTTTTGCGGTCCACAAAACACCCATCATTCAATAAAGATTTGCCATCATTGATCACCCTGAATCCACGCAGTGAAAACTTCTATCAAACCAACATGATTCACTTCATTCTTAAACAAACTGGGCCAAAAATATTTATTCCTGATAACTCTGACTACGTAGCTGACTAGGTACATTCTAATTGTGGGTTCATCTTCTAGGTGAGATAAATGATGAAGAATGTCATTTAATGTGATATATTTATCTTGTACCTCAGCAGTGACCCTCCCTGTCCTCAACTTGAAAAGTTCATGAATTACCTTATTCACATTTTCTTCCAAGACTACATCTATGTCCTGACACTTTGACTTAATCTATTTAGTAGGCGAAGCTCCTTTCAGGCGATACGATGTGGATCCCTGTGGTTCGAACTGACATAAGTTAATCAAAGCCACTTCATATGTCCGATCATCTAGGTAAAGTGGTTTAATACAACTATCTTTTGGTGCATTCGACGAAAATTACTCTGCAAGAAGTGAAGCAAGCCATCAAGCAAACGAAGAAAGAAAAAAGCCCTGGACTCACAAACATCACCATCGACCTACTCAAAAAAGAAGTCTTAAAAGAAAACTATCCATCCTATTCTACTTATGTCTCAAATAAGGTAAAGTCCCAGAAGAGTGGTACACTGCAATCGGAATGCTATCATACAAAGAAGGAAATCCAAAAGACCTCAACAAACACAGGCCAATAAGCCTACTGAACTGTATCTAGAAATTCTTCACCAAAGTGATCACCAACTGTATCACCAAAACGCTAAATGAAAACCAACCACAGGAATAGGAATAGATTCAGAAAAAAACTACTCAACCTTCGACCATCTCCAGTCAGTAAATCAACTAAAATAGAAAGAATATAGAATGCTACTAGCAGTAGCATTTGTTGACTGTAACAAAGCCTTCAACTCTTTGGAAATTCCCGAAGTCATTAACGCAATAATACAAGGTGTGGACTCCGGATATGTGAGAGTACTGCAACTTATCTATCAACAACAATCTGTGCCTGTGGACGACAGAAAGTAGGATAACGTGACTGGCTAGAAAAATTCAGGAAGTACTTGCTCTGCGATGCCCATGATAGAGAGGCCTGGCGAATCTTAGGGAAGGTTTATGTCCAACAAAGGACGCTAACAGACTGATGATGATGATGTTCATGATGATCTCTTTTGTCGGTGACCTTCCTTTTTCGAACAAGTGGTTCTAGTTTCTCTGAAAGGCCAGACATTGTATTTGAATGTGACCTTTCCGACCACATCGCCAATAAGTAATGGACGGTTGGTTGGACTTTCTCAGATCGTGTGGTTGGTTATTTCTATATGAGTTTTTTTCTTTTCGATTTTCTGGCTCCATTATTTGCTTTGTCTACTCGACAACCAGTTCTTTCTCTTTTCATATCTACAGATTCTATTTCTACTTGTCGTTTCTGGTGGTCTATTTCCATAGGTTCATCGGAACCCATCCTTTTCGTCAGTGATAAGATGAAAAATTCCACTGGCGCTATCCGAGCGGCCTCTTTCAGTGTCTGGAGAGTTTGTTTAATAAGCAGTCGCTGAATTTCTATGTTGCTTAGCCCACTCCTATATGTATAAACTAACCGATTGTCTGTTTCGGGGCTCGTAATTCCTCATGGAAAGGTCTTCTCATAAATAAAAAATGCTCTGTGATTTAATTCGTCCATACTTTCACACACCCACTGTTGTTGTACATTTGATAGCCGACGCCTTGCCTCCATTAGATCCGGGGTTTCCGGATAGTTCCTACCCAATAATCCCTGTGACTCGCTTTAAGTTGCATCTGGCACCGACTCAAGGAATTTTTTATGAGGTCTTCAGCTTCCCCAGTCGCTAAATGATAAGCAACCTGTGCCTTTTTCTCGTCTCCTATTCCTTCGGCTTTGAATTATTTCTCAACATTTTTCTTCCATGCGAGATTTTTTTCCCCTCCAAATATTGTGAGATTTGCACGAGGGACACCTGTAATGTCAGAGTTTCTAAACCCGTAACCGAATGATCGTATATCATTAGTAAGATGCACAATCTTGTGGTTAAACACATAAGTGTCCATAGTCACAGAAAAAGAGAAAAAACCCCAGGAAAAAAAATGAATACGACTACCAATGTTTCTCTTTCGTCTTGATCTGTTGATGTTGAGACCTGCTGTCTCTTGTTTCCCTGTCTAATGGAATCGATATAGTAGGACTGCCACGCAGTGTTTCTCGTGGTATTTCCAAGGTTCAAGCCTTTAGATCAAGGATCCAAAATTGATTGCGATGAATAATTCACACACCTGTTTCGTAATGAGCCAACGGGGGGGAATTGTGTGGCAGCGATTTGCATGTCCGCAGTAAAGACGAAAAAGAAAATGCTGCAGTTGCAATTTAGCGTCTTGTTTATTTCTCCTTTTTTCAATTTTGGGTTTCCGAGGTTTATGAATGATGTCAGAGAATGCAACACGGTAGATGCAAGGTACAAGATAGGGAAGACAAAGGGAGAACGGGAAAGTCGGATTGGGTGCGAAAACTGGGGGACCTTTCCTCTCTGGGTGAAAATAACGACTTCTGGCTTGCTTCACGGTATACTCTGTTGACCACAGGCTGTGAACAGCTTTTTATGCGAAATGTTCCCTGATCAGGATATAGATAACAAACGCCGCCTGCCTCAGTGAATTAAGCCATGAAAATAAACAAATGTTGTTTTGGGCAACAAACTCCACTTGGGGACAATCGTTTCGTCCGAAAATATTCGTGGGGAAGTACCCGGCCTCAGTGATAAATGGTTGAAACAACGCAGATGGCTCTCCGAAGACATACCACTTTGGTTTTACAGCCTGTGGAAAGGTTTATCATTCCATAACGACCTGTCATCATTGACCACCCCCGTATCCATGCAGTGCACACCCATATTTTCCAACATGAATCAAAATAAAGGCATGAAAATCTAGCTGTTCTAGAATCTCATCTAAAGAATTATACAAAATTGGGGCAATAAATATAAAAAAATATCTAGGTGCTCCAGGGAATTATCTAAAAATACACAACTTGACTGCCCCATATAAAGGAACAGAAATTCACTAAGTAGGTCGGTAAATTTTAGGCCTAAATCCCCTTCCTGGTAAAAATAACTTGGTAATTAGTGGCACCAACTCTTCCCTCCACAAATAAATAATTAAGCACCCTTTTAGTGCTTTCAAGTAATTTAACACGAACGTGATTTTATGCTTAAGTGAATTAAGACAAGAGTCCTTTGAGCCCAAGGTTCATTTAATCCAGTGATATTAGACAAAAGTGCTCCAAACAAACATGGTTATTGCGAAAATGATATACAAATTGTTTTCCGAGCGGACGGCTGAGAAAAGAACAATCAAAAACTAAAAGATTCAGATACACAACGAGAAAGGTGGCTGCGTGGCAGGGAAGGGACATAGTTTTGAACAGATTCAGAGGAATAAAAACAGACATAAAGTGTTATCAGGAGAGAAATCAATTTTCACAAATTGCCTCGTGAGTCCAAACTCCTTTAAACGAGGAACATTCAATGTCTGTGAACTGATGTTGCATCAATCCCCCAAAACAAAAAATGACAACGAACACTAACGAAATCGAACAGTTTTAAAAGTATCTAAATTTAAATTCAATTTTAAGTACCAATCGCTGTCACTGATTGATTGTTGACTTATTGACTGACACACCGAAAAACTCCCATCACCAATCGAATAATCTAACTTCTAAATATGTCCGAAAGTGCAACTTTCGTATCTATGGTCTGACTTTAGCAATTGTTAACATTATGTCGAGGGCATGAGTAACGCTACTTTGGGGGCTTGGCGCCGCAAATTCTGTTTCCATATTTTGCACACCATCATGGCTCCTTTAAACAATTAATGTCCGAGTATTACCATCAGTAACGGAACGACATTAACTTACCACCGATATGAACGCATAAAATGTTGATATCAGATTCCAAGAAAGTGAAATCAAAAACAGGGATCAGCGCCAGAGTCAAAGGAAACTGACTTCTGTGTTTCGAAATGAAACGAGAACCAGACGACAAGAGATCAGCTTACTGAATCCGGAAAAGTTATTAATTTCAATCTCTGATTATGACTGGCAAATAATAAGATAGCAGGTTTATTTGGTACCGCAACGCCCACGATCGAAAGGTCTGGCCAATCCAGGGAAAGGTCTTGTGAGAGTGTGTGCGGTTGTGTGAACAAGACAGGTGATGTCCAAGCAGAGACGGCTTTGCCCTACCCAGCGTAAATGGCAGAGGCAATGATCATAAAGGGGCATAAAAAACGATTATATATATATATATATATATATATATATATATATATATATATATATATATATATAGAGAGAGAGAGAGAGAGAGAGAGAGGGGATAGGGGAGAAAATTCTAAATGACGATAGAACAAAAAAGAGAGATAAAGAGAGAGAGAGAACTGAGAGAGAATTGAAGAGGGGAGATTGACTAGGACAGACTTGGAAACGAAGACAAAGAAATATGAAAAGTCAGAAGGAAAAAAAAGAGGGATGGGGAGAGATGTTACTTTATGATGGTTGCTCATCCCCATTTCAATATTCTATCGTTTTACTCAGCGGCCATTTTGGGAATCGATTAGGGAATGGGAAACATTAGGACGTACACACGCACACGTACGCTCAAAATGATACACGCCAACATTCACACACGTAATCACACACACACAACCACGCTCTCTGTCTCTCTATCACATGCAAACACACACATATGAACTCACTGATAATGGAAATTGGCAACGAAAATTGACTTTCGTAAAACTTATCGAAATTTTCAATGATTGGTAATTAATAGCTAATCACAACGAGAAAGACAAAAATGGCTGTCTTCTGCTCAAGTGCAAAACAATTTTATGCTTTGACAGGCCTGACTGCTGCAGGGTTGAACTCCACTCCTACTTCTTTACAAACTTAAGATCATTACTTTGATGCACGTATGTGTGTGTATGTGCGTGTGTATGCGTGCAAACATCGTAATGTTTCCCATATGCTACAGTTGCTGCTGCTGCTGCTGATGATAATGATGATGTTACTGAGGATGATGACTTTTTAGGAATTGAAAAGTTTCGCTGTGTGTGGCTGTGTTCGTGTATGGGTGTGAGTTTGTGTTTTGTCGTGTTAATACCATTTTGTCTACAGAATTCAGGATTGATACCAGTAGTCGCCAAGACCCCTTCTAAAAGCCTTTCTTTTAGTTTTATGGGTATTGTGTGTGTGTGTGTGTGTGTGTGTGTGCATGCATGCATGCGTGTGTGTGTGTGTGTGTGTGTACAAAATAGACTTTTATATTATATAATCACAAATGAAATTTATTCTGACCATATTTATTATTCGATGGAATTTTTTTTTTTTTTTGTGTGTCTGCAAATTTTGACGCTGCGATTTTTCAATTATTGACTGTGATGGCGATTCAAACCGGAGACTTTCATACTTCAAGATTGGTTTTACGGTTGGAAGCATTTGAAATATTTGCAACCTGAATTTTCGAAAATATGCGAAACATTTCAGTTTGGCTCAGTTGGTGAGACAGTTGCCCACCGATTACATGGTTGGGAATTTAAACCATAGTAAGGTTTTGTTAATATTATAGATCAGTTTGGTATAACGTGGTGGGACAAACAAACAGAGGAGATTTAACTTCCATATTTGTTGAGGGTTGTTTTTGTTGTAGCTGTTGTTGTTGTTGCTGTTGTTTGAAAAATCAAAGTCAAATCTAGCCTCAGACTCAGACTTGGGATTGACAAAAAAATTTAAAAGTGAATCAAATAAAATCAGGAAGCACTGGGAGAGCACATATCTGTATCGATGACATTGTCATGGGTCACCCCTGATACAATCACTTCATGGTCTACCCCCCCACCAGATTTTATTGGTATTCATCGAGAACTCTCGAAGATATTGTGTGAACAGACGTGGAATTTTCGCAATATCATGTGGAAAAAAAGGGGAAGAATATCTCTCAATTACAAAAGTATTCCTGGGTCCGTTCAAAAAAATCAACCAACTGTTCCTAACCAAATAGCCTAACGTAATTGATATTCATAATGTACTTTTGGAGATATCTTATTGACAGACAGACGAGAAGACAGACAAATGGAAAGCCCAAATACTTATAACCCTCCAAATTCGTTGGCTGAGAAGATAAAGCAAAATGAAGACTTTCAGATGAAATAGTTCAAACCAGTTTCTCGTTTAATATTTTTGAACTCAATGAATCTGTGCAAAGGGAGAAAACATATCTAAGATGTTAGTATCTACTTGAATAAAAATAAGCAGTGACGTTAGACACACACACGCGCGCACGCACGCACAAACACACACACACACACACACACACACACATATATATATATATAAATATATATATATAGAGAGAGATGGATAGATGGAGAGAGAGTGATTGAGAGGCAAGCAAAGAATGGTTATAAGAGAGAGTGAAAGAAAAAGAAAAGGAGTGATCTAGTCTCATACACACATATGTACATAGGGATAGATAGAAAGTGTGTGTGTGTGCGTTAGAAAGAGGGAAAGAGAGAGATATATATATATATAGAGAGAGAGGAATTGAAGTTGATTATATTAACCAGCCTCTAGTTATTGAATTAGTATCCATTTTCATATTTGTACGGCGAATAATTTGAGAGAGAGAGAGAGGGGGGGCAGATGGAGTGGAAGAGGAAGAGAAAAAAGCAAATTGAGAGAATTGAGGGATAATCAAAGGGAAAAGATAGACAGAGATGGACTTGAAGAGAAAGACAAAGTGAGATGCGAAAAGACAGATAAAAAGAGACGCTGGGATTAACCCATTCACTGCAGGCGGCAGAAATTTCATTCATTGCTGTTTTTTGCTTCAACTGCCAATGATCGAAATTTCACTCAGTCACCCAATGGACACTCCCATTTAAAGTTACGGACGACTTTTCCCACTTGTTTCTTTGTCTCTTACTTCAAGTGGAAGGGTCCATTGTATATAGAAAAAAGCTGTTTAGATTATTTTGTGCCACTGTACAGTCAAGTTACTGCTGCATTCAGAACACGGCAACTGAGCTGCTCCCGTGGAGCTTAATGGGTTAAGCAGATGAAGAGTTGATAATGAATCAGAGGCAAAGGAAGAAAGGAATGAGGAAGAAGAGAGAGAAAGAGAGAAAGAGAGAAAGAGAGAGAGAGAGAGACAGACAGACAGAGAGACAGAGACAGAGACAGGGAGAGACAGGGACAAAGAGAGAGAGAGAATAGGTGAGTAAAAATAGTGAAACGTTCACGTAAGCTAAGAACATAATCCTTATTAGGGAACAACACGAATGGTTAAATGACAGGGGAGATAACCTCAAATCTAAACCTGAACTATCACCTCAAAGCCAATCTCAACTTTTAACCCTGAGGTACCAATACAAATCACACAGGGTTATCGGTCCTTGTCATCAATCAACGCATACATTCCTCGCCAAATGGTCGCCATATTTCAAAACGAAACTTCTTAGAAATAGTAAGAATCAATAGACATTTTCGAACGTGAGGAAAACCAGGAATCATTTTTATGATTAACTTCTAACTTACTTACGAAGGCTCTTGAAATATCAAAACCCCCCAACCAAAACTGTCAATATATATATATATATATATATATATATATATATATATATATATATATATATATATTCGCACACATTCATAAATATGTACATATGTTACAATATGAGAACTGGTAGGGACTCTTTAGTCGAATATTAGATATTATTCCCAAGTATTCTATCTTATTTTAAATAGTATTTTTTTGTTAAGAATACTTATACTAGTACTTACTAAGTAAAATGGACTAAAATATTCGGTCGAAGATAGAAAGTTGAAGATGCCAAGAGGACCGTAGAAACATCGTAAGTAGATTTATTCATAAGATGAAGCGTAGTCACTTGGAACCCCCGTAGATAAATAGCCAGTCACAGCCTCCTAATTAAAAAAAACAAACATTTGGAGAAAGAAAGTGGAATTGGGTTGATGAAAAAGGGACAATGTATGAGGATTCTAACGACAACAGCGGAAGTAAAAAGATAGATTGTAATTTTATTTGCATGAGAAAAAGAAAAAAAGCAAGAAGAAAGTAGAAAAGAAAAGAGTAGATGATCATTTAGTTTTGGTATCAGGTAAAAGAAGAGGGAGAGTTAATTCAATGGGAGAAATCATAAGAAAAAAGTGTCCCTCACCTTTGGAAAGGAGATCAGAAAGATTACAGCAGACCAGAATAGACGGGTTTGGCAGAGTAAGCAGGCAGAGAGTACCAGAGTCTACGGTCCACCAAGCCCTGACCGTTTGCAGTAGGAAGACATCTTATTCTCTTTCTCTCTGAGTGAATATTTTTTTTTAGACACCAGTCAAAGACTATGTATTTTGGCATGTATTTTCGGCCGGCTAAAGATTTGAAATAAAATTTCGATTTTGAATCCCGACGTGAGTCTTGCAACCCTCGTTCCTCCTGTGCTGCAGCTGCGATGGGCAAGCGTTCGAAGAAGCCATCACGCATCACACACACACACACACACATATATATATATACATTAAAAAATCAGTCATTGAAACATATAGGTGACTTTTGAAGCCGCCAGATCAGAGATAGCCGTTGTTATATCATTTACATCTCTCTCTCTCTCTCTGTCTCTCTCACTCTTTCTCTTTATAAATATATATATGCTTTTTGGACTCACTTTCTCTACCTCGATATTTATCTCGGTGTTAATGTATAAATCTGTCTCTTCCCCTCTCCTCCGCCCACTTCCTCATTGTTATTTAACTCTTTCATTTTACTCGGCAATTCCTTCTATTCCATCAATCTATCAATTTATTTCAGTCAGTTCGTCCCTCTCTTTCTCTCTCTCTCTCTATCTATCTATGTATCTCTTCATATCTATCTGTCCGAACCTGTCTGTGATTATCCATGTCTGTATTTATTACAAGTAATATCCTATATATACATACTTTAACATCGGCGTATAACACAGCATATAACTATACAACTGGCATCTACACAATCACCAACTAATAATGCCTTATTTAAGGCTTTTTTTCTTCTGAAGAACAAGGAAATCATTAGAGAAAAAAGTCTTCGCATCAAACGATATAAGCAGACATCCCAAACCAGAGTAAACAACGCAATATAAACATTTTTCACATCAAAAGCAAACACCAAAAAATAACCGTCGGCGGAAATGGAAATTACAGTCGTCTGATTCTTTTGCCAAATTCCTCATTTACTTATATTTCACAGAATTCAGTCATACCCCGCTTAACCAGACCCCGTTCAGTGCTGATTTGCCATAGCATTTTTTTTTCAATGAATTTCCCGTAATAAATTTAATAATGTTAAATATGCAAAGCAAATGAGTGAATCAGAATATACGGCAAATACATAAGCGACCTCAGATTTGTTGACGACATCGTCGTATTTGACGAGAACCATAATGAACTCCAAGTAATGCTTGACAAACTGAAAGAAGAAATCAAGAAAGTAGGTTTTCACATGAAACATACGCTATGCAGAGTAATTGCGTAGATCAGAAAGACCCATAAATCAAGATAGGAAACTCACAGCTAAAGAGAGTAGACAACTACATCCACATGGAGACGATGGATCTCCATGAAATCCTCAGAGAAAAAGAGGGAAATCAAACAAGAAATCACTCCAGGTTCGCAAGCTTCCAACAGAGCATGCACAGCGTTCAAGAATAAAAAGATCCCATTGGCTTTGAAGAGAAACTTTTACAATGAATGCGTTCTCCTGATACTCACTTATAGAACTGAAATATAGAATCTAACCAAAGAAAAAAACGGAATCACACAGGAAGATCCTAAGACGGCACATTATGTTTGAAAATGACACGATTCAGAAATGTCATAGAATCCATTAAACAATATCCATAATAGAAAACAGTTTAATCACTGAGTTACTAACTGTTCCCCAAAGATGTATGTTTTCCCGATGTGGCAAGAAATGAAGAAACTTACTTAATCACTTATTTTATGGTTTGGCGATCTTCTGATGATTAACATATGAATGGAAATAGGCATGACATGTCGTTGCTAGAATGGTAGACAAACGCTGGACATTACGATATACAACGTGTATTCCCAAAGCTCGTGTTTGGTTCTGGAGATATTGGCGCCACGACGCCCCTAATCGAGAGGTCTTCTGATGACGATGGTCGTTAAAAGGACGATGGTAAAAGACTGCACCAAGGTCAGTCTTCTAAATAATTGTACATTTTACATCTTGGTTAATATGCCATATGTATGAAGATAAATACATACCATGATTATCATTTAAAGTTGGCTTTTTTCTGTTTCTTTTAACCTATTGCCATGTAGTATTCTGCAGAATAATATAACTATCCATCAATCGGAAAAAATTGATCCTTTCTTCTGTCATGGCCTGCAATTTCATAAAAATCCATTGAAATACATCGTGTAAATTTGAAGATATTGTATAGACAAACAAACAGGCAGACAGACATTGGTGTTTATATTTCTTGCAACTTCCTGGCAGAACTGCAAGAAGAAGTCTGAATATTTTTTCCAAAATAACACTCATTATCTAACAAATACACAATTAGAAACCCTCATGTCTTCTGGTAGCATGTTGTGTTGGGGTAATCAATGGAAAAGATGAAATGAATAAGTTAATTCTCTCGTCTTTTGTTGATAATTAAATTGACCGAATTTCCTAAAAACTATGTGGATGCTACCTGACACTTAGAGATCAATTTAGCATGAACTTACATTAAAAATTGAACCTTCCCCATATAGAATTTGTGGAAAGGTCTAGAAAAACATTTTTTCAGACATAATAAGGAGTAAATATTGCAATTGTTAGTGTAGCGAAGCAGGAGAAGCGGCCATTAGTTTTAGTGGGAATTTGTTTTGGGGTTGGCTGGCCAATCATAGCCTCCTTTACGAAAAGTTTAGTCACAACTAGCCATTCAGTGTATGGCTTAAAAGCAGCTTTCTTCTCATTGGCTGACTCGTTAAGCAAGATACACTTAACAACTGCGTTAGCAGCAGGGTAGTTTGAATCATAGAGTGGCAGTTTAGAGGAAGACACCAAAGGGGATATATCTTTCCCAAGCCAACCGCTGACTGGTGAGGCAATGAGGTAGTAGTAAAAGATCTAACTATGAAGTCAGGGTCTATTCTGTTCGGCGTTTCTACCTCAGTGTAGGCAGCTACTTATACGCAGGAATTTTGTCTTACTTCAGCCCGATTTGAACTCTTATTTTCACCTTTCAAGTTTTTGTCCAGTTGTTGTTTTTTGCGTGTTGTTTTCATTGCTTTTGTTTTCGGTGTCTGTTCTTGTGATTTAAAAAGGCTGTAAAATCGGAAATAGCTTTCCCTAGCACGTACATACGAACCACGGTGGAAACATCTTTTCCGCATGATTATACTACATTAACCCTCAAACTGCATCGGAGCGTCGTACAAATACATAGCCAGCCCAGCCAGCCCAGCCAGCCCAGCCTGCCCAGTCAGCCAAGCCTGTCCAGCCAGCCGGCCAAACTTTAAAACTGAGACATATGCTGACAAACGTTTGTCACATACATAGCTATCTGGCTTTCTGTACGGTTTGCCAGGTGCAGGTTGGAACATTACCAACATTGTTTTCTTGAGACTAATAGTGAGTCCCCAGAGCAGTGCAAACTTCATAAATCCACCCATGAGATGCTGCATGTCATCATAATTGTCAGTCATCAGATCACATACAACAGGTCTTTTAACAAAGGAACTTTTGTTTTGCTGTAAATCGCCTGATGTTAAATCCATTGCAAGAAGTACGATAGCAAATACAGATACCATGATTCCAGTTCTTAAACGCCATGTGGAAGACTATGGTAAAGTACAGCGCAAATAGTGAAGGTGACAGAATATCTCCCTGTTTCAGTCTATTTCAAATAAATATTGGTTCGGTTTTCCACAAATCTATGTCATCATGACAAGATGAATTGATGGCAGTACAGCAATATACTATTCAGGGCAGCCAAATGTTTATAGAATATTCCATAACATAATTCTGTTCTCAGTTTTAAAGGCCTTACTTAGGAGACACAATTCAAGTCTATACCTTGTTCGAAACACACTTCCTGCAATTGTCTTATTGAGAAGATTGTATCAGTTGTCCCAAAACCAGTACAGAAACAAGATTGTGGTTCAACAGTATTCTACATAAGATTTTACCATCCTTGACTTTAAATATAACCTGTCATCATCATCCTCATCATCATCATCATCATCAGTCTCTCAACGTCTGTCGCTGGACATAGACATTTCCCAGAATTCGCCACACTTCTCTATCATGGGTGTTGCGGAGCGTGTACTTTCTGAATTTGTTTTGCTCGTCTCTCAATCTAGTACTCTGCCTGCCTCAGTTTTGCATGTGATCTCGGGGGATCCATGTCGTGAGTCAGAATGTCCATTGGTTGTCTGCCATTTTGCGATATGGCCAGCCAATTGCAATTTGAGTTTTTTAATTGATTCTATGATGTCTCTGACCCTTGTCTTCTATCAGAGGTATTGTGCTGTCTTGTGGTCTCTCCATGTGATGTTGAGCATAATTCTTTCATGTTCACGTTGCATGGTTCTCAATTAGTAGGTCTGTCTCTTGGTAAGGTCCCATGCTTCAGCTCCGTACGTTCATCTTGCATCAAATGGTGGTCATATTGGCTCTCTGCGAGAAAGGCAATGTCGTCTGCAAATCTTGGGTTTCTCAGTTATTCGCCGTCCATTTTGATTCCTGTACTGTCCTGGTCTAGTCTTCGGAAGATCATCTCGAGGCAGGCTGTGAAGAGTTTGAGTGAGCTGGTATCACTTTGTCGTACCTCTTTTTGGAGCTGAAAGGTCTCCGAGTCTTTATGTAGCCTGATTAGGGGGAAGCTGTGATTGTATATATGTTGCCGCACTTCAACGAATACTGGATCTACATCTCGCAGAGTGATGGCCTCTGTGACCTAAGGGATTTCCACTGAGTTGAAGTCGATAAATGCTACAGCGAGTGGTAACTTATATTTTGCTGTTTGTTCTCGTAATTCGGCGTTAATACAACACATCATTGGTAACTTTACCCTCTTCAATTCCATAACACTCGCTTCACTAAGAAAGGGAGGGTCTGCCAGGTTATATTTCACTGCTTTTCACAGAATCCTCATCAACAATTGCAGTCGAAGGGTTAATCAAAGTGATCCTGTCACAGTTTTAGGACTTGTAAAGTAGATGACCCATACACCTTTCTCAGAAAATTTTATAATTCTTTTTATATTTTGTACTATTGGAGTATGGTGTCGTTTATATCTCGGTAGCTTTTTTTTTTACTCCACCACTTCTTATCAATGAGTCTTTGCTTCGGCGGAGTTTTTGCTTTCTTTTTTTTTTTGCGATATTAGGTTTGTTTGTTTCTTTTGTGGATAGCCTATCCCACAAAAGACTTGCAAGTAGTCACCTTTTCTCCGGTAATTGCTCTTCCATCTATACATCTTTCTCCTACTTTGGTAAAGTGGGAAAAGTAAGTCCATAGTTTAGCGTTATGTCTATATTGTAGACGGGACAGCCCACCTCAGAAAACCGATAAAAAATATTTTTTGTAAAAACTGAGAAATTTGTGGGTGGATTCAAAGTTTAAAAGGTTGAAAGCACCATAAATTGAACGCATCTTCATGCAGTAGAGTGTTGCAACCAAGAATGATTGTCTACCTCGGGCTTTTTTCCCCCTAATTGCTTGTCTCTCTTGTAAGACTTCTTAAAAACTTCCCCCGGTTTTACTCTGGAATTTTTCTCTCTTTATATACGTTCGTTAAGTTGTTGTTTTTTTGGTTTTACATCAATTACCATCATTATTTTTATCAAAGCTTCGTTGAATCTTCTTCAATTTGGAAAAAAAATTAACACGTCAACTTTTACCCATTATTTCTCAGGGGAAGACTCTTACCTTCCAGCATTTCACACAAAAAAGATTCATTAGTGCAAAAATACTATTACTTTCATGTGGCCAGAGATTTAAAAAAACAAAGTCTTTACGTATTATAGTAACACCTCTGGATATTCTCCTAGGAATGCAGTAGTAAAAAAAAAAGACGTTTGTACACTTTTCAAAGTATCTTTTATAAACTCGCTAACTTCAAGACATTTTTATTCACACGAAGACACTTCCCTTCTAACCGTTCTTACAAGAAAGAAATTTAGTCCAAAAAACACAGGTACTCTCGTGTACGTATATATAATCTAGCCTTGTTTTTCTGTCTCGCTCAGGGTATAAAATAATACAGTGTTCCCAAGATGTGCTGTGAATGATCAGAAAACATCATGCAAGACTTTAACCAAAACTGTCAACAGGTCTTTTCAGTTTTCAAGTTCGTCTAGCTGACTGATTGTTTGGCTGGCTGGCTGGCTATGCATGTATGTGTATATTTCAAAATAAAATAGACGAAAAATATCATCTCAGTGGCAAAATAGAACAATCTTATTTTACAAAGTTCAGTTACATGTGGGTACATGCCGGTATAAATAGATCTCGTGCCACTGCATTAAATTTTTTCGTCTGTTTCATGTTTAAATGTTCTTATTTCAACCTTTCACATTTTTCTTGTTTTCCTTAAAAATAATACGTATCC
This sequence comes from Thysanoteuthis rhombus, assembly GCA_963457665.1. Taxonomy (NCBI): domain Eukaryota; kingdom Metazoa; phylum Mollusca; class Cephalopoda; order Oegopsida; family Thysanoteuthidae; genus Thysanoteuthis; species Thysanoteuthis major. Next base: position 2,514,908 of record OY735227.1, on the reverse strand, counting down.
ATTTCCCTCGACAACGATTGCATTTGTTTAAAAAAAAAATCCAAAAAACCAAACAATTCCCCGTTGGATTCGAACCATAAATCTCTTGATCATAAAATCAACACACCGACCAAATGTTTCAGAGACAAAAACACAAGAAAAAATGGATTTTTGGAAATGGATCATTTGTGCCTGATTTTCGAAATCTTTCTCTTTCCATCACTAAAACTCCTGTTATATGTTTACGAATAGAAGAATCTTTATTCTTTCTTTGGAAAAAAAAACATTCGCAGAGTCTAAGAAAAACATTTACCAGGCATGGACAGTCATTTTCCGAAAATTATTCAACGAATTTTAGCTGATGATTATTAAAATCGTTCTATCAATTTATTTCCTATCCCAGATAAAGTTTTTTTTTATATTTATACTTGTACTATCATCACATAAGATGGTAAACTATTCCAGTTTCAAAATTCTTTGGGAGAAAAAAATTAATTTGTTTTTGAGACTTTTATTTCGTAATAGACCTGGCCAGCAAATTTACCATCCTATTTGACTTATTAAACATTACAATTCTGTATTTTGTAAAATCATTTATTATCTAAAAGGTTCGATGGTCTCAATTTCGCCCCTCTCAAACAATTTAATCAAACCTAACTCTTCTAGTTCATCTTTATGGCTTAATTCTCTCATGCTACTTTATCATCCTGGTAAATATCGTCTGTACTGTCTTCAATTTCAAAATTAAATTCCAATTACCATGCTTAGTACGTGGGGCCCAAGCCTGTACACAATATTCAAGATGTGGCTGTATTATTGCTTTATAAATTTTCACCATAACATATGGATTTTTTTTGATAAAATCGTTCTACTAAGCCAACAATTTTGACCATAACTTTTGCAAAAGATTAAAAGATTTGTTATTTTTTCAAAATTAAATTGTTCATTAAATTCAAAACCTAGATCTCTCTCTTCTGATTCTTTTTGTAATGATTGATCTCCCAATATGTATTAGTAATTCTTCATATGCCAACGTACATTAATCATCATCAATTTTTTTATCGTCAGTCGTTGGCCATAGACCTTCTCTAGGATTTGCCACACTTATCTATCGTGGGTTTCACGGAACCAATACTTTCTGAACCTGTCCAGCTCGTCCCTTAATCTTGTATTCTACCGGCCCCCATACTGCATTTGATCTTTTGGGATCCACTTTGTGAGTCCTGATGTTTATGGGCTGTGTACCATTCTTGCAACATAATCAATCAATTGCCATTTGAGTTCTCTATTTGATTCTATGATGTCTCTTGTGATCCCTCCATGTGATGTTCAGCATAATTCTCTCAAGTGCTTGTGGCATGGTTCTCAGGTTGAGGGTCTGTCTCTTGGTTAGGTCCCATGTTTCAGCTCCATAATTGACTATCGGGAGGATGCATTGATTTTATACACTTCTTTTCAAAGCTAATAGGATTTTCTTTTTCTTGAAGCTTGAGCTTACTGCACCGATGTTTTCCCATCCCAGAGTGATTCTTCACTTATTTCCCTCTTCTTCTGAGGATTCCATTGAAATTCGTTTTGCTAAGTAGATGAACTGGTCTACTTTCTCCAGCTTTTTGTTTTCAATTTTTATTGTGTGCTTATTTTGGACTTGTTTGTTGAAGTTCTTGTGAAAGCCAACTTTCTTGCTTTCTTTGTTTAATTCGTCTAGCATTAGTTGGAGGTCCACCGAACCAGAAGAGATCATCAACGAATTCAACAACAGATTAATAGCCTCTCTAATCGAAATTGTCACTATGTTTAGACTATGTTTAGACCAAAGAGCACAAAAACCATCTGTAAAATCTCATGGAAAAATGCAGAAATCTCAAGCCACCGACAACAACAAAAGTGAAAAATGAAGCAATCGAGCTGAAACTATCCAAAAAGAATAAAGAGAAGACGGAAGAAGATACACGACGGTAATCATCGAAATAATTTTCGAAACCAAGTCGAGGCTTCAAAGCTATTACGTTACCTCCTTTACTTTTAATTAAGAATTTAGAACGAGATCCTTCTTTACCTATACATCTCTGAAAATCATTTCCGACGGCGAATCCCTATAAATACCACGAACACACGTGTTCAATTGCTCATTTTCCCCGACTGTTTCTCTCTTTCCTACTCTGTAAGATCAGTATTATTTTGCTGACCTCCCGGTAGATCCGAACTTTAACGTTTTTCCGCCGTGATCAATCACTGTACTGAATGTTCCCATTTTAGTTTACTGATGAAAGAGCATATTTCATACGAACAGCGACTCAACTTTGATCTACCGACTAGCTTAAAAGGTATATACATCTCTATCTCACGTGAATGTAATGGCAACGTATTTACTACACAACATTCACGATGATCCGTCTTTTAATTTCCATTTCTTCGGGGAGCGCACATGGGTTAACCCCCATATCTTTTCTGTCTTGAATAAACTGTTTGTCGTGTTTTGATTACGCGCTATCCCAAATACATCGCCCACAACGTAGCAGTTAGGCAAACACACTGATACCCAGTTTCTATAACCATTCCTAGGTATGCTCCAAGTGTTATGGATCCATAGCTGTTCAGTCACCTCTGCTCTAAAACACAACTGCAGTCACTCAGCATTGTGCTCCCATCTTTCACATTAAAGCTATTTCTTATATTCCTTTTCTCTTCACAGTCGTATCAATGTTCTATATGCATTCCATCTCAGTCCTATATCGTTATGAATGTTATGCATTAAAAGTACGTTTTATTTGTTTGTCTAAATACTTGTACGTGTCTTCTTCCATCTGTTAAATCTCTGCGTTCACAATCATACTTGGCGTGCGTACTCTCCATGCTGTCATGACAACTTTATATGTTCATTCCTCTTCGATGTTTCCAGTGACGTGTGGTGCTAACAACCAAACCACATGGAAGAAACATCTCTGTGCTACACACACACTACAGCTATTACTACTTCCCCACACAATATAGGAAGAATCATACTTACACTATTACCGAAACTCTCAATATAGGACAGAAACAAATAACTAGTGTACTTGAAGGAAATGGGAACTTAACAGCAGACAGAGACTGGATCGTTGAATGTGCCCAAGAATTCTACCAAAAACTATACCCTTCCAGATAAAATATGCAGCACAATGAACAAGATGTGGAAGACGTAAACAATCAATTCCAGGACTTCCCAGAAGTAACACTGTGTGAGGTGGAACAAGCCATTAACCAAACAAACAAACAAAAAGAAAAGGTTTTGGGGCCAGATAACATCACCATCGACCGACTCTAAAAAGCCGGAAAGATCATCACTTGGAAAACTAGCCATTGTTTTCTATTCCTGCCTACAACAAAGTATAGTCCCGGAAGATTGGAACACTGCGATCATAACGATGTTACATACAAAAGGAAAACCGACTACAAAAAGACTAAAAAACCTATACACCAATAAGTCTACTCAACTTCATCAACAAACTTTTTTACTAAAGTTATCACCAACCGAATCACTAAGACGCTGGATGAAAACATGAAAGAAGCTGGCTTTAGAAGAAACTACTCAACCATGGACCATTCCAATTCAATCACTCAACTACAAGAGAAAGCCTCTGAATATTTGCAGTAGTATTTATAGAATTCAAGGAAGCCTTAGACTTGGTGAAAATTCCAAAGGTCACAGAAGCTATCACTCTACAAGGAGTAAGCCATGTATATGCCAAATTATTGCAACTTATATTCCTCCACAGCAGCTATTTCATCAGGCTACACGAAGACACAGAGCCTTTCCAGCTCGAAAAACGGGTAAGACAAGATTATATCATTTTAAAAATCCTTTTTATAGCCTACCTCGAGATGATCTCTCGAAACCAAGACTGGGAAACCAAGGTATCGTCCTTTTTGCATATAACCCTCAGAACCTTCAACGTACATTATTTTGCATTGAATATAAATTTTTACGTAAAAATCCACAGATCTAAATATTTCGAGTTTTCTGTGCAATTTTACATTTGTTTGATCCAACTAATGATTCCACATCATCTGTAAACATTTAATGTGACCGGAAGATCATTTATAATCATTAAGAACAATAACAGCCCCAATACAGAACTCTGCTTGACACGAGACATGACTGGTTCGGTTCCAGAAAAAATTATCCCCGACTTTCAAATTCAGAGACTTTCGATTTTCACGAGTTGGTAAAAACTTTGAAATGAAAATGTAAATTACTTTTCAGCTATTTGAGATTTAAAAAACAAAAAAACAAAACAGAAAAAGTATCAGTTCATTGGAAAATGTAATTTGTTAAATTCACCTAAAGAAACTGCAGATATATTCAACCTGTGTATCCTTTAGAAGATTTAGTCTTTTGCAAAAGGATTTACCTGAAAAAGTATCAAATTTTTCGAATGAAATATTTCTCATTGAATACAGGGATAAATAAATTAAAAAAACAAACAAACTAGATAACACTCTTAATACATTCTTAAAAGTTCTACGCTTAACAAATTGGTGAGTATCTATTGGAAAAATTTTTTTTTTAATATGTTCATTTGAAGGTAGTTTTAGATTAAAAATAGTTCGCATTCAAGTTGTTAAAAAGACAGTTGTAGGCTTTTTGAAACACCCTGTATAAAGCAGCTAACTTTTAGACATTCTTATTTACGCGAAAACATTTCCCTTTCAGCCGTTTCTACAAAAAGACAAATTAACGCTAACACGTGGATACTTTTATGTAGGTGTATATAATCAATCTTTTTTCTCTCTCGCTCGGGGTATGGAATAATCGTGCAGTGTTCCCCAAATGTGCTTTGAACTATCAGAAACCGTCAACCAAAACTGTCACCAAAACTGTCAACATAAGTTTCTTCAGTTTCTATGTTGGTCTGTCTGGCTGTTTATCAATGTATAAATAACCATGTGTATATATATAGACATGCCTCACAAATAGAGCTAAAGGGTTGAAAATTTCAACATTCACTCCTTCTTACGACTCAAAAAAACTTTACTTTTTTTCAATCCCCCAACATGTTATTTTGTGTATATGTAGGGTGGGGTCAACTTACAATGTATATTTATGCTAAATTGGTCCTTATGCTGTTCCGGGTAGCTTTCACATCTGTTGTTTTGAAAATGTGGACTTTTTTGTGATCCAACAAGAGGCAAGAGAAGTAACCAATTAATTGATCATCCCTTTTTCCCAAATTTTAATTGATCACCTGCAACACAGTGTGCTGCAATAAAACGCTGGTCACATGATAGTTTCTGTTGGGTGAGTAACCAGACTTGTTTTTGTCTTATCCTTTGTACGAAAACTTTTCATGGTTCAACTCTGAAACTTCTCTCTCTTCATAGACGTTCCACATGTGTTCAGTGCATCAATTTCCATCATTGGCTTTTTAAAAAAGTAAAAGCTTCGTCGAAACCTCTGTAACAAAGAAGGCTATTCCATGGTAATAAGGAAATTAGAAAAAAGTCCCTACATAGCATTGTGATACCTGTAAATCCACATTTAACTCCCAAACAGCATTGTATGAACGGAAGGATTTTTAAAAATGCAGAAAATTAAGCTAAATCAAAATAATGGTTGTCTCACAAATTTCTCTAAAGCTTTTTCTAGTTTTCCTCTGAAACTCATCTCTCTTTATAAACGGTGGTTGTGTGTATGTAACATCATTCAATAAGGCAAGATATTTGAAGGCAAACAATGATTCTTACAGTTGAATTATTCACCCAAAGGTGAGTGAAATTATTGGCGGATGTATTTTTCTATCTATGCATCTTTGTGGTAAATATACAAGATAAGAAAACGTTGTTTCTAAGAATCCAATCCTTAGACTGTGGATCAAGGGAAGGTTGAATTATTTGGAACGTCTGGTAGATTAGAACAGCTCACTTTCTGCAGAAAGATAACTAAGTGAAAACTTAGTTCTTCCATCTTGTGAAAGCCTCTAATCTCACCCCGATACTAATATTGTTGTAAGGTAGTATAAGGGTCTCTTGAAAAATGGCAGCACAGTGTTCACCAGGTTTTCTGTTTTTGCTGAATGTGAGATGTTCCACCTTAACCGACATTCCAACTAATCTGACCTTCTTCTACTCTTTTCACTTCATGTAAACTAAAAATATGTGTGGGAGTTTTTGTTATCCTTTGTTTTTTTCACATGGTTTTGTAATAATCAAATACTGGAATGAAATGAATGCGTAGGAAATTATTTAATTAATGTTTTTTTTATTCGTGTCAGGGAAGGAATAATGTATAAAATGATACACAAGGGAGAATAAAACTAAAGTAATTAGAAAAAAACTGTTGAAGTTGAATGAAATTTGGTGATAAAGACTTGAGAGTGATAGACGCCAAAAAAGTTCATGAAACGTTGCCCAGCGTGGCATTTAGTTATTGTAACGGATAAATAATTTGATATAGAGCTCTATTTAAAGTGTTGGTATTGTAAATCGTTGCTATTTGTTCATTCATATTTGTCGTATTTTTTTCAATCTGATCAGTTTCATATTTATGCATTCCTATCCATTTCTTCATATTTGTTCATTTCTATTTGTTCATTCATATTTCTTTCAGTTAGTTCATTCATATTTCTTTCTATTAGTTCATTCATATTTTTTCTATTAGTTCATTCATATTTCTTTCTATTAGTTCATTCATACTTATTTCTATGTCTTTATTCATATTTATTCGTATTTGTTTATCCATGTTTGTTTGCACTTGTCCATTCCTATCCGTTTAGTAGTATTCATTAATTCATATTTGTTTATTCATATTTATTCTTGTTCATTCATTCCTATCCGTTTATCTCATTTAATCCTATTCGTTCATCCCCATTCATTTATTCCTATTAATATCCAATTCGTTCACCCTGCCCTGTTTTTTCGCAAATCTGGTTATGTTTTTGAGATGGATTTATGTCACAAACATCAGTGGAAGGTAAAGATTTCTCACTTAGCCTGGTGTATGAAATGAGATCTTGTTTCTCATTTTGTGGGCGATGACGCTTCGGTTAATTTTTTCAAGTTTTCCTTTTTGGAACTGGGCACACTCATACAAACTTCCTTCGATTTCTCTAAAGGTTTCCTCTTGGGATTGTTATCAGCTGCCTCGTTGCACTCTCGTCAATCTCACCCATGGCCTAAAATCTCCTCCCTTTCGACGGCAAAAAACAAAAAAACATCATCATCATTCCCCCCCAAACCCCCTCAGCTTGATGCTGAGCACGATTCTCTCCTATGCACGTGGCATTGAAAATTATACAAAAAGTTTTGAGAGTTTCCATGTCTCAGCTCCATTGGTCACTATCGAGCTGATCATTTTTAAAGCAATGGTCATACAATACGTAAACTCATTCAACAGTCTTTCATGACTGCACAACCTAACGGAAGAGTTTTTAATCACAAGCTCTATTCGGTTGCCAAAGTGCAGTATTTTTAACAAACTCTTGTGTATCTGAAGTCGGCAGCTCCATTCAGTCCAAAGAAACAAAAGAATTGAAGATACGACTACAATACAGAACGGACAAAAATGTAGTCAGTTTGAAATGAAAAAATGAATTTATCGATCTCCAATATCCATAGTAGTGACTCTTAGATCATGTGCTGTGGCACAGGAGTATGTCGTAACTATCTATCAAGTGTGCCGTGTATATTTAAAAAAATTTACAAGCATTTATCTAGAGCTTTGAACATGTCCAGTGCGAGTATTATGCCTTTCCTGCTTCAAGCAAACAAACTAGGTCTTTCCATATCTTTATAAGCAGGGGAAATCAAAATATACCTACACCACCTACGCCATGGACCGGATAGATGATGGGGACCAGAACAGAGAGAGAGAGAAGAAAGGGAGGAAAATGAAGAAGGAAAGAAAGGAAAGAGAGAGAGAGAGAGAGAGAAAGAAAGGAAAGAGAGAGAAAGAAAGGAAAGAGAGAGAAAGAAAGGGAAGGTAAGAAAACAAACAGAAGGGATGCAAGCAAGTAGGAAGAAAACAACGAAGGAGGAGGTATGATGATTTCATTGGGGCGCAAGACAATGAAGTTTGTATATATACTAAGAAAAGATGAAGAAATTAAACATACGAATGTGCCCAAAAATCTAACCCATTTGAAGAGGGAAAAACTTGCCGACGGAAACAGCACTGTGTGAGGGGTTGTGGCAAGTTAATAAACGATCAAAACACATAAATAACATGAAAAAAACACAGCGTTAACGAACACGCTGTCAGTGTCACCAAATATTTGTTATTTTTAGCTGAAACTATCTTTAAAATCGGAAAACGGCAAAATATTTCCATTTCCGACTAATATCACAGCTGAAAAGTTTATATCCATATAGATACTCATTACTATATGCTAAGATTTAATAAATTATCAATAAAAATTGAACGTTTACTTTATCAAAAATTATCATGAAATATTTATCGAATTGCATGTTTTTTTAAATGTCCATTCATGATCGTTCTTAAATTATTGTATCGACCGAAAAAAATCCTGAGGAATATATCTCTAGATTATAATGTTCTACGTTACGGAATTTTACAATACAGTAAAATTTCCAGGGACTTTCCATAACACGGGGGATGTCTGTATATCAATAAAAAGACTTGTAGCATTGACCTTGTGTCGATAAGTTTATAACCACGATTGGTAAAAGAATCTGAGAGTGAATTTCTTCTCCATAGTTTCGTTAAATAATGGCGAAACCAAATATTCTGAATTATTTAATCTATTTTTGGAGAATACTTTCCAGTTAATTTTGAATTGCAGATTTCGTTAAAAAACAAAAACCAAACAAAAAACTAGTGATCAACATGACGTCAGATTAGTTTTGCTGATAAAATGTGAACATTGACTTCCAAACGGCCCAAATCTACATTATGGTTAAATTTAAAAAAAAGAAAAGGCATCCGTGTCTCTCTGGGAGTTTGCCCCTGTTTGAACTATCTTTTCTAATTGTTTCTCTTCATCAAATCTTCATTTTCAGGACCCAATAGCTTTTGTCAATACAAAATTTAATTAATTTCTGCCCTGAAAAACACCAAATGGCCATCCTGATCTATAGTAATGAATTGTATTCTTCAAGAAATCGATGATGATGATGATGATAGTAGTTGTAGTAGTAGTGGTAGTAGCTGGGATAAAGCCTTGTTGATGGCCTCTTATACCAGGTTCTAACAAACGTTGATCGTTTAGCATCTTGTTTGGCGAGCAAAAGTTATTGCAAAGAGATCTACATCAGGTCTATGAATAATTTCTTTCCGTTCACAGTGTGTCTAGGAGGTTTTCGAATACGTTTAAGTTCGGGGCAGATATCTCTAAGCGTACACAATTTTTGTAGGACAGTGTATGTTCTCCAAGCAACACAAAAAATCTTTTATCGTTAAAGCTTTACAAGATCAAGTAAAAAGTTTTGTTGCATGATAAATTGCCCAATGAAACCTAACCCGTTCGGTGTCCTGAACCGGGCTATAAAGACACATGCAGTCGAAGGACCGATGAAAACTTTCAGACTAGTAAAAAAGGTTTTCGTCCACTTCTAATCGTTTGAAAAGAAAACATTGCCTTCACTATTGACTCCTTAAAACTGTGAAACACTTTGCCTCCTCTTTTGATCTTTTTACTTTTGATTCCTAAAGGCAGAAAAGGTTTCCCCACTACTTTTGACCTTTTAAACGAGTGAAAGATTCTGCCTCCACCGTTGACCCCTTAAAACGTCTCTCTTTACTTTTGTTTCCCGAGGGGGGTCACTAAGACGAGCAAAATATTTTGCCGCCTCTTCTGACGTCTTAAAAAGCCTCACTTTGTTTTTGATTCCTAAGGGAAATAGTTTCCTATAATATTTGACCCCTTAAACGACTAGAGGATTTTGGCTCCACTTTTGACCCCATGAAAAGCCTCTTTCTACTTTTGATTGCTGAAGTGGGGAAGTTTCAGGTCACGTTTGATCCCTCCAACGTGTGAGAAATACTGCTTTTACCTTTTACCTCTGAAAAAGCCTCCCCCAACTTTTGATCACTAGTTACATTGTAAACAGTTTCCCTCGAGAATACCCAAATATTTTTTTCAAAACATTTTACTTCAAAACCGCTGTACGGTCCATTATGTATACATACTGAGTTTGGTAAAGCTCTGGCCATGTTCAAGAGGTTTCTATAGCGTGACAGACAAGCAGACGGACAGACACATGGACAGAAGGTCAGACATATCACACTTATACATCTATATTATAAAGTACTAAAGTATATATGATTGCGTGCTTATATTCTAAGATGTCACAGAACAAAAACAAAGGTATGCCCGAAATCAGCGAGTCCCAAATTACCCATCGCGTACATATTTAGGTTGAATTTCCCCAAAATGGGGTTCGTCGATTTTTATGGGGTCTACGCTCTCAGAAAAAAACCCAAACCTGTTCCAAAATATCTTTTCTTTCTGTTCTTTAATCGAGAATTTTCTCGAAAACTATTGGTTAGATACATAGAATCATCAGGGGGAGTTTTTCATCATTTATTTGAACTTTCTCACATGTGAAGGGGATTCAGTTTTATTTTCAAAATTTCTTTTGAGCAGTTTTAAAGTCACGATGGTTCAATGGCTGAAACGTTGGAGCTTCGGAAAATAGAAACGGTGTAGCGATTTTAAACTCACACACAGAAAGTTCACAAGCTTTCAAATTATTTGTCCTCCAAAACCGACAGAAATTAGTCAGTTTTGATCAAATATTTTTCAGGTTTAAAAGAGGGGGTTCTATTTACGATGTAGTTGTAATTCCAAACTGACCCTCCACTTTCCGTTTGAAAACTGCAAATGTGATAATTTCATCTCTCAGTACAGATCCAATTATTATTGTCTCTATATCATGTAAAATATTAAATTTTAATCTTTTCTTCTGATTTCATGTACCTTTGATTCATTAGATCTTCAAACCTTCTGAAAAATTGTCAGGTTTGAGAAAAGAAATATTGAAAATGTTTCATAAGGAGGGGTTCTATTTACAATGTAGCTATGGTGCTAAACTGCATCCTTAATTTCTATTCGTTATAAGTGACCATGGATGTGGTTTCTCTTTCTCTCAGTGTTTATGCTAAATGACCTTAGCTTGTGTTCTGACCGGTTTTTATAGCATTACAACCAAACGGACATAGGAAAACATGTACAGAAGACACGGGTCTGCCAACTGGTTAGGAATTAGAGAGCAAAACAAAGGCATATTCTCAGTCAGCAGGACTGAATTTTCCTACAACATGCATTTCAAGGTCGAATTGTACAAATATTAACCCGTCGATTTCTGTGGAGTCTGCATTTGCACTTACACACAAAAAGATTATTTTATCGTCAGAGAAATCAAATCAGTGAAAGCAACACTCGTATTTTGAAACGTGTTGATTGCAATAGGATGACTGATTTTGTAACCTGATCGGGAAAGTCTTTTTCTTTTTTCAATCTATCAAACTCTCAGATCTTCTGCATCTGTCTATTTTCAGGAAGGAAATATCTAAAAGTTATATAGGAGGAGTTTCTATTTACAATGTGGCGTAATGATAAACTACACCTTCACTTTCCTTACGCCCTAGGAGACCATGGACGTGAATTTCTCTCTCTGTCAGTTCATATGCCAGTTTGGCAGAATCTATCCCTGAACTGACAATAACACTTTTCTCGGAACAAGAACCCTACCCCTAACCCTAATTCAAACCCAAACATTATAATAAACCATGGGCATAATTAGAATCTAGTGGTCCGCTCTCACGTGTGAATTATTAATGCAAAAAGTGATCAAATTAATATTTTATTTTTAAGTTGTTGAAAAGAGGTACACATGTTTGCCTGCATTCTTTTTTAAATTTTTATAGAATATCATTACCATCCCAGTGTTGTCAGATTAAGAGAGTCTTTCCCGGGTAACTCAGATATATATAAATATATATATATATATATATATATATATATATATATATATATATATATATATATATATATATATAGTACATTCATATAAATGATGAGCTATTTGAATAAGCACAAAATCTCTCAAGATTGCTGGAGCCATTAAAGATTTTGTGTTGGACGGAATCCAAATTAACTCACTAGTTTGGCAACACTTCCATATGGCAATGTGATCTCACTTTTTCAATCAATTCTGAACAAGATTTTAGAAGGATACAGAGGACTTGCTTTTTCCAATTTAACAACTTAATTTTGTTACAAAACATCTACCAAAAATTCAGCATTGAACAACAAAAACACGACTAAATGCATACCTTGTAATCCTGATGAATAACTCAGTTCTTTTGGCAAAAAACTCCTGCTTTAATTCTCAAAACCAAGCGATGAGAAGCTATTTGTCTGTTTGTTCAAATATTTTAACAACTAGTAGAGTATTAATGATCACACACACACACACACATACATATATATATATACACACACACCCGCGTATATATATATATATATATATATATATATATATATATATATATATATATATATATATATATATATATATATATATATAACTCAGCTCAATAACTTATCATTATTCCGTGGGTGTAGTTCGATGCACTTCGATCGAACTGCGCCCACGGAAAAATGATGAAAATATTGAGCTGAGTTTTTGTCTTCACCTTCCAATTGCCATCATTTTCATCTACATTCTATTGCATCACATCCACAACACACACACACACACACACACACATATATATATATATATATATATATACACACACACACACACACACACACACATATATATATATATATATATATATATATATATATATTTACAAATATTGTCTTTAGGTCCGCCTTCCAAAATCCCAAAGTTGATATTTCCACTTATTAACATGCAATGGTAAGGGACATTGGAACGATGATTAAAGAGTCCCTATGTTAGAAAGCGAGTAAAAACCTGCAACGTATAATTCAGAGCATACAATGATAAAATTAGACAACGTTATATGAACGAAATTCAATAAGCAATATTTAGTGCTCGCACAAATTATACGGTCGAATGGATGCTTCGTCTTACAATGGTGGCCTTCATTCTCATTTTACGTTGACCGATAAATAATCAAAACGAAAAAGACACTGTTAATCATCAAGAATATGAAATTATACATTTGGATGAGAGCCCCATTTGGAGGTAGCATCTATTGTCATTTTATCTAAAAAGATAAATAAATAAGAAAAAATATGTGGTTGAATATCCTCTAACAATATATAATTAATGTCATTTAGGGAAGATGCACAATTTTGGTTGCATAACGTTGCAAACAAATAGAAAATCACAATGTTAACCTTATCTTCCGACCAAGAATGAATTCTTGCATAAAAGGGATTTTTTCCATTTTTTTCTCTATCTGAGTTTTATTATTAGAAGTATTGTTAACCCCCTGAGCTCTCTAAGAAGGAGGTATATTTATTCGGTTTTCTCTTGCTGCATGTCGTTCCATCTTTCCGTCCTATTGTCTGACAGCCATAAGATATCACCAAAATTGCTCAATTAATTTCAGTGGGGTTTTATGGATATTTTGACTGTGGGGTAAGGGAGAAATCGTTGCATTGAGATATGGATCGGGGAGTTTCCTTCTGGTGGGAAGATTTTTCCTGTCTTTCTTTTCATTCATTTATGATCCTGGTAGGATTACTTGAATGCTATTTTGTTTGTTTTTTTTAAATCTCCATCACGCTCCCAGGGAAATATCCGAGGATAAATACCTATTCACCCAATATTTTTTCGCCATTGTCAATAAAGATTTTCACCATACATTAATGCATACGCTCATAACAATTCACACGATATCCCTAAAATTTGCCAAAGGATATCAATAAAATTTCGTGGGAAGGTGGGTAAAGGAGAAGTGATTGAATCTTGGGGCGGATCCATGCAAAGTTACTTCTTCTACGTAGCAGTTAAATATCCAAGCCACATATTGCCAAAAAAAAAAAATGATGTGTGTCAAACGAAATCATCGAAGTTTTGAATAAATTTCACTGAAATTTTGTGGAAAGGTGTGACAAAATTCTTGGCAGGGGGGAATCCATGTACAATTACTCACTCTGACAATGGCGATAACAGAGGTATGTGCTCTCTGAGCACTGTCTAGTTTAAAAAGAGTCAGGTTTTCAGTCTTGAAGATTTCAAAGCAAAATCGTTAAAATAATATTTTCAGTTTTTCTGTAAGGATGTTCTTGAGAAAGTTTATGTAGTATTTTTCTTAAATACTCACCAAATTTAAATAAGTCAAGAAAAAATGCTCACAAAAGCATGAAATATTGCTCAGTCAACATTTTATATACATGCTAGTGCATTTACGAATGAAAACAATGTTCTCTCTCGCTTGACAACTAAACAAAACAAGGAAATGTTTTTCTTCGTGGAGAACATTATCAACGATTGATTAATTCATTTTTTAATGTTCACATGAAATTTATTCTTGTTGTGGTAGAAGTAAAGAAAAAAATAAAAATTTCAACGTTGAAACTGTCAACCAAAACTGTCTAAATAGGTTTTTTCAGTTTCCAAGTCAGTCATGCTAGCTATGTATGTATGTATCACACGTACAGGCCGGACCAATAGACCTAGAGGGTTGAAAATTTAAACCTTTACACATTATGTCCATAAAAACGATTTTTCTTTGTTTTTAAATCTTCCAATAGATTTTTAATGGGGGTCAGTTTGCAATGTAAATCTGAATTGCTTCATAATTTGAGTCCGCTTGTTTTTTAAAAATTCAAACTCTTATGTGTTTGCTGCCCAACAAAAAGAGAGAGAGAAGTAACTTATTAATTGATCACCCTTTTGTTCAATATTTCGATTGATGACTCTGAACACGACTTACGGCCCAAAGATGTTGGTCATGAGCAGGTTTCTATCAAGTAACTAACCAGACCTGATTTTACAGTTTTCATGTTCATCCAACTGACTATCTAGCTGGCTGGCTTACTATCACGCGTACAGGCTACACTAATAGAGCTAGAGGGCTGAAAATTTTAAAATTTACTCCTCACCATGTCTTGTAAAAACATCCCTTCTAATTTTTAGACGATTTCTTTCTGAATAGTTTTTTAGAGGTAGGTTCTATCTGCAATGTATGCTCATGCTAAATTGATCCCTTAGATTGTGTCCGGTTGCATTTACTGGAATTATTTATGATAAACTTTTGATCACTAATTTGACTTCGAGTTCGACTGAAACATGAGATCTTGAAAAATTAGAAACTGTCAGCAAGACTGTCAACAAGACTGTGAATGTAATTTCTTTCAGTTTTCCTGTGGGTCCGTCTGGTTGGCTGGTTATCACACGCCCAGTCTGTACCAATGGAGCAAGAGAAACGACAATTTAAACATTCATTTCTTATCATGCATAGAAAAAAGTATCATTTTGTTTTTTTTAAATGGCCCCCAAATATGTTTTTAGTTTGCGATGTACATTCATGCTAAATTGATTTCTTACTTTGTGTCCAGCAGCATTCGCTCTATTTTTCTGAAAATTCAGACCTTTTCAGTGATCACTTTGCAAAAAAAAGGCAAGAGAAGCAATTTATTCGTTGATCACCCCTTCTTCCAATTATTAATTGATCACCCTTATACAATAAACCACCAAAAGAAGTTGGTCTCGTGACGGTTTCTATTGAGTGACTAACCAGACCTGTGTTTTTTTTTTGTTGTTTTTTTTAAATGAGTATCTTTATCTTCATTTATCAGAACATTTCAGTGGTCAATTCTCTAGCACACTTCCGTCAATTGTCAGAGAATCGGCATCGTAATCGTAATTGTACAACTATCATTGGATTATTACTACAGACTGGTTATATAACGAGGCTTCTTGTGAAAATCCATACAGTAGACTCGCGTTATTACAGCATCCTTGAGGATTTAAAGATGCCGTTATAATGAATTTTTTCATTATGGAGGGTGGATTTTATACGGATTGTACAGATAATGAGAAAGAAAAAAGGTACAGACAAAAAGTATTTTTTATCTTCCTTTCACACACTAATGCACTATAGAAAGATTACAGGTCTGCAAATAAAATCAATAAATTGCAAGAATATAAAAACAAACGTGCCGTTAAAACGTGTGCCATCACGTGGAGCAATTAAAACAAATATCGTCATAGTGTCAGTTTACTGTTTATTTAAGGAGATGACTCAAAACCGTATCACTTTAGGTTTTATCAATTAGATACTAACAGCCATCGAAAAAAGGCTGCAGAACTAACCAACTATATTATGAAAGAAAAAAGATGTTTAAGAAAAAATCATTGAATTATCTTTTTATTTCAGAATACAGAGAGAAGACCAAGCAGAAAGAAAATTATTCATTCCCGAAAAATTGAATCCCGAGTGATTTTCGGTTGCCATGCTAAGCAGAAAGGACTGACTGAGAGAATACATTCGCCAACGCTGTTAATAAACTAAAAACTGGGTGAAAAGAAGGGAGACAACTTTGAATGTACAAATATTGAGGTACTTCTCTTAAAATTTGAATCTACTCTTCTTATTAACCGTACGCTTCTAATTACTTTTCCTGCAAAAAAATAAAAGAAAAATCTCTCAGTCAGAAACAAATTCCTGGATCTGTCCCGAAATATATAATCAGTTCTGCCGTAGCAAATGATCAACCTTTTCACCAAATTTCATCAATATTCATTAAGAACTTTTGAAGACGCTGGTTTGACAAACAGACCGACGGTCATACAAGAGTGAATAGAGAACATCCCCCAACTTCGTTGGCAGAGGTAAAAATAATTAAATGATATTTTACATCTTTTGATCTTTTGTAAGAATATATATAAAAAAATGTCCCAGTTGAGAAGGAAAAAACTAAAGAAAAAAAAAACAGGTTCTGAAAATTGAATTCCGGGCAATTTCCGATTGCACAGCTTAATTACGCATTAACTACAGGAAATGTAATAGTCTGCAAAAGTGCATTGCAAGTTATCCATTGCAAATGCCTATCACATTGAGGAAAGCCATTAACATACTATCCAAACAATTTGGACACTTCTTCCCAAATTTGATGAAGACACCAGCAGAGAAAAAGACCAACAGGAGAGACTCTTTCTTTACTGATATTACATTTTACACATGAAGAGAGACCGAAGAAAGATCGACTGAATTATAATGTTTATATCGAAGACAGGAGGAAGAGTTCAGATAGTCCGAACAAAAGTTGGTATATCCATTGCAAGTCATATACTGTAAGATAAAGCCAGGCACACGGATAGAACTGAGTTGCCATCAGTCATAATAAAACTGAAATGATATTGAAACATCCGGCATTCACAGTTGATGAATTGAAAGATAAAATCTAACAATATTTAGCAATGATCACTCAAACAGCCCAACAGACTGTTTATGGGTCCATTCGTGAATCACGAAACTTTGAGTGTTGAGCATGATTTTGCAAATTACAAATGCCACTGTGAATTGAAAATTGGGCAAAGAGAAACTTACCTAACACGGACGGATACAGTACCCTCACTTTATAAAAATGCACTTTGTAGGGGATCCTTGTGACCTTTGCCCTTCTACATTAACCCTAACCTTCCCGAACCGAGTGTTCTATCAAACAGGTCTAGCTAGTCATTCAATAAACACCATTACATCCTTTATTAGCATGCCTTAAAAAAGGATGATAAAGGAATAAATTTACTCCTCTCGCCTTTTGTTGAGCAGTGATTACTGCCGGACACAAACTACTGATAAACTTGATTTACTAAATCTCCTCCACCCAAATTTCTGTTTAGAGGTGGGATAAAAAAAAGGGATTTTTTTAATAGATATAATGAAGAGTAAATGTTAGCCCTCTAACCCCATTTGTGCGGCCTATACGCCAGACTTATTCAAAAACTAAAGAAACCTAGGTGACAGTTTTGGTGGATGGCTTCAAATAGAATGAACGGGATTGTTCCTCATTAAAAGTAACTTACATATGCTTTCCAAAGACTGAATGATCTTGACGGAATATGAAGGCGTTTGAATAGATCTTGGTGATTGTTTGATAAACATGGTCGAATTTCGGGATCTGGGGATCAAATGGCTTGGCTTCCAGAGGGGAGAGCTCCCAGCATTTTTACCTCAGCCAACAAAGATGCCAATGTGTATGTTGCCAATGACTAGAATGGTAAAATTGCACATTTCCTGCTAATAGCGTCAGAAAAGTGTCCATGCAATCCATGATACTCCCTTTTAATGCAATAGAGAAGTGCTACACAAGGGTAAAATGACTTTCGAGATTGGGCATGCTTCTCTTTTTGAGGCCACAGGACGAATCCTGAACCACGTATTTGTTTAATAAAGTTTGATATTTCTAGTATAAAGGTTCTCTTCCACTTGAAGGAAACGATGATTTGCTGATAAAAATACATCGTAACTCATGATTTAAGACATTGGGATCTTCTTAGTTTTGATGTTTCCCGGAAATATTCATATCTTTTTAGTTTTTATGATTTTTCTAAAACTTTCATATCTTCGTTTCAATGATTCCCCGGACACATTCGTATCTATTTAATTTTAATGATTTCTTCGAAAACATTCATATCTTTCCAGTTTCAATGATTTTTCAAAAAACATTGATATCTTTCTGTTCTGATGATTTTTCGAAAACATATTTTTTAGGTTTTAATGATTTTTCGAAAGCATTCGTATCTTTTCAGTTTTGAAGATTTTTCGAAACATTTTCAACAAATGAAGTATATAAACCAAAGGATGTTTTTTGGTGACCAATGATGGTGCTCAGTTCTTGAAACAAACAATGAATCACGGATTCAGATACACGTACAATCGCACAATCGGAATATGCTTCTTGGGTTAATGTTAAATGTGTTCATATTCAACAATTTTAGTTAGTTGTTCAGTTATATACTTTTCTATGATGAATTCCCAACGATTCCTTTATTTATCAAGAGAATATGAGAATAGAAAAGGCTATGATTGTCTGAATCTTTTGGCAAATCTTGCGCCACCCTGTAATTGACATTCACACTACAATATATATTCAGTTTCTTTCCTACAAAAAAAAATCTCATAAAAATTAAAATATATCTGTGAAGTTTTGACAGGAATAACTAGTTTAGTAGTTAAGTATAATACCAATATACTTACCATATATCTATGATATATTGCATTGGTTAAATAGCTGGTATCAGATTTCATTGGTAGTTTTTTTGTCTTTGTATGCACATACACAGACGCACACACAAACGTGCACACACACACACTCACACACACACACTCACACACACACAAAAACATGCACACACACACCAAGTCTCCCTCCCCTCTCTCTCTCTCTTTCTATATATATATATATATATATATATATATATATATATATATATATATGTATATATATATATATATATATACGTGCCGAAAACTTCAAAATTACATATTCATTCAATCTACGTGATAATAGATATAGGATTGCAACTTTTGAAATTCATCCGTCAAATTATTGGCTCGCCGATATCCACTCAACAATCCAATGTATACAAATAACATTTGCAAGTCTAATACAAGTGGATACGTCAGTCTCTTCAGTGATGATTACGCAGGGAAAGTAACTCCGGGGCCATTTGAAAACATTGATGTTAAAGAAACATCTTCTCTGTCATAACCTAATTAGTTACCCCCCTGTCAAGTGATGAAGTGTATCAGTAATGAGAAAGCAAATCATACTTCCAAAAATTATTCGAAGGGGTTAACTGAGCATTGGAAGCTGTATATCCGTAAAATTAGGATTGTAATCGATACTTTTAAATGATACGGGAATTGGCAAGCTTATTGCAATTACAACGATGTATCTGAAAGAAAAAACATCCTCACACACATACACACATACGCACGCGCGCACAATACTGGCCTCCTTTCTTGACTCAACAAATCAATGTATACGAACGATATTTGCTTTAACGCAAATGGAGACGCCAATTTCTAGAATGGTGATTGGGTAAGGGAAGTAATTCTTGAGGCATCTGAAAAGATTGATGTTGAAGAGACGTCTACCATTTCATTACTTGATTGGGTATTCTCTGTCATGTGATGATAGAAGACTCGGACTAAAGTCTAATGCAAATTGAGATGTTTTGCTTTTGTGTTCTTTCTTAGAGATGGGTGCCGACTTCTGTAAGTATATACAGTAGACTACGATTATTACGGAACCCACGAGAATTCATGAGTGCCTATACAACAAAATTGTGGATTTCATACGAAGTGTCTCACTAACGAGGAACCAAAAATGCAAACAATAATCACTTAAAGGGTTTACTGTGCAACAGAGACTAGAATTAAGATGGTAATCGACATGAATTAGCAAACCTTCTGTAATTCTGACGACGTATCTGAAAAATGTTTCCATACACAACACACACACACACACACGCACACACACGCACACACACGCTCACCACACAGTTTTCTTCAAAGATCTATGTCAAAAACTTGAAAATTAGGTGAATATCGAATTGGAAATCTTGAATCTCATCCGTCAGATAATTGATTTCTTTATATGGGCTTATGAAGTAGATGTATAGAAACAGAATTTACAAGTCAAAATACAAATGGCGGCGCCAAACTCTAAAATGGTGTTTATGAGGCGAAAGTAACTCCTGGGCATTTGAAACGATTGATACTTGAGAAACATCTACCCTGTAATTACCTGACTGGCAATCACCTATCACGTGATGATTGTAGACTCGCGATATCAATTCAAATAAAATACTATGCTAATTCAGATGTTTCACCTTTTCTTTTTTTCTTTTTACGATCGATGGATGTTGGTTTCAATAAGAGTATATAGACTCCTGTTATTACGGCATCCTCAGGGAGTTTCAACAATCTGTGTAAGAGGTAATGATAATGAGAAGTTGAGACAAAAATTATTCAAAATGTCGATATGCATCGCTACATGATGAATTATTATGTATTTTAGAAACAGTCGACAGAAACTGTCACCAAAACAGTCGGCATTGGTTTCTTCAGTATTAAAGGGGGTCAGGATGGGTGACTGGCTATGTATGTATGTATGATTCACGCGAACATGATGCGTCAATTGAGCTAGAAAATGTACTCCTTATAATACTCACTTTACCCTCCTTCCTCATATGTGTCAGTGGGTGCCCGATTTGCAATGCAAACTCATGCTTAATTGGTCTCTCAGTTTATTTCTGCTAGCCTTCATTTTAATTTTTTTTAAATTGAAACTTTTTAGTGATCACTGCCCAATGAAAGGTGAGAGAAGTAATATTTGTTGATCACCATTTTCTCAATTTTCTAATTGGTCACCTCAAAAACAGCATTCTGTCAAAAAACCATTGTCACATGATAGTTTCTATATGTTCATGTGTTTATTCTCATAAACATAGCATATTAAACCGAAATGTACCGTATATGCTGATCTTAGAGATTTCAAAGATGATCTGTTATACCATTATTTATTTCAGAAATTAAGCATTGTTCAAAAAAAGAAACCCAATAGAAAATGGATTTGGAAGAGCCCAAACCATGAAACAAAAAACGAAATAGACGGACAAAAGCAATACCATCAACATCATTCAAATTCTTAACCAAGTAAACGTAAGAAGTGACCATAGAATGGTAAGATGTAAGATGCAAATAAATACCGATAAAGAAAATGTTTCAAACCATACCACAGCAACTAAACGTACCAAATGAACTCACCCAACCCTTCAAGCTAGAATTGAAAAAACATATTCGATATCCTTACCGATGAAAACGACACCAACATCAACGGACTCCACAGCAAAATAACAACCTCACTAATAGATGCTGCCAATATGTTTAAACCAAGAAGAACACCGGTCATAAGCAAAATCTCAGATGAAACCAGGAAACTGATTGAAAAGCGCAGAAACCTCAAACCACTAACGACCACAAGGGAGAAAATATAAGAAATCGAACAAAACAAAACAATAAAAGAGAAACTAAGAGAAGACAATAAAAGGCATACGGCAGGCAGCATCAAAAACACTCTTCGAAAAACGTCAGTGCTTTTAAGCTATAAACAAAGTTCTCAGTATAGGACAGAAATAAATAACAAGCATACTCAAAGAAAACGAAGATATAACAACAGACGGAGATAGAATTGTCAAATATGCCCAATAAATTTACAAGAAACTCTATTCGGACAGATTATCTTCCGAAACCTGGACTGGAAGAATAGAGGAATCAAAATAGACGGCAAATATCTGAGCAAAATCAGATTTGCAGACGACATTTTTCTTTTTGCTGAGAACTCATACGACCTCCAACTAATGCTAGATGATCTAAACGAAGAAACAAAAGAGTTGGTCTACACATGAACTGCAGTAAAACGAGTCGTGTGCAACAATATATCAAGAATAAGAACATAACCGTTAAAATGGAAGATGCAAAACTGGGGAAGATAGACCACTAGATTTGCTTAAGACAACGAATCTCGATGAGATCCTCAAAAGAAGAGGAAATCAAGCGAAAAATCATTCTAGGATTGCAAGCCCCCGGCAGAGTAAGCTCAACCTTCAAAAACCAGACGTTCGCAATAATCCTAAAAAGAAGAGTATACAACCAATGAATCCTCCTGATAGTAACTTAAAGAGCTGAAACATGGAACCTAACCAAGTGACAGATCCACAAACTGAGAAGCATGCAACGTGCACATGAGAGAATCATGCTCAACCTCACATGGAGAGATCACAAGACAGCGCAGTATATCAGGAAGAAAAGGGGAGACAGAGACATCACAGAATCTATTAAAAACTTGAATGGCAATGCGATGGATATCATGACTCATAACGTGGATCCCCAGATATCACATGCAAAACCGAGGCCGACAGAATACAAGATGGAGAGATGAACTAGAAATATGTAGAAAATGCTGACTCTGCAACGCCCATGAGAATTTTGGCGGATTCTGGAGAAGATCTAAGCAGAGTAATACTATGTTGGCAGATAGGAAACCGACCCTGGCAAGAACTGAAAAAGTAAATCGCGTTGTGCTCACCGACACAAGTTAATGTTGGCAGATATATGACGAAATAAAATAAATCCTGATATACGGCTGAAGATTTGTGTGTTGAACTTGTCATGTCAAAATGTAGGTTTGCCTTGTATTTGACAGCGAGAAAGAAAGATGCGGAAAAATGATGATAGATGTAGTGAATTGAAAAATAAGACTTGACCGACTTGAAGAAATAAAGTAAGGCTACTCACCAAATACAATAGACTTCTTTTATTACGGTACCCTCGGGGATTTAGGAGATGCATCTGAAAATAAACAAGTGTCTCAGAAAGATATTGATGATGTGTCAACAAATTGACATTGCTGTGTGTGATATTGTTGAGGATGGGAAACCGATTTGATTTCCTGTGATTTACCGGAAGACAACAAATCACGTTGCCCACGATACTCACGATGGAGTTCTGAAAAGAAATAAAAATATTGCAATGGACATCGTTATTACGGCATACCCTTGCTTTACTAATTGTATCTTCTTAAAATAACGTATTGAAATCTTCACGTGCAGTTGCTGCAAACTAACCCCCGATGATAGAGTTCCGAGTGCATAAATTCAGAACGCACGAATCATTAAATGATGCCGTTAGAACAAGTGCCGTGACAGCGATGGTTAACTGTGCACAGTAAAGAAGCAGAGGACATTTTGCAGAAAATAATGAATTCTAACTTGAAGCACCAATTCATTAAAAACTAGAAAGTACCCAGAGAATGCATATCTCTGCCAACATCATTGTCAGGGGAAATAATAATGTATAGATCCACATCCAAAATTTCACGGCCTATTGTTAGTCCTGCCACAAAATATCAGAGGAATTCACAGTGAACTTTGGAGATATTGTGTAGACAAACATGAAATCGGTCGATATACTTGGTTTGGACATTCAACTACAAAGTAGAGGAGATGAATATACATGGAACCGCGTCAAAACTTGATCCTTCTGTAGCCTATTGCCTACCCTTCCATGTCATTAAGATTTATAGATAACTTTTGTAGGGATCATGTGGACAGTCAGGAGCATATACATAACTGAAATTGAAAAAAAAAAACAGAAAAAATATGTTTCTGTCAGTAAAACATACCTGTAAAACATTGCCCTAAATTTCATCATATCTCTCGTACCAGAATACCTTCCACAAAATTTAATGGAAATTTATTCTTTACTTTCGGAGATATCAGATGGAGAAACATGATATGATAGCGATATCACTTGGTTTGAAGATTTAACTATGATAATTGTCAACGGATAGGCTCCAAAATTTAATCACTTTTCCCGTCGCCTATTTCATTGCAATGTCATCGACAGTTGTGTACAACTTTTGGAGAGTCGAGAGAGTTTACCTGAATGAAGTTGATAAATAAAACTATCTTTAAATCAGAAAAAAAATGGATCCATCCCCCAAATTTGTAAACTTCTTTCTTACTCCAGTACCCACTTTTCTGCAGAATTTAATTGGAATTCATTCGGTCTTTTCAGAGATATCGTCTGGACAGACGAACACAATGAATGAACAAACGGATGAATGAAAGCAGTAAATAAACAAACGATCGGTGACGACCAAAAAGATAAATTTCTTTTCAACTTCGTTGACGGAAGTAAACTTATTCATTTCAGAAATGAATTTGTCATATAATTCTGTCAACTATTCGATTAAATCAGTCACGTCCCTTGCGCAGTGTTGACAATTTAGATGTTTTGGGTTACGTCTAGATACCAGAAATTACTATTCAGATGATTTTTGATAAAATGAATGGTGTCTTTTTCTGGTATAAAATCTAATTTGTCAGTGATTACAGGAGATATAATAAAATTTTGCTTAATCTTTGTTTTTTTTCCCAGGCATCCACTCATTAGGTCAATGTTGGAATATTATTCTAAATAAATCAATAATTTTTCAATGAAATAAATGTTGAAGATTAAAATCTCATACGACCTCCAACTGATGATAGATGAACTAAATGAAGACGGCGAAAAAGTCGGCCTACACATGAACTTCAGCAAGACAAAGATCATGTGCAACAACCACATCGGAGATAAAAACACCTAGACTAAAATCGAGGACGTAGAACTGGAGAAAGTAGATCACTACATCTACGTAGGACAACGAATCTCGTTGAGACCCTCAAAAGAAGAAATCAAACAAAGAATCACACTAAGATGGTAAGCCTTTGGCAGCGCAAGCTCAACCTTCAAAAATAAGAAGATCCCATTTATTCTAAAAAGAAGGCTGTACAACCGATGCATCCTCCCGATAGTAACTCATGGAGCTGAAACATGGAACCTAACCAAGAGACAGATCTACAAATTGAGAACCATGCAACGTGCACATAAGAGACCACAAGACAATACAGTACGTCAGGGAAGACAAAAGTCAGGGACATCATAGAATCAATTAAGAATCCCAAATGGTAGTGGGCTGGCCATGTTGCAAGAATTGCCGACAACCGATGGACATCGGGACTCACGACATGGATCCCCCGAGATCGCATGCGGAACCAAAGCTGGCAGAATATTAGATGGAGAGACAAACTAGGCAAATTCAAAAAGTACTGGCTCCGCAACGATAGAGAGGTGTGGCGAATCCTATGTCCAACTACGGACGTTGAAAAACTGATGATGATGATATATTTTACACATATATCTTGTGATGTCTCTAGACATTTTGAAATGTTTTTGGCACAATTTCAGGTGTAAACTTCCTTTTGGTAACACTTGTTTTTGTTTTGGATAGATCTTCACGCGAGATGAGAACGAGTGCATCAATGGTATCACTTTCAGGCTTGTTCGAATACTTCGCTCCAGCCATGGTATTTTACTGACTCCAACTAAACCTAGGGCAATGACGAATAGCTGACAATGACAAATATGCGTGGGAGAAATAGGAACATTGTAATGTGTCTTGTCGAACTGTACAATAAGATTGGAGATATACGTTATGTGGAATCGGCAAAATGGCCAAATTAGCAAATTTTCAACATCTTTTTTACAAGTAAATAAATAGATAAATGAATACGTAGTTTTAATTTGATCAAAAGTTCATTTATTCAAAACAAGGATAAAAAAAAAAAAAAAAAAAAAAACATCTATTTCTTTCAGGATCAAAAGTTTATGCAATCAGAGTGAAATTAAATCTTTATACAAAAAGTTATAAGCTTCGCCAATGAGGCAGTTTCAGCGATTTGGCGATATATATATATATATATATATATATATATATATATATATATATACATATATATATATATATATATATATATATATATATATATATATATATATATACATACACACACACACACGCACATATATACATATATATATATATATATATATATATATATATACTCACACACATATATATATATTTATATATATTTACATATATATATATATATATATACATAGAGAGAGAGAGAGAGAGAGAGAAAGAGAGAGAGAGAGTAAGAGAAAGAGAGAGACGTGACAGTGACATTGTGAGCTAAAGGGATGAAAGTTTGAAAATTTGCTCATTATGTCTGGAAAAAAGTTCTTAAAAAATTTCCGAAAAATGTTTTTGGGGTGGGTTTCAATTTGCAATGTAATTCACAATTGATTCATTAGCTCGTATTTAGCAACGTTAACACTTCTTTTTTTTTTTTTTTTTGTAATTCGAACTATTTAGTGATGCAACAAAATGTGAAATAAGTAACTTATACATTAATCCCCTTTTTTTCCCTGTGTTTCAACTGATCACCCCCCCCCCAACGGCATGCTGACAAAAGATGTTGAACACTATGCTATTGAGTGACTAATCAGACCTGCAGGTTGCTTTAAGGAACAGTGGAAAGATTCCATAGAAACTGAAACCTGATAAGGTATTCATCGTTATCAGATGAGGACAACAGAGCTGCCTTGGAAAGGGATGATGCATTAGACAAAAATGGGAGTAGGAGCGGAGGTATGGGAAAAGCAGCAGATTTGCCTGGATCACGAGAAGCAGTTTCCATTACCTTAAATAATGAAACCTGCTATGGTCAACAGATCAGAAGATCAGAGGGCAGTGGCGTTTCTTGGAATTAATACTTTCCCGTGAGTGTCTGGAAGGGCGAACGGGTCAAAAGGAGAATCTGGAGTCCAAAAAGTCAAAAGCGCCTATTTTCGGATTTCACCGCAATAAAAAAGATAATTCCAATCAAAACAAGAAAGAAATGTAGATTTAAATTTCTGTTGTTGCATAAAAGTATATTATTAAAATAATCTTGTTTTGCTTTAACTGAATTGAGTTTTGATTACAATGAAATCTGAAAATTTGTACTTTTGTGTTGAATCAGTTTTGGGGTTAAAATGTTCCATTTGAGTCGAATGCACATAATGAACACCTCTTAGAAGAGTGTAGGTGTGCTTGAGTGTCATAATTTCAATTCCCAGTTGATGTTTGACTGCAGGAGGTTCAGGGTTTGGCAGTGAATCTGCACCACCATCCAGTGGGTAACATCATGAAGAATATCTGATCAACGGTGGAGACTGAATACACCGAAGAAAAACCCTATTTCGCTGTTTTGCATACACCTTATATATATATATATATATATATATATATATATATATATATATATATATATATATGATTGAACTTTTTTTCAATGGTGCATTAAACAAATCTTTATTCATTTTATAACCGCTCTACTGATGGTATTGTGCACTTTTTCTGAACAAAAATCTAGATGATATATGAGTATATATACAAATGCTTGTCGTATGTTTATTATTGTTCTCTTGTTATATATTGATGCAATTTATGTAAGTTGAGTGCTCAATATCTTTATACATAGGGCTATTGTGATGATTATAAAACGAATTACATTAAATTCATTTCACGGCTAGGAGTTTCTAACAAACGACCAAAAGTAGTCTACATTTGTCAAATGAAATTTCATTCTGTTGCTATAATGACTGTCCACAGTTTGAGAACATGTTCATTTTTTCCTTCCTTTTCTCCTTTACTTCAAAATGTAAACCCCTCAAGGAGGGGGCAAATTAAGAAAAATCCAAGTTTGGCTGATGGTCTTCAAAGAATAGTAAGAAAAGGATTATCGTTTTTTGACTAGATCTGGCTGATTTTTTCAGATGTATCTAATACAAATCTTTGATGGCTTTTTGAATAAACAGGTTGAGCTATAAGTTCAGTTTAATTTACATCACTTACTTTATGAACCTTTTTCTCTTTTTATGATATACTTCACATTTATTATCAAACAGTAATATTCTTTCTCCGGCTATTATAGAACAAGCGTATTTCAAAATTCAATATGACAACAGAGCTGCTCTATAGAGAGTGATCTAAATTAGAATTTTTACTTCAGTCATCAAAACATTATATTTTTTAAAAACCTCCAGGGGTATTTATGTCAATTTAATGTAAATAAACTATGTTAAACCAGATCGTTATTTGTAAAATGAAAATGTCTGAGATGGGGAGAATATTTTCCAGATAGCACGAGCTACATTTATATTTATTGATTTTATACCGAAAATTGTTTCTTTAAAACCGGGAATGGTCAGTCAAGGTGGCGAAATTAGTGATCTAATAAAGCCATGGCATTCTAATTCTTTGAAAACTATCAGTTTGACCATGTTCAAATAATAACGAAAATTTAAAATGATAATGAGAGTATAAAAAAGAATGAATGAATAATGTATATAAAATTAAAATACTTAGTATTAATGTCGGGGGAATTAGGTATCCAAATGAGATGGATCCAGTCTTTGTCAGTTTGGAAGATCATTGAATAGATTGGAACCGGAGAAAGGGACTTCATTTGGCTCTGATCGACTTGTCTTACTGATAGGCAATTAAGGAGGGTGGGAGATTGAAAATGGAATGCCAAGTAACAAATTATCCAAGTACATTGATGGAATCGCCCATTGAGGTGTAACTACCGGTTAGAATGTAGTTTGGTTTCGTTTCAACCATATACATAACGATTATTTATTTGATAATTTAAAGAAAAAAAAATTGATGGAATCTTGATGGCATATTACGTGAAGAAATTAACCTCAACATTAGAAAATAATCGTCAAATTCTTTGGTTGAAAATGATGGTTGAAAATTAAGCAAAGAATTTTTTCTGTGTAATTAGTATTCTTAAATATGCTTTCATGAGTTAGTTTGGATGGTTTCTGATATTAAATCCGGCACTACAGATTTAATATTCACATGGGTGAACACTCAATAGAAGTGAAACAAGTCACATCTGTTGTCATTCTTACTGATCCTTCGTCGTTAAATACGTTTTTCTCCCTAACCCACGTAAGTAAGCCTCAAGTTTAAAAAATAAATGTCTAGTATAAAATAACAATACATTATACTAATAATAACGTATATAGAATAACAAACTACACGTATGACATGAGTTATTTATCAAAATTATAGTTGAAAGAAAGCTTGTATTTGATCAACCCTGCTTGGGTATCAAGTAAATATAATTGTTTTGTTTTTCAATCCCTGAAACGGTTATATGGTAAACCATATTTTCCCAACAAGAGAAAATTTTCACATGATACAAGTATGTGTGCAACAGGAAAAAAACACCAAAGACAATTATACAAATTAGAACAACAGATTTCGGAAAATAAGTGGCTGAAGTGACGCAAGAAGATTTTTGAAAAGGTTTTTCAATGTGTTTAGTGCTTAAAACGGTAAAGCTTTTAATCATATATATATATATATATATATATATATATATATATATATATATATGTATATATATATATATATAGAGAGAGAGAGAGAGAGAGAGATGGGTATTTGAGTGAGTATGCGAACATGTGTATGTTTACAGCGTCTCTGTTTCCCTATGTGTGTTAATTCGCATGTGGTCGGTTTTATTATCATATATACGTGTATGTGTGTGTGTGTGTGTGTGTGTGTGTGTGTGTAATAAACTCACATGTACACGTACACATGAATATATGAATTTAGTTGACAGCAAGGGAAGAAAAAGATTGTTTTATATAAATTGAAATTTATTTCACTAACATATTCCCCATTTTGGCTTTTTCAATCTGATTTGTTTGGATAAAATGATATTCAAAATATCCCGTTATTTTCAGGAATATTAGTTTCCGTTATTACCAATATTTCAGATATTTCCAGTATTGTTTAATTTACACTTACCACTTCGACCAAGCTAGAAGGTGAAATATGTTATTGGAATAAATTCTGATATACATAATAAATCCATACTGTCCGATGTACTATGTCAACAAACTGATTACACACACACACACACACACATACACACACGCACACACACAAGCACACACATAATAGTCAAAGTATTTCTAACCACAATGGAATGGAAAAAAAAACCCAGCGTATTTTAGTTCGTGTTGAAAAATCGATAAAACATTAAAAAGAATAATAACATCAACGTATTAACTGCGAATGACTGAAATTTTAGACACTGCAATTTTAGTAACAACTATTGCATTCAGCCACCTGCCACCTGTCACAGGTAATCGGTTACTATGTCATGGGACTTTCTGGCTGAACAATTGGTGTCATCAAGTGCATCCACTTTTGCCTTCAAAGATAATGATAAACTCCCATTCTACTTTCATCACAATGTTTGATTGATCTGTACTGTCCTATTGTTCAATCACAACCTGTGCAAAAGCTACTTCGTTTTGGCTTTTTTGCAGAGAAACCTTTAATTTAAGATCAGAATAGATACATCTCTTCTCTTGCATTGGGAGCTGGGAGAGAACTGTCCTTTCATCTGGAATCATCTTACAAAGCTACTGTCACCAGATCAAACGACAGCATTGTTTGGACTTGAATCAGATTTTGAATCCAACCAGCAAAAGGATCAAAGCACTTCAGGAGGAAATTTCAAACAGAGAATCAGAAAAATATTTCTATAGGTTTATGAATGTCTATAGATTTCTAAGCATTAGTAACTCTCTATTTCTCAATGGTCCCAGGTGTTTATAAAACGTGACAACTGCAGTCTATCCTGCTTAGCACTAACTGCTTTAGCGTTAATCTGTTCTATGCTGATTCGCTACAGCGCCCTTTTTCAAATTTTCCAAAATAAGTTATCAATGATGATTAACTGAACTATGGACAGCCTCCAAAAGAAATATGGACTGTACACTTTGGTTAATGTCCCATGTTTATGAGAACAAACACATACACACACACACGCACATATATAACATATTTTAATAAGCCCTTTACTATCTGTCATTATACATAGACCTTCTCCAAGATTTGCCACAGCTTTCTACCATGGGCATTGCAAAGCCAATACTTTTCGCACTTGTCCAGTTCCTAATGCTATCTTATATTTTGTCGGCCATAGTCTTACATATGTTCTCCATTCATTTCGAGGGATAAAAATTATAAATTTGAAACAAAAGCAATGGCTTTTCTATTTCTAAACTTCATCAGGGTCGGCTGGGCCATTAACCATATCAAGGCTGTTGCCTAGGATGCTAAGGTCCTGGAACGCACTCCAAAGTTGATAAAATAGTTGTTGGAATACAGTTGGGGATGCTAATTTCAAGGGAAATACTGCAGTTCTGTGATGCATTCAAACTTCACATTTCTGACACTTGAATTTTTTTCCTCTACTTTGCTGGTCATGAAACAGTAGAATCTCACCCAGCTTCAGCTGAAAACAAATATGTTTCATTAAAAAAGTTCAATTTTTCAGTACTTAATATTATATTGTAATAGTATAATGGCCACCATGGCCATATATATATATATATATATGTATTTTATAACAATTGATAATTGTGACATTCACTAACAGCTATGTCGTTGTATTGCAACTCTTCAGTGTGGCTACATACAATCCAATATCCCATCCTGTACCCTGAGGTAGGATCGAGACCTTCGCATCAGACCAAGAGGCTGGCATTCTACCCCAATACATGTATATAAAATAATTTATCATTGACTCAATAATATTTCAACAGCTTTGAAAGTAGGTACTAGATGAGATACACAGTACTAATGTATTACATTTTGTTGAGGCTCAACAACAACATCATATTTTTCAAAATGATTGCTGGTACAATGTCTATCCTTACTATGTTATAATGACCTCACTGTTTCGTTTAGCGCTTCTTTTATAGGAATATCTTTAGAGTGTAAATTGAGGTATTTTCAGACTCCTAGAAGGTTGACTTTATCATTGCATTCAGGTGTTAAATTTTGAAAATTTGCCAATTCCAGTATTGGATTTAAACAGAGCTGGTAGAAAAACAGAGAGATCGAATGACATAATGTTAGAATCTTTGCCATGGTTTAAACAGACGTTGCTTATTCAATCAGAACGTTTTGTTTTTTCAAATGACTGCAGTTTTTTTTTTTTTTTGATTTTAGAAGATTTTAAAAAAATTCTCAATTACACTTCTTTTGGGTTTCCCAATTCAAAAAACCCAAAACAAACGATATAATCCTAAAATACCTTTGGTGGTTCAATTGGTCATTTTTAAAAACATCATTTGATTGATGTCCATCAAATATAATGATATTTTCATTAGGGTTCATGGCGTCTTGGACAAGCTGAGCTTCAGTGTACCATAAACTATAGTACAGTGAGCATTTAATCCCACCAACCTAGCTAAGCCTAACTGAGCTTATACTTTGTCTTGTGAATTTCTTTTGACGATTGTTTCTCTTGGTTTCATTGCAGAGAGTATTCCGCTGTTAGATATCCCTAAAAAATCTGACTTTGCATCGAGGAATTTTTAATTGATTAAAAATAAAAGAATAATGTAAAGTTGTCAAAAGATTTTTTTAAAAAAGTCTCTGAAAACAGATACTGAGTGGTTTTCTCAAATCTTGCCAGATTTTCGTTTGTATCCAAGACGTGTGTATCTATTTGCATTTTCGATAAGTTATTGGTCATAACTAAACACTTACAATATAAGATGTTGAAAATGTTTTAGCTTCTTAAATTGCAAAGAAATTTTCTTGAACGTCACATTTTTTATTTTCGAGAATTTATGCTAAAAAGAATCATACGGCGTTGTGTTACGTAAAAAATACTCCCTCTCTCTTTATCATTTCTCTCTTTTTTTCTCTCTCTCTATCCATCTGTCTAATCATATATCTATCTATCTATGTCTTTCTTTATGAACGCTATGAACCGATCCAAATTTGCTTTGGGTATTTTGCTGCAGTTGAAAATATCAAAAAAATTATGCTGCAAGGTGTTTTCTCACTTCAGTCCAAACAGAAAACCCCCAGACTATCTAAGTTTCTTGAAAATAAATATATGAAAGAAAATGGAGAAAATGAAATAAAAAATAAGTGAATGAATAATTGAGACCACTCTGTAATTAGCATGTTCCAGTGACCCCCACTTGAAAAATGTTATGGAAAAAAACATAGATATACGCGTGATAATAAATATTCTCTGACTAAAACATTTTACTAACTGTATTTCAATTCCTGATCTTATTTTTGATTTTGCAAAGTAAGTAATTCGAAAGAGAAGAAACATCAAATTGTAGGGAACCCAGATGAAATGTTTCTTGCAAAATGTCACCTGGAAAGCACTGACCTCTTTGAAAGCAAGGATTAACTCCCCTTCACGATTCACCAGTTCCTAAGAACATCGTAAAAGAGGAAAGGTGAAATGACTTTATAATTCCGATATGGCAGCTCGTAAAGTCATTGATTTCTTCATGGGTCTTAAAAAAACCCTTAGGAAAATGCTTCTGTAGCCTCGATGGTGGAGACCGAAATGATTGTGACATCAGAAACGGCCAGCAACATGATAATGACGTATGGAACTCTCCCAAACGACAATTGAATGTGAAATGAAGGCATCTGCCCCTATGCTTCGATAATTCCCCTCTTGCAAGCTCTCAAAAATCTACATATTCATAAAACTCATCTGAAAAAAAAAAAGCCAAACGATTGAAACGTTTTCAAAAGATAAAACCAAGATGAAGACAAAAGTAAGGACAACGATGGGAACAAAAAGAGTACAATGACAACTATTCATATTGAATTATTCTGATCAATTACATTATACATGCATACATTTCACATAAAATAGATAGGAAATTTTAGGGCTTCATTTTCAGAAACCAAATTAACCAGTGTCAATGTTTCGTAGTCAGTGCAAACAAAAATCTCATGATACAATTCTTGACCTCCGGGACAAAAGTATTTTTGCACTGGATATTTGTGGAAATGTAAACTTGGATTCACCTGAAGATAATTTTGGTGCAGTCTTATCTCTAGTCAGAGCTAAATAAGCCGTGATCATTTAATACGAGTAGGCTCTAACTATATTGTACTGTTCAAACCGGGACATGGAATTATTGGTGTAACAATGCAGTATCTGAGAGAAAACCAACGGCAAACTCTCTACAGAAACAGTTAGCTTAGAGGTTTTTTCCCATTAGTAGAATCGTAACATATAATACTTATGAGTACAAAAATGAGTATGATTATTAAATACTTAAATACTTTTAGGTAACTAACTTTTTGCTCACGTTAATTTCCTTTGTGCATTAGATGCAAAACGAGCATGCTTGCGTACACGCGTGTAGTAAACAGGGAAATAAGCCAGCAATCCAAATATTTCATAGAACCTTCAACCAGATCAGTATCAACGAATGGCGTAAATAATAACGTTGTCAAGCTGTAATTCAAGTCTGGAATTGACTTTTTTTTCTACCGTAACAAGAACAAAAAAAAACAGCAACAATTTTCATCAAATTTAGGGGAGTGAGAGTTGACATACCCCTAATGCGATCCGAATTTATTGTCTACTGATTGGTAGTTGGTTCCCTCACCGACGGAGCTAAACTGACAAGTCTTACATTTAAACGAAAATCTATGTCAGAAAAACACGTTTCTGATAAATAAATTCATGTATAAAATTAAAATTTTGTACTCAATAACCAGCGATTGATAGGCAGCCCTCTTACCGATCGAGCCAAACGGACAAAGCCCACGTATTTACGAAATTTATCTTACATATGCATTAAGGTTTATTTCATTTTAGATAAATAGATACATTGATACAAAAAATATATATTTTTTATAATTTTATTTATTATCTATACATTACAAACGTTTCAGAAATCAAATTCAGACGTAATAGAATTTGGGGAGGAGTTTGATTCTGGAGCTGAGAGGTTTGCCTCATTTGTAATTGTGAGAAGAAACATTAATATTCATAGAGTTTTTTTAACAATCCAACTCTGTAAAAACGCCGCGAAAATAAGAAAAATACCAACAAGAAATTACTTGAAAAACTCAATGAATGAGTTCTCTTACTCCCTTGTAAATTCCCCGGTGTGCCAGCCAAAAATTACAAGACACGTTTTCGAGGCTGACACCAAATCAATACTTTTCAAAAAAGACAATATAACTTGGAAAAAAACCCCTAAAAAACCCAAGCGCTATAGTTTGCCAATCACAATTCTAAATCTTTTAATTTCAGGAAACAGATATTGGTGATTTCAAAAAACATCAGATATTTGTGAATTAGTCTAACCGGTTGTGTATAGCACTTGTGGGCCGCATTGTGAGATAGAGGGCTGAAAATTTGAGCATTTATAAAATACGTCTGGAAAAAAAAGATCTTCCGAATCCCAAATGGATTTTTGTGGGAATGCTTCAATTTGCAATATAAACCTATGCATTTTTTTTTCTGAAATGTCAAACCTTTTTTAGTGGACGGACCTTAAATGACTGATGATGATGATGATGATGATGATGATGATGATGATGATGATGATTCACTGATCACTTCCTTTTCCAGTTTTTTAATTGATCGTCCCTCATGCTGCCATTGTTTCGAAAAAACTAAAACTAGTAAACTCTTAAAATAATGCTGCCCTAATTATTTGCTTATCAAAAAAAAAAAACAAACAAAAAAAAAAAACATTCTCCCACCTTTGCGTTAGGCTCGTGTCTGTTCCCAGCATTTTCTCAGAATTTACTCACACGTTCAACAATCAATTACATAACATCGTGTATATAGTTAGCACAATTAATTTCTGGTTGTCCGTTTTATTTGCAGACCTGTAACCTGTATATTTATCACTTGGTATTGAAATGGTGACAAAAAGACATTTTGTCTTTTCTTTTTGATTTCTCATTACCAATATACATAGTATATAATCAATCTGTTTTGACAGCAAATTCGTTTGAACGGCACTCTCATCCCCAGAGAGGTTATATCATTCCCTTGTTCAGATCTATTCTTCAGATAAAATGATAAAAAACACAAGAAATGAAGGAAGAAAGCAGGCTATACGGTGTTTACAACTAATGTATTCATTTAATATATATATTTGGTTACCACGGATTGTATCACATTTCGATATAATGATTATTTATTATTGTTCCAGAGGTCGTAACAGGGATAAACTAGAAAAATCTATTGGAAACAAATAGTTTTATTACGGATATAAATATTGACAAAAGTTGAGAAATTCTGTCAACAATTCTATGTGCATAGTTACAAGTCTTGGACTGAGTCTATTTTTCTTGTCCTCCTAATGATCAGTTTTATTTCATAAAGTCGATGTAATTTATCAGTTTCTCCAATGATGTTTAGTTTGCGGTTTCGAACCGCCAGCAGATAAATTACGACTTACTCAAAGCGTAAGAAATTATCTTTCGTTTCTCAATTACAGTAACACCTTACTTAGAGCTGAACGTTTAGTGGTGATTCGCTGAGTCTCTATCAGATATTAGGGGGATATATATATATATATATATATATATATATACATATATATATATATATATATATATATATAATATATATATATATATATATATATATATATATATATATAGAGAGAGAGAGAGAGAGAGAGAGAGAGAGAGAGGGGGGGATATATATATATAGATAGATTGATAGATAGATAGATATAGATGGATAGATAGATAAATAGGTAAAGTATTTAGTACTATTCAATTTTCTGAGATAAATAATGGCAAAAGACAGCATTATGGACAATCTCCAAAATATCTGTTTGCTGTTGATATCAGCTAATGCGTCATTAATATGAAAATAAACGTATACACGTTGACAATAATTTTATCACCTAGCAATATACATTGACACCTAATGTTAGTTTACCAGCTCCAGAAAACAGCTACCTGATGAGATAAACTGCGCTAATCCATTCCACCTTGTTGATGCTGAACAACAATACCGTAATTCAAAAAGATTGCTAGCACAATATTTCCAGCATTTTAACTAGACGAACATTTTGACAATAATTGTATGCCAACAAGTGAGAAAGTATCTTTCACACTCATGAATAATCTTACATACAAGTAAATCTCTTAAAGTTTTCTATCGATCCACAAATACACGCAATATCCATTACCTGAATTCGTGTTCTTATCGCTGTTAAAAATGGCTGTTCAAACTCGTATCCCTATTTATGTTCCGTGATAATGACTTCGTATAGAGCTGTTTCTTTTAACACTTCATTCTTAGTGATCGTTTCCAGAGCACCTCAACAGAGGTTACACTGTAAATGATGAAGGATGACCTTTTGTTAAAATGAAAATTTTGATTATATATGTACAAGGAAATTGTGATTTGGTTGCAAAGGACACGAGGATTTTCGAGTGAAAACAAACAAAAGTATGAGAAGTAATTAAGAGGAACGGGGAAAGACGATATAAGGTTACACGATGAAGTTCATCAAACGGATTTCAAATAAAACTTATTAACCTGCTATAAATTACCTCATCGGTCTCGGTCTCTGTCTCTGTCTCTGTCTCTCTCTCTCTCTCTCTCTCTCTCTATATATATATATATATATATATATATATATATATATATATATCCCTGGGCAACAAAAGTGATCAGGGCATTTTCCATCATATCGAATTTCTTTTTTAAGACAAAATTTGTCGATAAGATACAAAGGAAGTGCTGAATTGGTGTGTTAGTATATTTGAAATTTAATTCTTCTCTGTGGAGGCGATGATACTGCCAAGATAGACGAATAGGATGACTATGAATATACGTTTGACCAAAGCATGGGCTCTCCTAGAATATAGTCTGGAAATCATGACTGTCCGATGATCTGAAGAGGAATTCTTCTGAACTATTTTAGAAACTGTATTGTTATACGGATCCATAACGTGTAGCCTCACCAAACATCTTGAATCAATGCTCAACGGTACCTGAAGCTATAGGCTGCAAGCAGTGCTTAGAATCTTCTGGATGCAACAACCAACCAATCAATGACTATTGAAAGATTTTTGTAAGACCAGAAGTCATCAGAGAAAGCTGCCTACGTTTTGCTGGATATTGCTTTAGAGCAAAACAAGAGCTCATCTGCACATTACTTCTTTGGACACCAAGCCATACACAAAGAAGAGTGAGTCTCATCCCTAACAGACATCTACCATCCATGCACAAACATAGGGTGTGGCCCTTCCGACTTCTCAAGTTTAATGCAGGACTGAAATAGGCAGCGTGTCAGTGTCGATGGGATCCGAGCAAGCTCGATCGGTTGATAATGATATTTGAAATCATTGATATTCTTTTTTGCTAAAATCCTGATTCTGGATACCAAAAATGAGGTATTTGTCATCTCAGTGCGTTGTTACTGTTGTAATATTATCATTCTGAAGGTATTTGAGGTGAGTTGCTCCATAGTCCTCCACTTTTGTGTATATATTCTGAGTGTTACATTAGCATTTCTGTTTCAAAATGTCTTTTAAACAGTCTGAATTTCATGTGATAGTTGAAGTCAAAAGCTGTATTGCTAGTCTTCATCGAGCAGGAAAGTCTTACCTGTGTATTCAAAAACTTGTAAAAGTCTGGGGATATCCTGATTCAATTGTCTACAATTAGGCGAATTGGTCACCTATATCAAGTTGCAGTTTCTATCGTATGGAAAGCAGCTACTGGAAGGTCTAAAATGATAACTAGTCGAAATGATAGATGACTGCGAACGACTGCTCTCAAGCAACGTAAACATTCTAACGAAATTGACACAAGATTCAAGAAATCCAGAAAAAATGAACTTGTTTGAGGAATACCGATTTCAAGAAGGCTGAATGAAACTGGGTTTCATTAAGGCGGTGGGCAAAGACATAGTTACTGTCCATAAAAACGGAGATTTGTGTCTCTTAATGGCCATCACGATGCACTGTGGTTTGGATGTCTTTTTTGAAGTGGTGAGTCACGGTGATGGCAGCTGAAAGATTTAACTCTAAAATGCCTGTCGACCACAGTAAAGCATGGGGAGGGTAGAATAATGGTATAGGGGTAATTTCTACACCTGGGGTTGGCAAGCTTGAACGATTAATTATAGGGAGTATCAGGATATTGGGCAACAAGGGCTACTTTCAAGCCTGGATGAGTTGTATGGTTGCAATAAGAGGTTAGATGCCTTTTCCAGGACAGATAGCAAAAACAAAATCAATGCATTCTTTGTCCGTGATGTTTTGGCCAAGTCAGTCACCAGATCTTAACTACGTACGGAACATTTGGGCACATAACCAGGCTAAATAAGTTGGGAGAGAATTAAGGGACACTGACCAGCATTGGGAGGTGGTCAGAGATGATTGGCAAAATAGTTTTGCAGCACACTTTAGACAACTATCGGACAGCTCAACCAAAAGGCCAAATTTTCTGAAGAAAAAACAAAGAAAAAGCTATCTAATCCTAAAATATATCATGTGAACAAACGCGTTCACTTTTGTACAACATTGTTGAATATTTCATCTGTAGTTGCAAGAGTAACACAGTCACCTCAAAAAGAAAAAATGGAAAAAACTTGGCTCATTTTGTCTCTTGAATGTTTACTGATGTTTGCATATATATATATATATATATATATATATATATATATATATATATATATATATATATATATATGTGTGTGTGTGTGTGTGTATATGTCTATGTCTATGTCTATGTGCATGTGTATGCTCGTAGTTATTACATATATATATATATATATATATATGTATATAAACCGAGTTCCATATATATATATATATATATATAAACAGAGTTCCATTTGCGTATAAAAGACTATACATATATTTGAGCACACACCATGCTTATTCTATTTGTAATCATTACATCATTTCTTCCCAATTCAGTGAATTTAAAAAAAATCATTTTTTATCTTTTGTTTTTGTATTTCATTGATTCTATGAGGACATGTCAATTCAAAATTCACGGCTTGTTAAAGCTTTTTTCTCGAAACGTGAATTTGTCAAAAACTGTTTTGTATTCAAAAGTAAACAAGTATTTCCAAGTGGAATTGCTACTGCAACCGCTCAAGAACATCTCCTATGTATCCACACACACACACACACACGCGCACTCACGTGCGTGCACATACACGCACACATACACACACACACGGATACGTGAAAATACATGGACCGATTTTCAATTGTTGAGATTCTATTATTTTCTCTTTATTTTTAAGGATGCAGCCGTACTGAGGCCGGGAAGGTTTAGAATCCAAGAGTTTGAAGATTTGAAGAATTTCAACAGAGACACCAATCTTTTCATCTGTTAAATTATACTGCGTTTCCCATGTCTCGCCTGACATTTCAAACATTCCTCTATATCAATCCATCAAGAAATAACGAAATTGATTTTCTATTCATAAGAGTGTATTTGTACACTGACATCTACACCCATGTTTTACTGCTCACTCTTTCTCTCTTTCTCTCTCTCTCTCTCTCTCTCTCTCTATATATATATATATATATATATATATAAATAAATAGATATATGATCTGATGGAATGATTATAATTTGTGTTATATCATATTGGAACACTGTTTGAAATGATCTCCCGTTATTACACATGAATGGATAATTTGGCCTAACCAACGCAAATAGAATAAACAATAAAAGGGAAAGCAGCATCCCCATTTTCTTCAACCTTGGCAGAGCCAAATAGTACATTCACTGTGTGATATCGAGAGATCATTTCAAATAAGTTTAAATATACTATAACACAATTCATAATCATATGTGTGTGTGTGTGTGTGTGTGTTAGAGAGAGAGAGAGAGAATATTCATTCACTGATGGATTTGTGTCCACTCATTAATGCTTGTGTGGGTATGCAGACATAAATATCCCTCTATGATTGATTATGTGTGTGTATGTATGTGTGCGTGTACCTATCAGTTTGCAGGTGTGGATAATATGTGTGCCTTTTTTGAGAACATGTGATCGCTGGCATAGGTTCTTTTGTGAGGAATTAGATTCATTAGCGCAAGCATGTTTGATATCTACTGAGTGCCTCTTTACTTTCATAGTTAGGTAAATAAAGGAGAGCAAAATAAATGAAATATTTTTCAATATACTTAGATCAATCCACTTCAACATACTTAGATCAATAAACGTAAATCTTTTCAGAATGTATTTCTCATTTTGGTTGTATTTTTTTTCACGGAACGACCTATGTCTGTATTGTGATGATTCCACGTTTGAAAAACCTCAGACGAAAAAACTTTAAACCTTGAGGCAATTTAAAAGAAATCAGCAAAAAGAGGAAAGTAGATACATACATACATACACACACACACACACACACACACACACACACATATATATATATATATATATATATATATATACTCTATTACATATATATATATATATGTACTCTATTACATATATATATATATATATACATATATGTATATATATATATATATATATATACATGCACATAAATATATATATAGGTATGTGTATGTATATATATATATACATATACATATATATGTGTGTGTATATATATATATATATATGTATATATATATATACACATACATATATATGTATATATATATATATACATGTGTGTATATATATATATGTGTATATATATACATATATATATATATATACACACACACACACGTATACGTAAACATATATAGATTTGCATATACACATCCACTCACACACATACTCACACATATACTCATATATATATATATGTGTGTGTTGCTAGTGTGTCCATTTTATTTCTCTATACATTTTGTTCTGTTTATGCGTTGCTTAAAGTAACGATGGACATATAATACAAACATATCACATAAATATACCCCTTTGCTCACTCTCTTCCCATATATGAGTGTGTGCGTGTGTGTGTGTTCATGTAAGTAATATTTTCATTATCGTGGTCTTTTGTTAATCGTTTTTACAGTCAAGTCTTGCGAATAATTATTTTTACGCATGAATTTCTTAAATGAATTAAGAAAATACTCTCTTATTTATAAAACTACGTTCGACAAATAAGTATTTATATAAAATTTCATGCGTTTAGTGAGCATTTTTAAGCGTACGATGCTCTAATATGGAAGACATTATTTTCTTTTGTTTATATTGTATTAGAATGTTTTCTCTGTCTCTTCTATGGTTGTGTAAATAGCGTGGTAATTTTCCGAATTTAGGATTTTATTCATATAAGGCATGGTTATTTCGAGAGAAGAAGGAAACTACAAGCTTTGCTTTGAATATAATCTATGAGTTTATCAAATATTTATTTTCACGTAATATCTTGTATTAGTATCTCTCTCTCTCCCTCTATTCCCCCTCTCTCTCTCTCTCTCTCTCTCTCTCTCTCTCTATATATATATATATATATATATATATATATATATATATATATATGTATGACCAGTCTATTGATATGGATTATAAATTATCAAACAATATTAGAGAGAAATGTCAATTCAGAGAACCTTGAATTAATGAAATTTCCTATTTATATATACAGGAGCCTCGCTGAGTTAAAGAGAACAAAGGACAAAAACGTAAAATCCACCCCGAGAAGCCAGTTATTTGGAAACGAGATTAGACAACGACACACACACACACACACACACACACACACACATATACATATGCTTGTGTGTATGTTTGGGTCTCTCTCTCTCTTTATATATATATGTATATTGACGATATAGATATGTATGCATGTCTCTCTCTCTCTCTCTCTCTCACTCTCTCTCTCTCTCTATATATATATATATATATATAAACGATATGTGTGTGTGTGTGTGTGTGTGTGCGTTCATTCATATACGCGTCTATGTTCATACACGATAAGGATATGTATGCATATCTACACACACACACACACACACACACACACACATATATATATATATATATATATATATATATATATAGAGAGAGAGAGAGAGAGAGAGAGAGAGAGAAAGAGAGAAGTGTATGTTTCTGGGTGTTTCTACACATACATGTTTGTAAGTATACACGGATATGTTTCATTGTGTGTGAGAGACTGGATTTCTTACCAAATGCGATTTTCCTGTTATCATTTTCAAAATTCTAATAAATCTTCACTTTTTTAAAGTCCCCCGTGTCATCTGAAGAACAGGATTGAATGGTTAAAATGTTTCTCCTTCGATTTCTTTTACGTTAATCAAATAGAAAATCCTTTATCTCTCAGAAGGAACACATGACGCAGAGGCAAATTCCATGGCGTCAAAAGACGTCAGCAACAGCAAACATTTTAGTGAAATGTTTCAGGAAATGGGGAATTTCTAAAGATCCAAACAATATAAGCGTGTTCCTGTTTTATACATAGAACTTACGGTGCTTGTTTTCTACGTAGAATTGGATGAATATGTGTATACAGGGCGGCGCAAAAGTCTCGGAGGGCTTTAAAACAATCGTGTATTTTGCTATTTTAATACCATTTGGTTTTTTTGTGTCTTTTTCCAAAAAGAAAAACCTTCAGAATTCACCATGGAAAATTACATGATTGAGCAACAAGCTGAGATAATAAATTTTTACTTTGAATATCATCAATCGATAGCGTTCAAAGAGAACATTCCCGTTACTTGAATGAACCGAGACCGCCAACTTCCAGTTCGAAATGCTGAGAATCGTATTCGTTTGTAGGAGAGTGAAGAAGATAATCCTGCAACAACAACTTGGTGGTGTTCTGCTCAGTTCAGCTTATTTTGCAGGTTGCTTCAAAGAATTAAAGGTCATTTGAAGGATAAAGTCTACGTAAACAAGACAAAAGCTGCCCAGAAGCTAAAGATTGATAGTAGAGAACTTAGTGTCCCAGTGGTTGGGTCACGTATCTTTCAACTTGTTATGCGAATATTACTAACGGAGCAAGAATATGTGCAGTTGAATATAACGTGCATTTAGAAAAGACGAATTCCATGCGTAAGTAATTATATTTCCCTTGATTATACAGCGCACTCGTTAAAACAATTCTAAAAGAGTCATTGAAACGGAAAAGATATGACTGTTTTGAACACCTTTGCAACTTAGAGACTATTCTGTACTTCGATAATAAAGGAAAGTTTATATATATATATTGTATATTACTGACAAAAATACAATACACAGTTTTTTTAAAAATGGTTAGTTTATTGGCAAATATATAAGCTTAATGGAAACAAAGAAATAAAGAGTGAGTCCCCTGTGAGATTAGAAGTCCCTCACCGGAAGCTTATATTTAATTTTCAAGCCTTTTAGAGTCCGTCGTTCGACATACACCTTCCCCAAAATAAGACCTTTCTGTCATGGACGTAGCAAAACTAATACTTCCTGAACTTTTCTGCGTTACGCCATCGTACTTTCTGCCGGTCACATTTTTGCATATGATCTCTCCATTCTTGCCACATGACCAGCCCATTGTCATTTCTAATTGTTCATATGGTGTATTGGGCTCCTGTTCCCTCTTTAATATACTGTGCTATCTTGTGATCCCTCCACGTTATGTTGAGCATGATTCTCTCAAGAGCACGTTGCATGGTTATCGGTTTGACGGTCAATCCTTTGGTTAGGTTCCATTTTTCAGCTCCTTAGGTAATTGATTTTCTATCTGTGCTGTTTGCATATTGCTGTAGAGTGACGGCCCGAAGGGAAGTCGTTATAAAAAACAAGTAAGAACCAAGTTGAGGATGGAAAGTGGT
This sequence comes from Thysanoteuthis rhombus, assembly GCA_963457665.1. NCBI lineage: Eukaryota > Metazoa > Mollusca > Cephalopoda > Oegopsida > Thysanoteuthidae > Thysanoteuthis > Thysanoteuthis major. The sequence goes on along the minus strand of OY735227.1, from coordinate 2,469,944 downwards.
CAAAATTAATTCAATATTGAATTACTGTTGGTTTTCAATTACTTCAAAAAAGACAATTTCCTTTTGAATTTTTTCCCTTTCGCACAACATATCGACTCTACGATTTAGATTCTACGATTTGCAATACGCTGGTCGTAGAAAAGGAAACGTGAAATTTTATGGCTACAAACTCATCATCATCATCATCATCATCATCATCAGTGAATCATGAATCCATACTGAGACAAAAGTATTTTTCTGCTCATTCCAGATCGTCCGTGACTCTACTATGCTACCATTTCTTACCTGCAAACCTTTCCATCTCATCTATCACTCATGTCTAGTCTACTGCGTTTGCTATCTTCAGTGTACCAATCTATTAACCTTTTCTATCAATCAGTTATCTTTACGCCTTGCTAAGACCAAATGTATGTTGAGGATATTGAAAATGTTTTCTGTCAAAAATGAGTCAAATGACTAGATAAGACTAGATATACACTAAGGATAGTGAAAAAGTCCTCTGTCAAAAATTATTCAAATGACCAATCAACAGTTACAAGATAGACTGTTCTTGGAATAAGAAGAATAGTTCATGACCAATCTGTTCAAAAAGAATTGCACAAACGTAGATAATATTTGTTGAGTAACAAACGTAAGTTCCTTTTTTTGTAGAAGGGTGAATGAACGAAAATGAATTATCTTGGACGAATTTAAAATAACTTACATTAATTATTTTCACCTTTTGGTGTAATTTTCAAGAGACTGGCTCTATTATCCAGAATAAAAATTGTTTAAATGACATGACCGGCGTAACACATAGATGTGGTGCTGAAAGAGAGTAAGTGTTCTGTTCGCAGAAATCGAGAGATTTTAACTTTTTACCTAAAAAGGCTAAAAAATCCCGTCAACAGGAAAGGGAGTAAAGAGAAAGAATCTGTAAGTACACCAATTTTTATACTGTCTGGAGACATCAACAGTTTTGTGAAAATTAGCGACAAAAAAATTTCTTTGTCCAGTAAAAACTCAAGGGAGTTAATTTGTTCCCAATTAGAATGAGTTATTCTGTTTTTGTTGCACGACACTATTTACGAATCTGTGGGAAGGAAAATCTTTATTCGAAAGTTAACGGATTCCGAGGTAACATTATGCCCGCTGATGGTAAGTAGAGATAAGTGTTTGAGTTCATACATTAAAAAAAAAAAAAGACGGGCTCTCCCAGGGATAGATTTGCATTTGATATAGGAAAAACGATTTTATTCTCAAGGTGGTAGCTGATACAATCAATCTGTAGGGGATTCAAAGATAAATTCTGAAATATATTACACACACACACACACACACACACACAGACCCCCCTAACACACACACACACACACATAGATGAACAGATTAAGAGACAAAAAGATGGATACGGACAGAAACACATACACAAACTCACACACAACCACACACACACAGACACTAACGCACAAAGACACACTAACACAGACACACGCACAAATACAAATATACGCACACGTATACGGTGTATAATATTCAGCGAAAACGTTTTCAAATCAATATTTACAAAGTACAGTAAAGTTTGACTCAAGGCCATGATTTTTTTAATCAAATGAATATCTTTTTGATATATTTATTATGTAATATTTTGCGGAGTGAAATTAATGATTTTTTTTATGACGGTTGTCTTGCAATGGCATCATTCAATGCTGATACTTTATGGAAAGGCATGTACTCAAAATTTTTACAATTTTTTTCCCTACGACAATTGTGAATTTTATTTAAATCAATAAAAGTTGATATTTAACCCCGATTACCGCGTCATTACTGAAATTAACAATAGATTAAGAAAGGCTGAGAAATAATGTGATTAATCCTGAACTTGAAATATCGGAAAAAAAAAAACAAATTAGACGATTTTTAATATATTCAATAGCTAGTTATCATTTGTTCGCATTAATTAGATCTAAGAATATAAATCTTTTCCGAAATTTTCAGTGGATACTTTTATACAACCCAGTGGCCTTCAATATATTTTGATAAAAAATCAACTGAAAACTTTCCCAAGAAAATAATATTTTAGTGTTATTGCTTTGTATATTTCCCGATTCAGGGCACATTTTCTACGCCCCCGGTTGAAGTTATGAATAAAATCTCAATCGTTTTAATTTCTCCGGAGACTTATCTTTAGGGAAATGTAGATATTTTCGATGTCCTAATGTTATTTCATAGAGGGTTCATAAAATGAAATTAGGGTTGATTGACTTTAAAAATATATCTGCAAAAATATCTTTCTAAATACCCTCTTGATAAATACAGTACCCTAGAAAAAAAAAAAGAAAAAAAAAACAGGTTTGGGAGGAAAACGGTGTACGATAGGAAATTATTTTATTACTCACTAAATTATTTTGAATCACCATTCAATTAACACGTTAATAGAAATTTTTTTGATAATTGGTATGAAATTTCAAGAGCGTTAAACGGAAGCTTGCTGACCCGAATCGTGTTAATCTGGGTTTGGTGTATAAGAATTTAAAAAGCAACTACTTGAGCTGTTCAGTGTGTTCCTCTCGCTGATCTTTTCGTAGTGAGTTTCGTCATCAAGTGAGACCGTCTGCCAACGTTGAATTATTTCCAATGATATCCATTAAAGTAATTTTTTTACCACTTCCAACGGTTGCATCTGTCTCCCCGTCCGATTTTCCTTCATCTCCAAAAGTACTACATGGTCGGCAAAGTAGGTTGAAATGAGCTTGTCAAATTTTGGGATGGATTCAGGAATTTTCTGTTGCTTGAGAGATGATTTTCTATTTTTTTTTTCCTCTAAACATTTATGTAATCGGGTAGATCCATTCGCAATTACCTCCCCATACTTTGTAGTTATATGTGCACACCACATAATATCACCAAAATGTCATGTCTCTACACACGTTCCAAAAGTTCTCAATGAATTTCAGTGAAATTTTGTTGAGGATTTTGCGACAGGCCAAGTGATTGGATTTTTGAGCAGATCCATGCACAGTTATTTCCCCTGAAAAGGGTGCTTTCTGGTTTATTAAAAGTAATTGATATAGTTTCCGGAGGAGTGGGCAACAAAGTCAAAAAGTAGAAAATCTTACCATAATTCCCCGAATATCGTCTTTATGTCCAAGTCTCACTCAAGCATAATAGGAGCAATCACGTGTTTTTATCGATTTGTATTTGCAAATTCCAAACTTTTTCAAGATTTTACAATGTGGGTATGATACTAAATTGGATCCTATATATGTCCGTCACCGGCTAGCAACTTGCTTACTGTCAAGCCTACTACAAAAATTGGTGTGATGGTAAAGTCAATACATTTCTCGCACCCATTAAACATTTTACACCTCTCATTACCTACATGTATCCCATAACCTCACGTTCACAAAAGCTTATATCATTGGATATATTTAACTTTTATTATATATATATATATATATATATATATATATATATATATATATATATATATATATGAGTTAAATATATCATTTGCCTGATGAGGCCCAAAGAGGGCAGAAACATGAGCTAGTTTGTGTAACAAATCCACAATCTACTATTTCTTTCCAGCTCTACTCTAAAACAACTCAACTCCATGTGTAAAATGTTGTATGTATCGAGCACTCTATGAAATAAATCCATTGCATTTCAGAAGTGGCTTTATATTATTGATATATTATTATATTATATTATAGGACAAGCCTGATTTGTACCACAGATACTGTGTATATATATATATATATATATATATATATATATATATATATATATATATATATATATCGAATACATTTACAATAGAGTGGAGTCAGGTGTCACTTTAATACCGTGCATAAGCTGTAAATAATGTAAATAATTGATCACGTTTGTTTGGTCGTATGAAGTAAACATTTAGCTGAAAATCCCCCCCGTGGGGTGCATTTTCAGCTTGTAATTTTAATGCGTTATTTTAACTGCCAGAATATCAAAATGGATTTAATGACATTTTTAAGAAAACCTAAAGCCGGTGCCTGTTGTGATTGGATATGATATTAACATATCACCTACTTTCATGTTCACACACGTGCACACACATGCTCATACTGACACACAAACACAAACACCTGCTCGTACACGTGTGTGAACACATATATATATATATATATACACGCATACACTCAGATACACATACGCATAGACTATACTTACACATTCAGTCATACACACACCCATACAAAAATACCGCACACACACCTGCACACACCAACACGTATATGTACACACACACATGCATATATATATACACACGCACATTTACTCATATACACACACTCAACATACTTATGCATACACGCACCTATACACAAAATACCGCACGCGAACACATGCTCTTTCAGAGGCACACACACAAACACACAAAAACACTGAAAGACGTGTTTTTGACGCTTCTTAAAATAGAGTCACTCGTATAAGAATTGTGTTTTTTGTTCACAATCCATCGCTTTTGTAGAGTGAGTCCAAAAAATATGCATGATATTTCAAGAATTTAATTTTAAGATCCTTATACGGCCTTAAAATTGATAGAATTTTAACCAAATTTTTCTTGAACACATAAATCAAAGAGAGATTCAAATCAAAATCGAACGTAGAAATGTCATGTGCAATAATAAAACATTTAAGTTAGAATTCTGTCAATTTTGAAGATTTAATAGATTGCTGAAATTAATCTTTCAAAAAGTATCGGATGCATTTTGTAATGACTGTATGTAGGTAGTCATTTTTTTGTAAACTTTATTTTTTACAGTATAAACCATTGATATTCGCTTGGAATGGTTTTGGTGTTCAGGAAATGTCTTAGTATTTTTAGAAAGTATTCTGCAAACCTAATTATGTCTGTCTCTTCATTGTATATGATCTGATTTGATTCGTTATTCTTCTGTCTTCTATTGACAGATACTTATGAAACATCTATGGTTGGACGTCAAATATAAAGTGACTAATTGAAGTCTTATAAAATGGTACTCCCTGATCTCTCACTAGTAAGAGAAACTAAATTGTGAACTTTCATCTGTACATTTCACAAACCAGTAAGATAAATACCTTCCTGCACAATGTGTTGAGATGATTGTGAATTAGAAAAAAAGCGCTTAACAAGAATATTTAGGCTAGGATGGTTCTTGCATTCCAGGTATCATACATTAACTTTTTCTATCGATGATTCTACGAGTTTATTCCACGTGAGCATTTGTAATAATCCACGTCCAGGCCCATCGAAGATTCACCATATCCCCGTTAACCTTACCTTCTGGAAACAAGTCCGTACTTTGTCCGTTTCCAGCTTCTCACAGTTTTGCTATTTCATTAACAGTTGGAGATGGGAAAGAGTTGGATTCATGCCTTTTGCAAGAGCATTAATGTGAAGTGATAGTTTCAGCTGGATTCTGAACTCGGCTCGCCGATTCTATTTTCTGCGCAGTCAACCTCCACCTCCGTTCGTTGATATCCGAAATCTTTTCAGTGATGTTGGATATGAGCACTTTCACTGTGACCCCGGTTAATTTCATTCCTTTCTTAGACTGGCTTACAGTCAAATCAGGTTGGATGCAATGATTTTAAGCCTCGGTAGTACTTAGATGGGCGACTACTTGGGAGTTCCAGGCACTGTGAGCAATTAAAGGCTGAGTTGGTTGAGCCACATCGGATTTTGCAATGCAAGATAAAAGAAACCTACAGGAAGTCTGGGAGGGACAATGATGCTGTTACCAATGTAAGGGCACTATGTTTCGCCAACGAGGATTGCCTTGTTTTATGTTAATTAACAGGGGCTTTTGCTCAACTGGAGGTGCAGAATAGCCGAGCGGTTAACAGTACGAAGGACAGACCCGGCGAGTCGAGCTCAAACTCCAGCTGAGACAGTGTATGTTCTCTTTGCACTGATAACATCTGAAAAAACATGAATCCATCTTTTTCATTCCACCTAACCTATGTGTTAGTGGTGCCACCTCGATTCACATATTGAGAACAGGCCGAATGAGGGATAATTTGATATGCAGATCCCACGCAGGGACATCTGAAGCTGTAGACAGCGTAAGGGCACTGCTCACCCACTCACTTTGGCACAGCTGACACTGGTTGCATTCAAATTAATCTGACACACCTGTGTGTCGCTGTCTCTGCAAACGTGATTTATTTTTTCAAAGGTAAAGTCCAGTATCATGTGGTGTTTCTATTATTTATCCAGAATAACCAACCTGTACTAATACACAGTTACCTACATGCATACATACGTATACACTTACAGATCTAGAAAAGTACGTATATGAATAGACAAAATGAAATATGCATGCGTGGGTGTGAGTATTTTGACTGTGACTTTTTTGAACATTTGATTGGAAATACAACACCATTTTCCATTGATTTTATTTAGTGTTTAAAAAAAAACTAAAAAAAACGTTGCATGCATACTTAATAGACAAAGATAAATGTTTTAAGGTAAAAAGTGTCGAAAAATTTCTTTTTATTGTTCTTACAAGGGGCTCTAAGTGCAATGTAACTATAATCCTAGACTGAATTACCGTCTGTTTATATACATAAATATGGCTATACTCTGAAGCTTTCTGACGTAAAATTTTACGTTTTCTACCCTGAAGGCAACTGTTATTCATCTTATTGGAGAATGTTAAAATAAATAATAAATTATTCTGTCAGATTTCAGGTATTCCTCTGGGAATTGATTCTGTACCCCTTCAGGCATATTTGTATTTACATAGACATGAACATATATTTATATCGAATTTAATTAGAACTAATATAAAGTGAGCTCATGTATTTTTAGGTTGAACACATTTTACAGATGATTTATGTTCTCTTTATGATGGAGGAGAATTCAGAAAATTGTATAGTGCTATATTCCTTTGAGATTTTGAAGTAAATTATGAACATAACGAACTGCAAGCTATGTTCCTAGATTTGAATATTAAGATCCAAGATGGAATGTTTATCAATGAATTGTTTGAGAAACGAGATTCATTTGTTTCATATTGTACGCATGCTATTTTGAACTCCAGTGATATTCCATCTTACATATTTTATGGAATCGAATTATCAGAATATCTATGAATAACACGAGTTATACTTGGATTCATTCATTTTATATCGAAGATTGTTTCTTTAGTTGTAAGAACGGTCAATCAAGGCGGTGAAATTAGTAAGATTTTTAGACAATTTAATTGAGTCATAATTAGACATCCTGGTCCCTTTAAAACTTATCAGCTCGACCATAATGAAATAATTACAAAAATTAAACGATATGATAACGACAATATAAAAATCGATAAATCTCTTATGTATATTGAATCAAATAAATTCGTATTGATGTTAGAGGAATTAAGTAACCAAAAGAGATGGATCCAGTCTTTGTCAGTGTGAAAGATCATTGAATTGACTGGAACCAGAAAAAAAAGAAGGAAACATTTGGTTCCGGTCCATTTGTCTGACAGATACGTAGTTTGGTGGGAATGGGAGATTGAACATGGAATGTCATGTAACAAATTGTCCAAATATATTGATAGAATAGCCTATTGTGGTGTTACCGCCAGCTAGAATGTGATTTGGTTTCATCTCAACTATGTACGTTTGGCCAATTTCTTTGATAATTTGAAGTGAAACATTGATCGAAATGATATGATGTATGACATGGGAAACTACCTTTAAGGTTAGTGCAAAAATATTGGCCCAATTTTTCGGTTGAATATGTTGGTAAATAATCAACCCGAAGAGGTTTTTCTGTGTTATGAGCTTAAATCTGACACAACAGATTTAATATTCACTTGGGTGAACACTCAAAAAACCTGACACAAACTACGGGTAACGTCTATTGTTATACTTATTGTTTCCTCATTGTCAAATATGTTTTTTGGTTAATGATGTGTAGTATAAAATAACACCCATATCCAATACATTATGATAATACGCTATATAAAAATAAATGTAGTATGACATAAGCTGTGTATTAAAATCATTGCTGAAAGGGAGGTGGTGTTTGATCAACACTGCCGGGGAACCATGTTAATATAACCATTCTTTTTCTAATCCCCAAAAGAGTTTATACATAGTACTATAATATCGAAGTCTGTGTAAAATTTTAAAAAAAAAGAAAAATGAAATACATTTACGAAAAATTGAGAAATGAGTGACTGAAGTGACCCAAAACTATTTTTGAAAAAAGCTTTTTTGGTACATTTACTGCTTGAAGCTTTAATACTCTCTAATACATATATATATGTATATATATATATATATATATATATATATATATATATATGTGTGTGTGTGTGTGTGTGTGTGTGCTTCTATGCGTCTGTTTATAAGCTGGAAGCAACCAAATAACGCTGGTTTCAGCTAATCTCACTATGATCCATCTGATGTCTTTTCGTCTGCCAGTCATCACATTGATAGAACTATGGCAACCATTTTCCCATGGTTCCTAATGGAACGTAGAGCATCTTTTTCGTGTATTAGTTTATGTAAGTCCCAAATCCTTCTTTTTATGTTTTTATCTGAGGGTTCGATATACGTATAATGCCAAACTCAACCTTATTTTGTATACGTCACGACTTAGCTACCTGCTGGCTACTATCCCCACGACAAAGAGTTTTAGGATGGTAACTTCAGAAAGTTACACATTTCTTTCATTCATTCAACATGACCCATTCATACCTTACATTATCTACGCATGAGCCACAACTTACCCTTCACAAAATTTTTATATTATCAAAACCATACAGTGTGAATTTAAGTCAGACATCGCGACAACATCATGCATAAACTGTAAGTAATGTGATTGGTTGTTTATTTTTATTCAACCGTATCAAAATACGTGGTTGAAAATACCCGTAGATCGTAAGGGGCGATTAATGAATGATCGTCTCGAAAGTTGCCATTCATCATTCATGGCATCGCTAGCATTGATTACCGTGACTGACTGACATACCTAAATGCGACTCATCTCCTTTTCTCAGTGTTGCCAATCTAGATGTTTTTCAGCTAAATGTAGATGTTTTAGCTGCGTCAACATGTTAGATTATTTTGATCAGATAACCTATAACAATAGCGTAGGGATTCTTTTTAAATCAATTGATATTTTAATAAAATACGTGTTCAAGTTTGAAGTTGCATTTATTCTATTAATAATACGTGTCATATTTCCGAGATTTTACTTGGAGAATCGAAATGTTTCAAGATGTTTTTGACTCAATTTTTGATGTAAATTCGAAAATAAAGTTAGCAACGCTGTCCTTTCTAAACTTCACACAAGAAAAGAACTAATGCATTATGGTCTGACTTTCAGGTTTGTTTTATTTCGTTGTCGGAATATCAATTTTGTCGCCCAAAAGGTCCTTTCTTCCAGTCAGTGGTACAACTGAATGGAATCTTGACTTCAAATGCATCTAAGCAGAAAACGTGAGTTGTACGCATGAAGGCATCCCAGGATGCATTACAAAAGATGGTGACCAGCCAACTGAGAAAGGATAGAGCCCTACCAAGTACCATCTCATATACATACAAAATAGATCAGCAATTCGTAATTCTCGGTCGAAAGATATGGAACCCGGAGAAAATGAAAGAATAATTGAAAATGAATCATATCGGAACCTAACATGAAGGAAATCTTGACATACTGACGTACATACATGTAAATATATTATTGCTTAGATTACTCTCTTCACACCTGATTGGACCGCACCACAGCACGATTAAACGCTGACTTCAGTCCCTTTTCAATTCACTTGGTAAATCATTCTCTATTTTCCTCCACTGAACAAACCCATTCTTCTACCATATCTGGTCTTTGCTTATTGAGGACACACGCACTCGCTGAATGGACACCATTCATTCATTGACATCTTCCGTATCTAATAACGTAGCCGGACTAGTCAAAGGGTTCGGAGGTGGGTCGTGTAAAGCCATAAGTCCCTATAGCTTTGCGTTATTTAGCGTTGTGTGGAGACTGGTCGCCTCCAAGAAAGATAAATAGAGATCACTACTGATAGACTCTCTACTCAATCCAATATACAATTCACGACAATATAGAGGGAAACAAATATATTTACCAACAAGGAACATTTGGACAAGGATTAACCGTAATTGGTGAAGGAATTATTATTTCAATAAAAAGGTTTGCCTTCGAAGAACGAGTATTATACACTTGCCCATGCTGTTCCCGCTCACAACAGAATCTTCTACTTAGAAGCAGGTTGATCGTACAGTAGTACTCCGCCTAGTGCTACCCAATTCAGCTCTACCCCGTCCAGCGCTCTTTTGCAAGAATTTTTAGTTAGTGATTTAGTCATGTTAAATTTCTGGGATGAATAATGACAGAAGACAGCATTATGGACAGTCTCTAGAATAACTCTATGATATACACTTTGATTAATGCTATGTTTATGAGAATAAACACACACATGTACACGATAATTTATCATGTAGTGATATCGACACTAAGTGATATTTCATCAGCCCTGGAAAGGATATATTAGATGTGATACACGGTACTAATTCAATTAACTTTGTTGAGACTCAGCAATGACATTATACATTTTGAAATGATTGATAGCGAAATATCTACTGTGGCTATGTTTTAATGATACAATATTGCAACGTTTCGTTTGACGCTGGATTTGTTAAGGAACGTATCGTGAGCGCCGACCGAATTGTTACTACACTTTCCTCTCGGTCACCCACTGACACGTTTATTACTATTCGATATCTAACACTTTCTCTCTCTCTCTCTCTCTCTCACACACACACACACACACACTTGAGATGAAGCAGCTTCGAAAAATGAGTTATTTGGAAAAGAAATACGGGAAATCTGTGTGTATCTGTGCGTGCACTGTGATTACTCAAAAGATAATAATTGGACGAAATTGATGTTCACCAGATATATTAAGCAGCACATAAGGTAGGTTAGTGTCAGGTTTGAAGTTGTTTGGAGCAGCGGTTCCCGAAATTAATTAATCTACCAAATTTTTTTCTTCTTTCATAGTTTTAATAAAATATCCTCGTTCACTTTCGCTTTTTAAAATACATTTTGCATTAATTGCCGTTGATGCCTTTTAAAAAATTCAATTCAACCAGGAAATTTTAGCCGATTGAAAGTTTTGCCCCTTCAAAACTTGCACCTTTGGAACAGGCACTGCAATGGACCCATTAATTTGAATAAACATACATCTTTTTCTTTCATTACAAAATATGTGTTTTAGTCCATTTTTCCAGCAAGCTTAGTCAGATGATAGATTTGAAGTTATTCGATTGTTTTTGGTACTGAAACTACTTAATTCGGTCCCAAGACCATAGAAATTGTTCTGATGATGCATTTGAAGTTATTCAATTATTTTGGTACTGAAGCTACACAATTTGGTCCTAAGATCATCTAGATTTGGCCTGTTGCTTGATTTGAAGATTTTCGATTATTTTGGTACTGAAGCCACTTCATTTAGTTTGAAGACCACATAAATTTGGCCAGATGATTGATTTCTAGTCATTTAATTATTTTGGCTCTGACGGTATTTAATTTGGCCCCAAGACCATACAAATTTGATCTAGAGCCACAAAAGAGATCTGGCAATTGTGGTCCTCAATTTCATATGAAATTCTCTGCTCAATTTACGAGGTAAAAAGAAGCATATATGGGTAGCGTTGATTTATAATTTCCATTGGAATTGCCTACAAATACATAACCATTTAAACGAATAAGCTTACATCATATATGATTGAAACGTATTTAAATTGAAATAAAAAAATAATTGCCATCACGAAATTAGATTAGTATCAAATTTCCCTCCGGATCAATTCGGAACATAAGTACGCTGTTCATTATTGGTAACTATAATTAACAATGGAAAGATTCATGGACAAGATTAAGTAGGTCATTACTTTTTATTTGAGGTTTTATTAAAAAGTGACTGAACTATTCAAGTGGAAGAGTCCATTCTTCGAAATGGTGGATAGAAATTATTTCTATGAGTAAAATGATTACCTTGCAGCGAAATGTTATAAACAGAAAAAATGTCACACTGTCCATTATTTTTTAAGATAAATAGAAACATTAACCCTATTTCTATTCATGAAGTAAACATTACCATTTTCGGACATTTTGTAGAATCTTAGACAACTTCTAATCGTTTGAGATGAAATTGAATATGTTATGCAGTCTGGTTGGTAGATTTATTTTTACATTCAAGTAATTTGGAATTGCCCATTTCGGTGAGATTGGTTCCCAAGTTTTAGAAGTTGACAAAATCGAATTGAAAGTTTGACAAACTTTTGCTCGACTATTTCCATTGCTATAGTGCTCATTTGTTTTCTCTTAATTTGATGCTTGAAACCTCTTCATAATGGTCCTGGTGCATATTTGCATCAATGAATCTAAAATACTTACAAAGTTACTGGGCATTGAGTTAGATTTTTGGTTCTTTTCTTCCAACAAAAAACAGAGGTTTCATTTTTAGTTTATTCGGTATTTTTAGGAAACTTCTTATCAAAAGAATCAAAAAGCTATCCTAATCCGAAAAAGATCCTTTGGTATGATAAAGCTGCATACCTCCGTGAAAAGATTTCTGCACTGCCAGGTGTCTGTTAACGTCGGATCGAATTTTATATTCGTATGTCGACCCCCATTTGAGCGATGTCAGTCATATCAGTCGAATAGGGAGCAGAAAGAATTCGGTGAAGATAAGGAAGTGTTAAAAGGGGTTACTTTCCACCATGCCGTCAGCAGATGAGACTTGGCATGCCAACGAGAACCGATGACCTCGAGATTTAGGACAGCGGAATGTATTCAGGCGTATGTGAGAATTAGTGATATTTATCTACTAATATAATTGGTCCTTTGACGGTCTATATTTTCACCCTGTAACAGAAGTTAAATGACTATCAAATGCAGATCGTAGCATGATTTCCCTTATTTGTTCTATTCTATTTTTTTTTACAAACGCATGGAAAATCTGAGTTAATTTTAGTTGAATATAAACGAGAGACTGCTGAACATTTTTTTTCCTTTTAAGTACAATGCAATAGCAGAATTATTTAAGTATTGACATCGATTTTTGACCACATGGGTACCTTGTTTTTGATAAAAGGCTACGGTGGTATCGGATGATGATTGTCTTCATTATCCTGCCTTTTCAACTCAACTAATCTCATTAACAGAACCAATCTTCAGTATTCCTTCCACCAAAACTCATTTATTCTGAACACTTCCATCGCATAATTACGATTACTTCCCAATTTTGCCATTCTAGAATGATTATTTGCTTGATTTCTTCTTCCTTGAGATTTTCATGGAGACTCGATAGTCTGTGGAGATGTAGCGGTCTACTTTCTCCAGATTTGCGTTACGATCAGTTGTATATAATTAAAGAAATACGGATCACTTTTTTGCAAGTACATCATAATGTTTATATATTCATCTACTGGACTTGAATATAAATTATACGACAATTTACATTTATCATAGATTTTAAGTTTTGACACAACTTAATTTTCGACTGGCACTCCAACAGTCGCGTGTGAAACAGCTTAAAGATCTGAATGATTGTAAACGGTAGCCAAAATCAATTTAATTAGTTGAAGTACTCAAAAAAATTAAAACATGTCTGGTTAATCATCCAATAGAAACCATCACATCTTGAGTGACCAATCAAAATATTGGAAAAAATATGATCAATGGATAAGGTACGTATTTTGCCTTTTGTTGGGCAGTAATCACGAAAAGTACAAATTTTCAAAATACAAGTATGAATACCGCTGGACACAAACTAAGGGATTACTCTAGCGTAAGCGTACATTGCAAATTGAACACCCTTTAAAACCGATTTAGGAGGGTTTAAAAACCGTTTTCCTTGTTTTCAGCAGCTCGATTTTCTTCAATTGTTTATTGTATTTATGCTGTCTAGGCCAGATGATATATTCACCAAGTAATAAGATCAGATCATATTAAATAGTTTCAATATAACGTAAGAAAATTCATCATTACATAATAAAGGGTAAATGTTTCAATTTCTAGCCTTCAAGTTCATAGGTGCGGCTAGAAACACAAGTACGTACATAGCCAGCAAGCCAAACCAACTTGATAATTGAAGAAAAACTATTTCGAAAGATTTGGTTGTCAGTTCCTAATAAAATGCTAAATATCTATACTGGAATATTATTGGATATTCAATGAACACTCTATGGTGCATAATTTCGATTCTTCGCGTTCTCCATGACAGGAGCTCCAAACGTTTTTTACACCGCTTACCAGATTAATATTGACAATATTGTTGCGGACCAGTCGATGGGGGTGAAGGTTAACCACGCCCGGAATATAGGTGATAAGTCAGCCAAAATCACTTGTAAGTGGGTAATACACACAATTTCCTCTTTCAAAACGGTTTACATACAGGGTTAGGGGTTAATCACGTCTATGCATCACTATAAGACGGTCGGTCGGTCCATAATATGTTAAATGTCAATTTTCTCAGCAGTATCATTCTAGGCTGATATGAAACTTGGTCCAGACCTTCGGTTGAACCCTCCTTCTTGCCTCCCTCTCCCCCTTCGGCTACTACTTCCACAACTGGTAATGTTAAATATGATTTTTCTCAGCCGTATAACGTTTTATTTTTAACTTCGTCCATACCTGCGGAAGAACTATCCTCTCCCTTCTCTCTCTCCCTTCTCTCTCTCCCTTCACTCTCTCCCTTCTCTCTCTCTTCTCTCTCTCTCCTTCCCTTCGTCTCTTCCAGCTTCTACTACTACCACTACTGGCAATTTTCTCAGCCCTATTATGTTGGATTGATATGAAACTTGGTTCTGATCTTCGGGTGAACTATCCTCATCTTCCTCTTCTCTTCATCCTGCTACTCATACCACAACTAGTAATATTCAATATCACTTTTTAGCTCTATCATGTTGGATTGATATGAAACTTGATCCAGACCTTAGAGTGGACAATCCTAATCTTTCTTTTCCTCTTAATCCTACCACTACTAAAACATCTAATGTTTGATATCAATTATCTCAGTCGTATTATGTGTGATTGATATGGAACTTGGCCAAGACCTTTGGATGGACCATTGCAAACTCTCCTCTCCCCCTTCCTTTCCTACTACCACGGATGGTGGGCGAATCGTTTAACTCATGGTTCTTGTTATTTCATCGTTCCATATCACCAAATTATATCAGTTCCTGAAGTTTTCAGAGGGCGGTTCTATTAACAATGGTGCTGAACTGGTCCATTATTTTCTCTTCAATATACATGCTTATATTCTATGTTTTTGTTATATTTATTATATAACATTATAATCATATTAAATATACGTATATTATATAGAACAACAGGATCTGCTTGTACCTATTTATTCCCTAAATATTGACAAAGCCCAACGGAATTTAGACTCAATGGACCTAGGGGGATGTTTTAAAGAAAAAGTTTTTCAGGATATTCTAAAAGAGCTTCAGAATTGGGGTTCTATTTATAATGTTAGTATAACGCTAAACTGATCCTTTACTTTCTGTTCAATATACGTTCATCAGCAGCAGCCGCCATTATATGTCCACTGTTGAATAAACACATTCCCCATATCATTCCATGACGACTGCAATTGCGCTACCCTCTGTAATGACTTTCTTTCATCCTTCCATCTAGTGTCTAGTCTTTTCCTACAGTATTTACTGTTCTATGGGCACCAGTCAGTTAATCTTTCGCTCATTTGTTGTCATATCTTTTTGCTAAGTGTCCAGCCAATCTTCATTTTGATTGCTTCAATATCATACATTATCCTTCATGATACATCTTTTTAATGTTTGCCTTCTGATCTGAATTTGCGTTTAAAACTTTTGAATTTGCCTCCAGACATGTGAACTTTGTAGATCAATCAAATAAAATAAAAATTATAAGAACGAATATGTCTATGAATATGACATTGCTTATAAACTCAACAAAAAGTACGATGGATTCTATCAAAAACCTTTACGATGCCTGAGGGCCTAAGGAAAGTAACATTCGTTACAAATCAATCGTTTCCTGTGGCTCAAGTTCTCAACATTCGGAACAGTGGGGAAGATTGAAGTAGAATGTTGATAAGCGTTGACACCATCAGATGATTTTATCCCAACAAGAGTTTAGTCAATAATGGAATCAGCTGATGTCATTCTTTACTTGCCAACGACAGGTGAATTGACTGCTGATACTTGCGCGTTCCGCTTCACAATACTTTTTATTTTTAATCACAGTATTTCGACAGGATTACGCTGAGGTGGATATGGGTCCAGAAAGATAAATCTGGGATATTGAATATCACGGTAGTGTAAGAAGCATCATCGTACACAAAAACAACTGATGCTGCAGTATCTCTAAAAAGTTGAGATAACATTTTTAGTGTCCCATTTTATTGCGACGTCAGCTTTAAAAGTTTCTCTTCGACGGGTGGTATGAATGATTTCTTAGGATAACATGGCTAATACTGCATGTACATTTGGGCCTTTTCCCTATCGTAATGATCTAAACGTCGTATTTGTTTCACCCAATCAAATGACAAGCTTTCGTTGTTAGAGATCTGTTTCACATTAACGTCGCCATTATTTGTTCCTATTGGAATTCATCTGAATATGGATCTTCTTTAATGGAATGAATTGTGCATGGAGATAATCGTGATATGTTTCTGACAATTGGACTTAAAACACGTCCTTGAGCTTACTTGCAAATTGCTTCATTGTTAACTGTGAACCCACTTCAATCCATGCGCACAATTGTTTCCCTGATAACACACCTTGTTTCCCAACCCTGTGGAGATTCCTCGTTGTTAAGCCTATACACTACCACGTGTATGCAGTTTTTCCATTATTTGACATCTAACTGTTGGCTGAGCGTCCTCAAGTCTCTTTCTCCTCCGAGAGTCTCTCTCTCACAATCTTCTCTTTGTCAGATTGAAACGTATATCTCAGAATCGGCATACAATTTTTCTAAACCTCTCTGAAGTGAATCTAAAATTTTCCAGAGCCAAATCTCTGAAGTCAAAGTTAAAAATTCTCAAGTCGATGTTAGAAATTTTAAAGGGAAAATCAAAGGTTCCGAAATCAAAGTTAAAATGGTGCAGTTTCTTCTCTGATCCTGGTAAATTTTATCTATCAGTTAAAATTATGCTTAACATTGCTCTTTCCATGAATCTCTATGCGATTTCAAGTTGGTTCTAAGTTAGTGTTACTAATTTCTGTGCTGATAAGCATTGATTGGTTTTATACATTTCAAGCACATTGGCAAAGTGCTTTTCGATATGTCTCTATTCATACCACATGATTTTCAGCCGATCATTATGACTTTATATTCTGTCTTAGGTAAAAGTATTCGTCAACTTTTTCAGATGTTTGCCCTCTATTCCAACGATGTTTTGTCGACTTTATCGTTGAACATTACTTTTGTCTTTGTTCTGTTCATCTTTAACCGTACTTTTTACTCTCCACATTTAGATCCATCAAAATGTTCTGTAATTTTTCCAATACAACCCAAATTTGTCAAACTTTTTTATCCCGGGCGTCACAGAGCCAGTACTGCAACGTGACCGGCTGACTGTCATTTATGTTTTCTAATGGATTCTATATTTTTGATTCCTGTTTTTCCTCTAATATATTGTGCTATCTTGTGATCTCTCCAGGAGATTTTGAAATGATTGTCTCCTATGCACGTTGTATGGTTTTTCAGTTTAAGCATTAATCTTTTGGTTAGGTTCCATGTTTCAGCTCCATAGGTCGTTAACAGTCCATGCATTGAGTTGAAATTTAGATATATTTTGATTGAGTTGAAAACTTCTGCATGTTCTATCGGGTCAGATGCACTTTCATAATCTACAAAGCCCTAACAAAGGGGTTTGTTGTATTCTTATGACTTTTTGACTAGTTGGTCTATTGCATGTATTTGATCGATTATTGAGAAGACTCTTGTAAAGCCTGCTTATTCGCGTGGTGGATTTTCATCAAGAGTACATGTTAGTCTGTGAGTATTTTTATGAATTGTTTTTTGTTTTTAGAAGCCTAAATGGTGTGACAAAAACAAAATTGACTTTATAATATTTGACAAGATCAATAACATTAAAGACGTCACCGTTACAAAGTAGATATGAGAAGCGACTATACAATGGTAGCGTGCAGAATTAAAATTCAACTTTAAATCTCAAAGAGACAAGATGACTTCTAAAAAAATGCCCTAATAAGTTGGAGATTGAAAACATTACTAATTTTTGAGTAGTGATAGTCAACAGAGTTTAGGCCTTGCAGAATAATGACAATACCATAGAGGAAAGAAGTAATAACCAGACAAATATCATCAAATGCAGCAGAGATACACTGTCCATCTATAATAGTCACTTGTATTTCAAAAATACTTTTCATGGGAAAGGTTTGAATGCACTGGCGAAAACGTCGAAAGAAATTTGCTTCTGAAATTGTCATTTCCATCTAATGTCGGGAAAATCCACATCGATGCACTGGTCACAAAAGTGGTTCTAAAATCAGAAATTGATATTTTCATTCGATGCCTCTCAGTATTCATCCGGTTTCTCCTGGGATGTGTTTCCCTTGACTGAATCTTCAAATGGAATCATCCAATTCCGTCTACACCTTTGGCTGCTTGTTATGCAAATTGTTTTCGATTAGGAATTAAAACTCTAATCTTGAATCTTTGTTTTTTTTTAATGGTGCTGGGTATCATATGGTGATATCATTGTGAATTTACGCAATGGATTGGAAGCGTCCATGGATTCTGAGTACTTTTGTGACTGCGTGCTAAATTGAACAAAGGACAAAGAAACATTGCATAACAATTAGGATGACGTGGCTGTGGTGGTGACTTTGCAGAATCAGTAACTGATTAAATAGCAAAAGAGAACTTCATTCGGTGATATTTTAAGAGATAAAATACGCAGTTCGTATTAAAGGAGATATTCAATACAAACGGCGATAAAATTCCTGATGGAAAGATATCGAATTAATTATCTTCAATAGCTTAAAATAATCAGGAGGACCGGAGTACCTGAGTGGGTTACAGCACCAAAAATGGATTCGGCGAAACGACTTCAAACTCCAATTTGGTGATCATCATCATCAGCAGCAGCAGCCTTCTAGTTTCGATCGTTAGACATAGACCATCCCCAGGATTCTGCAGGTCTCTCTATCATGGTCATTGCGGAGCTAGTACTTACTGAACTTGTGTAGTTCATACCGCCATATCATTTTCTGCCAGCCACATTTTGGCATATGATCTCTTTGAGTTGTGATTTCCATTCTTGTTACATGACCATCCCTTTGCCATTTGCGTTTTGTAATCGTTCCTATATTACCCACGCTTCTCTTATATACTAAGTTGTCTTTTTATCGCTCCATGCAATGTTGAGCATGATTCTCAGTTCAAAGGTGAATCTTTTGGCTGGGATCCACATTTCAGCTCCATAGTTGACTAGTTGGAGGATGCCTTTGTTGTATATTCTTCTTTTTAGGATCAATGGGATTTTCTTGTTCTTGAAGGTTGAGCTTTTCTTGCCAACCTAGAGTGTTTCAAAGCTTGATTTCATCTTCATTTGCACATAACTTTGAAAAAAAGATGAATCCATCTCCCCTCTCATTATGTATGATATATGCAAGATGGAGTGAATGGCTCAACTTTGGGTGCTTGTCACTGCTAAGTCTATATCACATATCGCAAACTGAGTAAGTGTGGTGCCCAAGCAAGAAAAGGACGCAATCGAGTCCAAAAGCTTCATCAGATACAGATTGCATGTGTGCATTCGACTGTAAAAAAATTTGTGAGTATGATCTGGTTAGTCAATAAAAAGAAACTGTACCATGACAAGGTCGTGCAGGGGATGATCGATTAAAAAAATGGAAGAAGGGGTGACCAATGAATAAGTTACTTCTACTATCTTTTGTTGGGCAGTTATCACAAAAAAACGTCTGAATTTTGAAAAAGATCAAATGTGAATGTTGCAGGACACGTTCATTGGAAATTGAACCCCGACTGAAAACCTATTCAAAAGTGGGTATTTTTATAGACATAATAAAAAGTAAATGTTGAAACTTTCAGCTTTATGGCTCTATTGGTGTGGCCTGTACACATGATACGTAATTAATCAGCAAGCCAGCCGGCGTAGCCAACTTAAAAACTGAAGAAACTTAATTGACAGTCTAAGCGATAGTGGGCAGTTTTTAACAATAGAATTAGAGCAAACAAAAAGTAGGATTTATGAGAGTATGTGTTTTCAAAGGAAAACTTCGAGAATAAAGGTCCAGAAAAAATCTATCTATCTATCTATCTATCTATCTATCTATCTATCTATCTATATATCTCATATTTCATCACGATAACTGTTTTAATTGTACAGAAAAAAGACTCCTGTGATTACGGCAACCTGGAAAGTTTGAACTACTGTCATAACGAATTAGCTGTCATATCCTGTTAATTATATATATATATATATATATATATATATATATATATATATATATATATATATATATGTCTGTTCATATCCATCAGTTTGTTCATATCTACCCATCTATCTATCTGTGTTCACATTTATCTCTGTTCGTATCTATCTCAGTATTCTTATCTATCTATCTATCTATCTATCTATCTATCTATCTATCTATCTATCTATCTATATATATATATATATATATATATATATATATATATATATATATATATCAGTCTGTTCATATCCATCAGTTTGTTCATATCCATCCATCTATCTATCTGTGTTCACATTAATCTCTGTTCGTATCCATCTCAGTATTCATATCTATCAATCAATCAATCTATCTATCTCTATATCTATATCTATATATATATATATATATATATATATATATATATATCAGTCTGTTCATATCCATCAGTTTGTTCATATCCATCCATCTATCTGTGTTCACATTAATCTCTGTTTGTATCTATCTCAGTAATCATATTTATCAATCAATCTATCTATCTCTCTATGTATGTATGTATGTATGTATGTATGTATGTATGTATGTATGTATGTATCTATCTATCTATCTATCTATCTATCTATCTATCTATCTATCTATCTATCCTATTCACTATTTCAAATTTTAAGTATTAGGATTTGTCTTTTTCCTGTCCCTTTCTATAAAAATATATCAAAATTTCAAACGGGAAATAACTGCAGACCAAATATAATCATAAAAAAAACCCCAATATTGATCAAGTAATGTTCAGATACAAAATGAACTTCCCAAGTGAATGGTATTAAATATGTATGTAAATTGATGGATAAACCAATATGTAAAAAATTTAAATAACACACCGTGAATAATTAAACAACCCTAGCGTTAAAATTTGAGGTTAGGCGAAAAAAAATCCATCGAAAAATATATACAGTCGGAAAAAATTCTCTTAATGATATCATTGACGTTTTCTACTGGAAAATATCTAAATGGAGTAGAGAAAAATCTAGATTAAGGAGGATATAAATGTTTTTATTAAGCTGTTCAGAATAAAGACCCCCTCCCCCCCAGGTCAAAAAAGCTTTTTCTTCCGAAAATTCAAAATTATTGTTTTTAGAAGGGTCTTGCAGAGAACTGATGCGAATTTTCTAGTCCGTGGACAAAACAGAATTGCCATGAACGCTTGAACACACGAAGAAAAAGACGAACAAATGTTTGTACGTATAGAAATAGCACAGTGTACAGACTAATAATTGATATATGATCCGTAACCCCAATAGAGACAACCAGTGACAACTTCAAACGAACTCCCGATCCACTGACAACGGAGAAAATTTCAGTTCTTTTCATCTCTATTTTGCTGATGATGTAGGGATTACTTCCTACAAAACCCCCTTGAATAAATACCTATTCATCCAATCTGTGTTTTCCACATTGTCTATAAAAGATTTTCACCTCGTATAAAAAAGTTAGAAATATTTGTGACGAGTGATGGCAACGGTTATTTAATGTTTCCTTCTGTAATACGATAGACTTCCGTCATTTCAGTAACCAATGTGGCGTTATAACGAATTTGCTGTTATAACAGGTGGAATTTATACGAAGTGCATTCATTATGCAAAACCAGAAATTATAAACATAAATGTTTTTTTTTCCACCCTCCAAGTCTTATTAACACGAGGACTTTATGTTTTTATGACCACTCCTTTGGCCGGATGCAAGTCTTCCGATATACGGCTTACAGGTCTGTAAATTAGATGAATGAAACAAAACGTATTTATGCAAACCATATACGTAAATCAGACGTGTCCATAGAACGCGTATGACATTAAATAATGCCATTGGAACGAGTACCGTTACAATGAGAGCTCACTGTAAATAAATCACTTTGTTCTCAATTCTCAAATAGGAACAGTGCCCTTGGGAATTGCGTGTAGACTGAAGAGGACCGTATAAATAATCCTCTTTTCTCTGAGGTCAATTCTAAACTCGCGTGCATTAACTTGTAATATGAAATTTAAGTAAATAATTAAATTTCTGATTATCGTCCTTTAGATTAATAATTGCCTCAACCAGGAGCCAAACGTCACCGATAACTGAATCAGCTAAAACCTGCCAATGACATTGTCACAAAAAAACTGATTGAAAATCATTAAACAAATAGCTACGATGTGGGCAAGACAGATGTAAAGAATTCCTGGATCCGACCCCAAATCTAATCAATTCTTCTTTAGCCCATGCGTACCCTTCCACAAAATGTCATCATAATTATTGAAGAAATTAGGAGATTTTGTTAGATGTAGGCATGTAGCTCTGATTTCGGGGAGGTAACTATTTATGGATGAGCCCTCTAATTCTGATCACTTCTTTAGGCTATTGCCCCTAAGATATAATTGTAATTCATCGTGAACTGTCGACAAACACAGGAGAATACATCATAATGCTGGATCAACCCCAAAATTCACTCACATTGTGCAGCCTCCCACAAAATGTAATTGAAAGTCATTTAAAAAATCTTAGTCCAGACTTTATCCCATATTTCGAGTCAAAAATCCTGTTCCTAGAACCAGGACACCGAAAAGATAGATAACTGCAATTCTTTGCATTTCATTTCGATTTCAGTAAAATGGTCATCATTAGGATTCAAATATATATTGACTATATTTTAAAACAGAAACAGCAACAACACACACACAAAAAGAAACACGAAAAGATGTTTAGAACTCCAACTATATGTGTTTATATATAAACTAGATATTGATTGTCCTGTAAATTGTTTTCCTTTATATTTGAAGTGTATATATATGCAGGTTCGAATTTGCATTCGGGTTAATTGATCTTCTTGCACAGAAAAATGCTCTCAATTTCTCAGCTTCAACACTTCGATATTCTTTAATCAATCAATCACTCAACATATATATATATATATATATATATATATATATATATAAAGAACAACGTAGCTGACCAAATGAAAAAAATTGGACACAAAACCCGGGACTATTGGAAAATATCGTGTGGACTGACAGACATGAGTGAATATATATAACTTGTTGACATTTTGTTGGTTGAGGTAGATTTCATAATAATTCATTATGAACTTATCGATATATCGCATGGAAACAACAAATAAACCGAGAGACACGAATGAATACATATACTTCTTTCTCACTGCATTGGTTGCATTAAATTTCATTGAAATTTACTGAGAATTTTTGGTGTTATGATGTGGACAAACAGACAGATGGACGGACAGACGAACAGACAAGAGTGAATACAAACATTTCTTCCTCACTTCGTTGGTAGAGATAAATCGAATTGAAATTCACTGGGAACTTTTGGATATCGTGTGGACAAATAAACAAACAGACAGACACGGGTGAATACATCCACTTCTTACATCGTCAGCAGAAGTTAATGGCCACCAGTCATAGTCAAGACTCGACAGGATATGGATTGTTAATCTAACGACCTACACAGAACTTGCTATCAACTGCGAGAGAAAAACGTGGGGGGAATGACGGTTTAATTACAGTTGAACCTGTTTTATGACGCACAGAGACACTCGAATCGTTGCTGAGTGCAGGGAAAAATACTTGATTGACAATGACAAGCCACTGGGAAATCACAGATCTTCATACCAAATGTTCAAGGGTGCTCGTTGCCTAACAGTAAATCTGGCTCGATGACAAGGAGGTGCAGAGTGACAAAGTGAATTAATGCTCGTTCATAGGCGTACAGGAAGGCAAGGAGCCAAATCGGGAAAAATCAGTAAGCTTCTGGACTGAAGTGTATAAGTTTTCAGGCAAATCATGCCCTCTGGCACCTTAACCAGACTGTCCCCACGGAGCACAGAGAATGAACCAAACGAACCGAATTCAAACTCCGACCGGGGCAAGTTTATGTTCGCCATAATACTTTTAAGGTAGGCATGAATCCATCTCCTTTGCCAGTTATGGATAAAATAGTGACGGATGGAGGGACTCCACTTGGGATTTTTGTCGATTCTGAGTCTATTTCACTTTTTGCAAACCAAGGCCGACAAAGTAGTGATATTGATATGTGGAGCCTTCGTAGCGACGGTTGAAAGAGAACTATCTATTTACTGGGATAGTAGCCTTTAGATGCTGTCAATCAGGGAGGAGGTCGTTTGCAATGTAAGTTTATGCTGAATTGACCCCTTAGTTCACGTTTTCTATTTGAAAATTCAGAATTTCAGACGTGTTCTTATTTTGCCTGAAGGTCCAACATTTTAATGTTGATATTTCTATTCAGGAAAGCTAAAGATCTACTTATCTGCAGAAATAGTATATCTTAGAATCATAGCTATTAGCAGGATGCCAAATATGTATGTATATATAACTTACTAGCATATACCTTTAAGAAAAGTCTTATTAATGTATGGATCGGCGCCAAGGAGCCTAAAACTATTTTGTTAGGTGATTATTTTAAATTATTCAAGTGTCTTAAATTCAAGTTTTTTAAAATGATAACTCAACTAAAGCTTTTCCAGTGACATTTTTCAGAGTTTTTATGACACAATATCCGTTTTGATGTCACAACTGATCATCATATATTCTAATAACCCTCTGGCTGTTCTATTAGCTTTGTTATTCTATTTCACATGGACCAATCCACTATAAGTTTTAGGCTATCGGACAGAAAAACCACACAACCAATTATGCAATGAAATATACTATCTTGCATATGTGCCTTTTATATGGATAGATAAATTTTCCTAGAGCCTTAACTGGGGTAGTACTGTATTTAAGTTATTGCTAATCCATCGCAGAGTTCGTTGTTGATGAATACTCAAAGACAAGTGAGTATTGATAATTAAATTATTGGTCTTTATGAGTTAATGAAATTCCATTTAATGTCATTTTCAAACTAGCCAAACCAGCTATTTAATTGTCATAACTGCATCCATTTCTAGACAATAAGGATTGACTGTACAAAGGTTAATCGCTGCCTCGGTGTTCATTAGCCGATGTATACATCCAGTTGCTAATTCAATTTGAAGGACATTCATTTGAGTTGGCCACAGTTCCCTAAAAGCCAGAGGTTATGAACCAACTTCGTATAATCTTTCGATAAGTTCATTCCAGATTTACCCCTTCCATGAAATAACATTTTAAAGTGGATCCAGGAATTTCCAACGGGCCCCTCCATCCCTGCTGCATCGTAGCTATCGGTACAAAGCACACTATCTTCGAAAGTTCTCGATGAATATCAGTGAAATCTTGTGGAAGTATGGGCAATTGAATAAAGAGGGGGCATATTTCAGATTTTTCCAGAGTGATCCATGCATCGTAGTTTTATGTATACAGCACGATATCTCCAGAGGTTCTCAATGAACTTTGTGGAATTTCGTTGAATAGAGAGTGATCAGCAAAGGAGAAGAGTTCACATTTTCGGGCGGATAAAGAATTTTATCAAAGTTATCAACCCTGCATCGGTGCTATTTATACACAGTCAATGAATTAAGGAAGAATTGAGAATTTTCTTTATTTATTGTGCTCTGTACATGTCATTGCAGAAATGAATGTTTATATCAAACTGACCAATTCGAGATCCGGTTATTTTGCGTCCAATCGAGAGTTCCTCTATACTGGAAGCTCAACCAGTGATTATTGCTTGCAAACTAAACCAGAAATAAGAAAACATTAAACATTTTTGGATAGTGAATTCGTCGCAAAACCAAGCAACTATTTAAGATTTGGCATGAATCCAAAAATGTATAGATGAGCGCTGTCATTTGAGCGACAATGCTCAAGTAATGCATCGTGCAGATCGGTGAAATAAGTTCTTTTTCCCCAACTTTGATTTCTGAAAGCTCCCCCTCCCTATTATTGAAATCGAATGTTGAAATTCCGACTGTGCAGAATCCCAAATGGTTGAGATAATGAATACCGGAAGTTCAATATCGAGAAACGTGGAAATCCTGAAGAACAAATTCGAAAACCCGAATCGTCCTTCGCTTGATACTTGATACTTGATACTCATATTGAGGATTTTTACTTTAAAAAAATCGGTTGTTCTTCCCGTATTTTCCAAAATATAATAAAAGAAATCCATGAAATTGATCTTGAAGACGGAGGAGAAAAAGATCTGATATTGTTGCATAATAGCAGTCCTTAGAAATCTCTAGAGATTCTGATACTGAAGACTTGACATTTTTTGTCTCTCGTGCAGTCTTACATTTTCTACTGTATTTGGGAAAATAACTTCATTTATTCAATTCAACACTGATCATTTGTTATTTTACTCCTCTTATTGTTATTCATTGACGATTGTTATTTAACGTGAATAACTATTTATTCATTTATTGCATAAGGGTTGTATACATTCGTGAATCTTCAGCCAATGTTTTATGTTTTGTCAGTGGATGATGCTGGCGCGCTTTGGCTTCTACTTCAAATGTATTCAAATACATTTGTCATCGATAAACTATTCACGACTCTATTCAATACTATTTGGTATCAACTAATCATACTTAATGATAGAAAAATATTGGGGTCAATCAGGTCAGTTATAACACCAGTTGGTTCAGTTAGTATCGTTGGTCAGTTGGATTCATTGGAACATGGTTGTGCTCTCATTTTTAGCTTATTTCATCACGATAACTGTTTTAATTGTACAGAAAAAAGACTCCTGTGATTACGACGCCCTGGAAAGTTTGAACTACCGTTATAACGAATTAGCTGTCATATCCTGTGATTTATATATATA